>CM060973.1:94388656-94476156 GCA_030765045.1 Tenodera sinensis | reverse complement strand
TAGGGGATATGTGAATAGTGACCACAAGGTACCCAAGCTGAGCAGAACATTACTTTCACTTACTGGTGTCTAGGGGATATGTGAATGGCGACCACAAGGTACCCAAGCTGAGCAGAACATTACTTCCACTTACTGGTGTCTAGGGGATATGTGAATGGCAACCACAAGGTACCCAAGCTGAGCAGAACATTACTTCCACTTACTGGTGTTTAGGGGATATGTGAATGGCGACCACAAGGTACCCAAGCTGAGCAGATAATTACTTCCACTTACTGGTGTCTAGGGGATATGTGAATGGCGACCACAAGGTACCCAAGCTGAGCAGAACATAACTTCCACTTACTGGTGTCTAGGGGATATGTGAATGGCGACCACAAGGTACCAAAGCTGAGCAGAACATTACTTCCACTTACTGGTGTTTCGGGGATATGTGAATGGCGACCACCAGGTACCCAAGCTGAGCAGAACATTACTTCCACTTACTGGTGTCTAGGGGATATGTGGATAGTGATCACAAGGTACCCAAGCTGAGCAGAACATTACTTCCACTTACTGGTGTCTAGGGGATATGTGGATAGTGATCACAAGGTACCCAAGCTGAGCAGAACATTACTTCCACTTACTGGTGTCTAGGGGATATGTGGATAGTGATCACAAGGTACCCAAGCTGAGCAGAACATTACTTCCACTTACTGGTGTCTAGGGGATATGTGAATGGCGACCACAAGGTACCCAAGCTGAGCAGAACATTACTTCCACTTACTGGTGTTTAGGGGATATGTGGATAGTGACCACAAGGTACCCAAGCTGAGCAGAACATTACTTCCACTTACTGGTGTCTAGGGGATATGTGGATAGCGATCACAAGGTACCCAAGCTGAGCAGAACATTACTTCCACTTACTGGTGTCTAGGGGATATGTGGATAGTGACCACAAGGTACCCAAGCTGAGCAGAACATTACTTCCACTTACTGGTGTCTAGGGGATATGTGGATAGTGACCACAAGGTACCCAAGCTGAGCAGAACATTACTTCCACTTACTGGTGTCTAGGGGATATGTGGATAGTGATCACAAGGTACCCAAGCTGAGCAGAACATTACTTCCACTTACTGGTGTCTAGGGGATATGTGAATGGCAACCACAAGGTACCCAAGCTGAGCAGAACATTACTTCCACTTACTGGTGTCTAGGGGATATGTGAATAGTGACCACAAGGTACCCAAGCTGAGCAGAACATTACTTTCACTTACTGGTGTCTAGGGGATATGTGAATGGCGATCACAAGGTACTCAAGCTGAGCAGAACATTACTTCCACTTACTGGTGTCTAGGGGATATGTGAATAGCGATCACAAGGTACCCAAGTTGAGCAGAACATTACTTCCACTTCCTGGTGTCTAGGGGATATGTGAATGGCGATCACAAGGTACCCAAGTTGAGCAGAACATTACTTCCATTTACTGGTGTCTAGGGGATATGTGAATAGCACCACAAGGTACCCAAACTGAGCAGAACATTACTTCCACTTACTGGTGTCTAGGAGATATGTGAATAGTGACCACAAGGTACCCAAGCTGAGCAGAACATTACTTCCACTTACTGGTGTCTAGCGGATATGTGGATAGTGACCACAAGGTACCCAAGCTGAGCAGAACATTACTTCCACTTACTGGTGTCTAGGAGATATGTGAATGGCGACCACAAGGTACCCAAGCTGAGCAGAACATTACTTCCACTTACTGGTGTCTAGGGGATATGTGGATAGTGACCACAAGGTACCCAAGCTGAGCAGAAAATTACTTCCACTTACTGGTGTCTAGGAGATATGTGAATGGCGACCACAAGGTACCCAAGCTGAGCAGAACATTACTTCCACTTACTGGTGTCTAGGGGATATGTGGATAGTGACCACAAGGTATCCAAGCTGAGTAGAACATTACTTCCACTTACTGGTGTCTAGGGGATATGTGAATGGCGACCACAAGGTACCCAAGCTGAGCAGAACATTACTTCCACTTACTGGTGTCTAGGGGATATGTGGATAGTGACCACAAGGTACCCAAGCTGAGCAGAACATTACTTCCACTTACTGGTGTCTAGGGGATATGTGGATAGTGACCACAAGGTACCCAAGCTGAGCAGAACATTACTTCCACTTACTGGTGTCTAGGGGATATGTGGATAGTGATCACAAGGTACCCAAGCTGAGCAGAACATTACTTCCACTTACTGGTGTCTAGGGGATATGTGAATGGCAACCACAAGGTACCCAAGCTGAGCAGAACATTACTTCCACTTACTGGTGTCTAGGGGATATGTGGATAGCGATCACAAGGTACCCAAGCTGAGCAGAACATTACTTCCACTTACTGGTGTCTAGGGGATATGTGGATAGTGACCACAAGGTATCCAAGCTGAGTAGAACATTACTTCCACTTACTGGTGTCTAGGGGATATGTGAATGGCGACCACAAGGTACCCAAGCTGAGCAGAACATTACTTCCACTTACTGGTGTCTAGGGGATATGTGAAAGGCGATCACAAGGTACTCAAGCTGAGCAGAACATTACTTCCACTTACTGGTGTCTAGGGGATATGTGAATAGCGATCACAAGGTACCCAAACTGAGCAGAACATTACTTCCACTTACTGGTGTCTAGGAGATATGTGAATAGTGACCACAAGGTACCCAAGCTGAGCAGAACATTACTTCCACTTACTGATGTCTAGCGGATATGTGGATAGTGACCACAAGGTACCCAAGCTGAGCAGAACATTACTTCCACTTACTGGTGTCTAGGAGATATGTGAATGGCGACCACAAGGTACCCAAGCTGAGCAGAACATTACTTCCACTTACTGGTGTCTAGGGGATATGTGGATAGTGACCACAAGGTACCCAAGCTGAGCAGAACATTACTTCCACTTACTGGTGTCTAGGAGATATGTGAATGGCGACCACAAGGTACCCAAGCTGAGCAGAACATTACTTCCACTTACTGGTGTCTAGGGGATATGTGAAAGGCGATCACAAGGTACTCAAGCTGAGCAGAACATTACTTCCACTTACTGGTGTCTAGGGGATATGTGAATAGCGATCACAAGGTACCCAAACTGAGCAGAACATTACTTCCACTTACTGGTGTCTAGGAGATATGTGAATAGTGACCACAAGGTACCCAAGCTGAGCAGAACATTACTTCCACTTACTGATGTCTAGCGGATATGTGGATAGTGACCACAAGGTACCCAAGCTGAGCAGAACATTACTTCCACTTACTGGTGTCTAGGAGATATGTGAATGGCGACCACAAGGTACCCAAGCTGAGCAGAACATTACTTCCACTTACTGGTGTCTAGGGGATATGTGGATAGTGACCACAAGGTACCCAAGCTGAGCAGAACATTACTTCCACTTACTGGTGTCTAGGAGATATGTGAATGGCGACCACAAGGTACCCAAGCTGAGCAGAACATTACTTCCACTTACTGGTGTCTAGGGGATATGTGGATAGTGATCACAAGGTACCCAAGCTGAGCAGAACATTACTTCCACTTACTGGTGTCTAGGTGATATGTGGATAGTGACCACAAGGTACCCAAGCTGAGCAGAACATTACTTCCACTTACTGGTGTCTAGGGGATATGTGGATAGTGACCACAAGGTACCCAAGCTGAGCAGAACATTACTTTCACTTACTGGTGTCTAGGGGATATGTGAATGGCGATCACAAGGTACTCAAGCTGAGCAGAACATTACTTCCACTTACTGGTGTCTAGGGGATATGTGAATAGCGATCACAAGGTACCCAAGTTGAGCAGAACATTACTTCCACTTACTGGTGTCTAGGGGATATGTGAATGGCGATCACAAGGTACCCAAGTTGAGCAGAACATTACTTCCATTTACTGGTGTCTAGGGGATATGTGAATAGCACCACAAGGTACCCAAACTGAGCAGAACATTACTTCCACTTACTGGTGTCTAGGAGATATGTGAATAGTGACCACAAGGTACCCAAGCTGAGCAGAACATTACTTCCACTTACTGGTGTCTAGCGGATATGTGGATAGTGACCACAAGGTACCCAAGCTGAGCAGAACATTACTTCCACTTACTGGTGTCTAGGAGATATGTGAATGGCGACCACAAGGTACCCAAGCTGAGCAGAACATTACTTCCACTTACTGGTGTCTAGGGGATATGTGGATAGTGACCACAAGGTACCCAAGCTGAGCAGAAAATTACTTCCACTTACTGGTGTCTAGGAGATATGTGAATGGCGACCACAAGGTACCCAAGCTGAGCAGAACATTACTTCCACTTACTGGTGTCTAGGGGATATGTGGATAGTGACCACAAGGTATCCAAGCTGAGTAGAACATTACTTCCACTTACTGGTGTCTAGGGGATATGTGAATGGCGACCACAAGGTACCCAAGCTGAGCAGAACATTACTTCCACTTACTGGTGTCTAGGGGATATGTGGATAGTGACCACAAGGTACCCAAGCTGAGCAGAACATTACTTCCACTTACTGGTGTCTAGGGGATATGTGGATAGTGACCACAAGGTACCCAAGCTGAGCAGAACATTACTTCCACTTACTGGTGTCTAGGGGATATGTGGATAGTGATCACAAGGTACCCAAGCTGAGCAGAACATTACTTCCACTTACTGGTGTCTAGGGGATATGTGAATGGCAACCACAAGGTACCCAAGCTGAGCAGAACATTACTTCCACTTACTGGTGTCTAGGGGATATGTGGATAGCGATCACAAGGTACCCAAGCTGAGCAGAACATTACTTCCACTTACTGGTGTCTAGGGGATATGTGGATAGTGACCACAAGGTATCCAAGCTGAGTAGAACATTACTTCCACTTACTGGTGTCTAGGGGATATGTGAATGGCGACCACAAGGTACCCAAGCTGAGCAGAACATTACTTCCACTTACTGGTGTCTAGGGGATATGTGAAAGGCGATCACAAGGTACTCAAGCTGAGCAGAACATTACTTCCACTTACTGGTGTCTAGGGGATATGTGAATAGCGATCACAAGGTACCCAAACTGAGCAGAACATTACTTCCACTTACTGGTGTCTAGGAGATATGTGAATAGTGACCACAAGGTACCCAAGCTGAGCAGAACATTACTTCCACTTACTGATGTCTAGCGGATATGTGGATAGTGACCACAAGGTACCCAAGCTGAGCAGAACATTACTTCCACTTACTGGTGTCTAGGAGATATGTGAATGGCGACCACAAGGTACCCAAGCTGAGCAGAACATTACTTCCACTTACTGGTGTCTAGGGGATATGTGGATAGTGACCACAAGGTACCCAAGCTGAGCAGAACATTACTTCCACTTACTGGTGTCTAGGAGATATGTGAATGGCGACCACAAGGTACCCAAGCTGAGCAGAACATTACTTCCACTTACTGGTGTCTAGGGGATATGTGGATAGTGATCACAAGGTACCCAAGCTGAGCAGAACATTACTTCCACTTACTGGTGTCTAGGTGATATGTGGATAGTGACCACAAGGTACCCAAGCTGAGCAGAACATTACTTCCACTTACTGGTGTCTAGGGGATATGTGGATAGTGACCACAAGGTACCCAAGCTGAGCAGAACATTACTTCCACTTACTGGTGTCTAGGGGATATGTGGATAGTGACCACAAGGTACCCAAGCTGAGCAGAACATTACTTCCACTTACTGGTGTCTAGGAGATATGTGAATGGCGACCACAAGGTACCCAAGCTGAGCAGAACATTACTTCCACTTACTGGTGTCTAGGGGATATGTGGATAGTGATCACAAGGTACCCAAGCTGAGCAGAACATTACTTCCACTTACTGGTGTCTAGGTGATATGTGGATAGTGACCACAAGGTACCCAAGCTGAGCAGAACATTACTTCCACTTACTGGTGTCTAGGGGATATGTGGATAGTGACCACAAGGTATCCAAGCTGAGTAGAACATTACTTCCACTTATTGGTGTCTAGGGGATATGTGAATGGCGACCACAAGGTACCCAAGCTGAGCAGAACATTACTTCCACTTACTGGTGTCTAGGGGATATGTGGATAGTGACCACAAGGTACCCAAGCTGAGCAGAACATTACTTCCACTTACTGGTGTTTTGCTCCTCACTGTAACTTTTCTATCTGACCTTACCTTGGTCATCTCTTGTTCTCTTCCGACCCCGATGCTATTAGGGTTCCCGAGGGCTAGGGAGTCTTTATTTTTCCCTCTCCATTTCTCTAATTTCTCTATAAAATCTTAACCCCAACATGCTGACTTGTCATGGCATGTAATACGCCCTGTGATTGGTAATCAGAGGATATGGTTAATGAATTTATTTTGATAATTCTCCCGGTCAGGTCGGTGAGACCCGTAAACCAACGACAGGTGTGGTCCTCCAAACATTCTGGGGGTTGTGAGAGAGCGATGGGACTGCCAAAACATAAAAATATGGTGCTATTACTGCTATTGCTCTCTTCAATATCATTGTAAAAAATATTGGAGAGCAAGAGGATTAATGACTTCACTGTCAGAAATCCAGCATTAGCTAACAACAACAACAACAACATAGACTATAGCCAGAAAACTCAATATACCTATAGATTTCATTTTGCCATACAAATACCTCAAGCATATGGCATTTTAATAAAAATCGTTAGAGCCATTTTCAACAAAATCAAAATTTTCGAAAAATTTTCCAAGTAAAGGTTAGTTTAAGTTGGGGGAATTTTTTTGAAAATCTTCGTGTCGCATCCTTAAAAGATACATACGGTGTTTATGTGTAAACAGTACAACTCAAAAGCGAGCTATTGGTTAGTTCGATATCCTTTATTTTCTAATAATGATTGAAATGCCGTAAGCAGGATTTGAAGCATAGATCTTCCGGTTTCAATCCGGTTGCTCTAACCACTGAGCTCCCATGGCAACGTGCCGGTACGACATTAAATTCTCCAACTGACCCACTTTTCCCCTGTAAACCACAAGATCAATGCCATGATAGGATGTTTGAGTTTTATTTTATATTTTGAATGTTACTCTACACAGGACTTATGTAAGACGAGGTGACGCCGGGATAACGTGTGCGACTCCCATTCGGAAGCTCCTGGGTTCAAAACCCTGACCAAAGACTTTTTGTTCTCGTGTTTTTTCTGGGTTTCTAGGCGAATGAATAATTTGAGCCGCAAATTTCCCTATCATTGCTTTTTCATTTCCTAGTTCTTCACCGCCTTATCAGGCGTTGGCTGGTAAGTCCCACAAGTAGGAGGAAGAACACAACATTAACATAAGATATTGGCAGGATTGTTAAAACATTTAGTGGTCTTCGTTCTGAACTAATGTTATATAGTTTTATATAACCGCTAAATCTTAGGACAGACAACACACAACGTGAACGATGCTGCTCTCTTTAAAACACACACTTTATTTCAAATAACATTTTTATAGCATTAGCCATTTCCAAGACATCCGTTATTAATGGTTCGAATTGTTGAATAATGTGTTAGTTCTGTTGTTTCTTCCGATAGATGGAAAGCGTGTGCAATTTTAAGCCAACATTTAACGTCCAGTTCTTAAACGTTTAACTATCCCTATTCCTTTATCTACGTATAACGAAATGTGTAATGCAGGAAATGTTTATCTCCATTAAATGAAGTAGACAGGAAAATAAACCTTCATATGAGCAATTTGTATACCCACTAATAAGTGATAAAGAGTAGAAAAAGTCATATGAATGTGCTACTTGTGACTTTATCTTGAGCCTTAGGGTCTAGTGGTGCGAACGGTCCGAGTCAAGAAGCTCTGTGGTTTGCCTGAGTAACTGTCCATACTTCAGCGTTGCCAATTTCACTGAATCGCGTTACCTTTGTTACTGTCCCAAACACACTTTCTATTTTCATTAAGACAGACTTATTTTCCATAACCGGAAGTTTAAGCTCTGCTCCGCTACAGTACAAGATACCTATGATAGGTTTCAAACAAACAATTCCCGAATTATGTTCAACTTCTCTCTGAGGTTTCTTAGTTGTTTCAAGTATTGCTTGTTTTCGTTAATGAGGAACAGTTTACGACTAATATTCACTGTTCCAACACCAGCATCAGTAAACCCGCTTACTCGCTCCAAGATGAAAACACTTGCTCAACTTGAACATTTTGATTCTATTGTTCCAATATAGGCATTCGCAGGCCCAAATAATGAAAGGCATTCAGTTCCTAATTCTGCAATATCATCGATGAAGTCATTCTTGTAATGCCAGTATTGTGATTCTCCGTTCTTTCATTCCATTTCTTTTGTGTCTGGAGTCATGGTTACTGCCGTAGTAGAAGTAACACTCACATGACTTTCTCTACCTCACCAATTAAGAGTCTGTATAATGTTGTACTCTGATTAGTTACGTTCAAATTACTTTTATTACGCTTAGTACAACAAGGATAACAAACATTGCATTCTACCTGAAAATTCTATGTACGATTTCATTAGCAATACGTGTTTTAAGGCCCCATGGCAAATAAAACGTGGGTATGGATCTGTGTATTGAATTTTCTACCAATGAACCATGAAGTCCTGCTCACTCGAAATTAATTTTGTATATTTTTGTGTAAGTGGTAAACCGCAAGGGATAGAAAAGGCTTACTACACATAAAACGCAGACCACATCAAGCTTCAAAACAGTATATTTTTGTGATATCAACGTTTTCCGAGATATTCCCTGTCATGTGACTTTAACCTCATGTATCCCGTTTGTACCTGCAATGAAAGATACAACAAGGCTATTTATGTGAAAGTTTACCTCTATGAACATGAAACAGAGAGGAAAATAGGTTTTTGCAAGAATTCAGAAACATTTGATATGTTTTTGTAGTTTCTCACGGTTTCACAGTTACATAGGTAGGTACCTCTAACCAGAATGAGGAGTGCTTCACAACTTACTTGCAGAAAGTTTCAACATATGCTTTTTTTTGCAATGTCAGTATCTCCAACTTAACAGGTTTTTATCAAAGTTGTTAGAACTATTTTGTGAGAAAATGGCAGATAATGGAACAGTTTCCAGGAAATTGTTTATTTAAACGGTTTCTGACTCAAGTGTGACATTTGCGATATGTTAGTTTCCTTGTTTATGGGTTATATTGCTCTCTCTCTCTCTAACAGCATGTGCACGCAGACCTCTTCTAAAACGCTTCATGGGAAGAAGGTTAAGCAAACGATGACATAGTGATATCGACTCCTTAGATGCAACACAACTTCATCCTTTTAGGTGGTTGCATTTGGGAGGTCCCGGGTTCAACTCCCGTGTGATCGACCAATTTCTGTTTTTCTTTTCATGGTTTATCCCAGTTGCGAAGAATATCGGTTGGGTATTTAACACCAAGGCCCAAAGTTCCACCTTAAGTCCAAACTACATGGTGATAGCGAATGCTGTGCCATCTGTCCACAGACAACAAAAGCAGATAGCCTGGACGGCGTCCTAATGCCATCTGGCCCGTAAGTGTTGAAGCAGAGATGCTGTTATCCGGTACTAATGAATCTATGGGCACGTGCCCTTCAGGTATAGAAGCAGAAATACAGTTGCCTAGCACTAAGGCCTCTGTGAACGCGTGAAGAACTCAACCAGACCATTAAAAGTATGTTTAAAAGCGATAGTCTCGTGTCATTAGATTTACTAGCATGTAAAGGAACTCCTGCGGGACGAATTTCCGGTACACCGGCGACGCTGATGTGATCTTTGCAATTAACAGCGTCGTTAAACAACAAAATAACTTAATTTTAATGTCTCTCTTTGCCGTAAATTATTCTAAAACACATTTTATAATATTCAAAGCAATGAGACAGACTACATGACGATCTTGATTTTGAAAGATGATATAACATGAAATATTTAAGACAACTAGTGTTTACATTAGGGGACAGTCAGATCAGTACAGAAATGAACAAGTACCTACATCATTGTCAATTTGGCTTGGTCTGCACTGGGGGGGGGGGGGGTGAGATAAGTACTACAGCCTGCACGAGTGAAAGTTCAAGGCCTGATTTAGCGTTTTTCGTTTAACGTTTATTGAAGAATCTTCAAGTGGAACTTCAGTAAAATAGCTTACTAAAGGAGTAAAAAAGGGACACATTGGTAGGCGTATGTGGTCTTTGCTCGCCCATTGATTTAAATAATCCTTCAACCTTTCATCTCAAACAACTGTCAACTGTTTGAGTCCAACAATTGCAAAGCGCAGGTTGGTAGTTTGAATAAATGACTGCACGACTGATTTCTGTTGTATGATTATGGCAAATTCTTGATAAATCAACTTTAATTATTGTAATTTATATATTTATACCCACTTAAACAATTCTAGAAAATGGTTGTTTTGCTATACGTCAACAATACAACAGAAATGTTCAGGCTCATAATAGGAAGCCAATAATTAAAATCTTTTGGAAAAAAAAAATAAAATAAAAAACGCAAAAGTGAACAACCACTACGATTCCAAGCGGAACTCATATCGATTTGAGTTCTCATTTCGGATTGAGTATTGTATAGAAAAGTGGATTCAGATCGAACTGAATTCATGAATTCCGTCTTTTTAGAAGTGGGATCGGATCGAAATTTTGTTCCATGATAAAATCACTTACTGAATATTTGTAGGATTTAAGTTTTACAGCATTGTATTAATATGGAACGCTTCTTTCTTCAATTTGTGGTTATTTCTTCTTGAAACAGCGCAACTAATACTACTGGATTTATAATTTACTTCACATATGTAACATTTGCTGTATTAAACAAAATAAATATGAAATCTAAAGCTTAAAAGTACTAATGCCCAAATTTACAATTCTAAAAATAAGCAAATTAAGGACCTTTCTCATAAAAAAGATAAATAAATAAATAAAATAATGTGGGTTATCCTAGAGAGGGTCTCTATTCATGTGCTGTTCGTCAGCTAACATTGAGAAAGAAGGTTTAGCTTGTGTTAACAGGAGTTTAGCGTGTTTCATATTACATCTCCTAACAAACTCTCCCGTTTAACAAATGTTTTGCTATTCGACGGAGCAATAACAACTGTTTTTGAACCAGGAAATAAAGTATGCTTTTAAAAGCGTGTAAAAATGTACAAAAAGCTCATTATTTAAACGAATTTAATGCATAGAGTAGTAATTTAACATGAGAGGCAGCTACAGAACTATAGCAATAATGCACGACTTGGCAGAAACAGATTCTACACATAGGTACAGTGCACAAGCAGATTATTTGGACATAAACGATTAAACAAATGTACCTTATTTTCCTGGAACACAATTTTGTATTGAAGCTGTGCATTCCTGGACTGTAGGGAACTGCGCTGTGTATTGTAAGCACGCTTCCCCTATGCTCCAGTGCTTCTTGTACGAAATTAACGTGTTCATTTTAACTACTCGATTACAGATATAGTTAGGTGGAAAGAGGAAAGCTTACCATCTGAAGAAGTGCTGCCGCCATCAAGTATCTCCAGGTAGTGAGCCTTACAGAGCACCCTGTCCTCGTGGAGCGCGAACTCCTCGCCCGTACTCAGCTGTCTCTTGCACGAGTCGCAGGCGAAACAGGCCAAGTGGTACACGTGGTCACGTGCTTTGCGCACCCAATCACTTGCCGAGATGCCCCGGCAGCACTTGGAACATTTGGCGCCAAAACTTCTGCTGCGGCAACAAGACATACTCCTTTAGTTCAATTAGGAACCACAAACTAGCATCTACCTACAACTAATACTTTAAACATCTGATGTGTTGCACTCACATGACTTTCTCTACTCTTGTACTGACCATTCTTACAAACTCTTATTCCTATATCTTCTTCATGTTAATACAGATATCTGATGTGTTGCACTCACATGACTTTCTCTACTCTTGTACTAACCATTCTTACAAACTCTTATTCCTATATCTTCTTCATGTTAATACAGATATCTGATGTGTTGCACTCACATGACTTTCTCTACTCTTGTACTAGCCATTCTTACAAACTCTTATTCCTATATCTTCTTCGTGTTAGTTGAGATAAACATTTGTACAAATTATCTTATTGCTTATTTCCTTGTAGGTACAAGGGGAATATGGGAATACAGTAGACTGAGCCATAGTCAAATGTTTTAAAGCTTTGAGATTCCGTTCTCTTTGCACGTTTAACATATAAAAAATGAACAGCGATGCTCCATTTGACAGAAGTATGTTCTGCAAAACTGACACAAATAACGAGGAATATCTCCGAAATAGTTCATTCTACAAAAAAAAAAAAAAAAAAAAAAAAAAAAAAATGTATTTAAACATGTGTGTTTTTGTATATTAAGATTTTGTCTGTCTTTTACGGTTTACAAGTTATTCAAAAGTCGTCCAGAGTAAATACGACTACATAGGCTATAGCCAGAAAATTCAAAATATACATTTCATTTGTCATACAAATAGGTATCTCAAACATATGACGTTTTAATCAAGATCGTTAGAACCATTTTCAACAAAATCAAAATGTTCTAAAAATAGAGACCCCCTGAATAAAAAAAAAAAAAAAAAAAAAAAACATTTTTAGAAAAAGATCCGTGTGTGTCTCTCAGACTGTAGACAGCATAACTCAAAAACGAAAAGTTGGTATTTAAGTTTAATGTCTTTCAAGGATGTGACACGAAGATTTTGAAGAAAATAGCCTCACCCTAAACTACCCTTTACATGGAAAATGTTTAGAAAATTTTGATTTTGTTGAAAATGGCTCTAACGATTTTGATTAAAATGTCATATGTTTGAGATACCTATTTGTATGACAAATGAAATGTATATTTTGAATTTTCTGGCTATAGCCTATGTAGTCCTGTTTACTCTGGACGACTTTTGCATAACTGGTAAACCGTAAGGAATCGACCAAATCTTACTGTACAGAAATATAGATCTTGCTAAAATACACAATTTATACCTTCTTTTATATGTTAACCGTGCAAAGAGAACGGAATCTCAAAGCTTTAAAACATTTGACTATCGCACAAAGCCTACTGTATTCTAATATTGCCCTTGTACCTACAAGGAAATAAGCAATAAGATAATTTGTACAAATGTTTATCTCAACTAACACGAAGAAGATATAGGAATAAGAGTTTGTAAGAATGGTTAGAACAAGAGTAGAGAAAGTCATGTGAGTGCAACACATCAGATTTATATGTTCAGTATTAAAATATAAAGTCAAACCAAAAATAACTCGAGGTTGTGTTATTACTTATACAAACTCACGCGTGACTTGCAGTCGCTCGGAGTAACAGAACCTCTAGTTATGTAGATTACTTATAGGTAATGAAATAAGAGAAGCTGAGATGTGGAAGAAGATGTAGATATTGTAGACTGTTACGTCCGCTTTAAACCGCAATGGTTGGTGGGAGTTTCGAGCGTCCTTTGACGGAGGAAGAAGCACACAAGTTGCGGGTAGTGGCAATTTCACCACATCAACTACTCTACTGCAACGTGCACATGGTAAACATTACTTGCAGAGAACTGCGAGAGAAGAACAAGTCTGAGATCAATGTGTGAAATCAATACTAGAGCTGCTGGCCAGGGAAAATACCTACAGTTATAGGTATGTGCTCAAGCCGAGTGTGATGCATCCGGCCTTAGTGTCCGTAGTCCGCATGCGGGAGGTACCACGTTCGAGTCCCGTGGCTCAACTTCCTCGTTCGGCTGTTTCAGATATCTGCGGGAACCTCAAGGTTGCATGGGAATGAATCCGCATCCTCCGGATCCGAGTCCCGGGCCCCCAGTGGGATGTGTACAAATGCAGGGGGAAGGGGAGGCGGCTGTAAGAGTCGCCACCGGGGAGTTTCAATCTGTAAACGTTAGGGACCCTGCCCTCTGCTATGGTGTTTATGTCTATTCTCACCTCATCCTTTATTAGCTCTCACGGCAATTGGATCCATAAGCACAGTACACCTTCATGTGTCATTTAAGATTTTTCTGATGACGTCACAACTTGTACAATAATTATATTAAGTTTACTTTATTTCTGCGAAAAAAGTGTCTCTTAAAACATACAATTTCCATTTTGCTGAAGCAGAAAACACACTGTATAAGTTATACAACAGCTTCAACATATTTAAGGTTGTTGGTTAATGAGAGCAGACAGACACAGAAAAATGCACAGGCCTTTTACTAAAATGATTTCTTTTTATTGAGGATGCCTCAAGATATACGTATGCACTTAGCTATTTCCTGTGAAATCTCGGTGTCTAACTTGAGAGTGGAATGCAATTCTTCTAGCGGAGAAAGTCAAAATAAATTGCTATAATTTGGGAAGTAGATGCAAGTGAAGACTTTTAGTTGTTGCATTAGTACACCACCTTGGTCATATCGGCGGCCTTTCCTTGAGAACACATTGCAACAATACCTACTCAATATTCCGTCATTTGTCATCTTTGCTTTTACACTTAGTTCGCCTCACTCAACGCAAATTAACACGTGACCACTTCAACTTGACTACATAAGTTTTCAATATTAAGGTTTTTGAACACAGTCTGGCACTTGTGTGCCTCCCTGGAAACGATTGCACCCTGAGAGTATACACTAGGTATAGGCAGGCTTTCTTCATACAGATCTTAACAAATGTCACAATTGTGTTATGTTGATAGAGATATACAAAATAAGATAAATACATTGCAACACATGTGTGGGACCATAACAAGAACTATACAAAACATAATAAAGGAAGCTTTATAAAGCCACGGCGGTCTCTGTGCTCATACCTATATGGCAGCGAATCGTGAACAGTGGAAGAAAAGCACAAACGGAAATCCGACAGTGGAAATGACATTGTTACAAAGAACTAACGGACGCACTATACTGGATTTAATAAGAAACGAAACTATTAGAGAAGAAGTGAATATTTATAATTTAAACGACAAAAATTGTAGAAAATAAAGACAAATTGAAAGAACACATGAACCGTATGAGTGAGGAAGTGATACCTGGTTTAACGAAGAGATAGAAACAAGTAGAGAAAAGATACATCCGACCGACGCCCCAGAGAAAGGGAAAATGAGAAGATGGAACAGACGGAAATGTCTGATCCCTGCAGTGAAGAAGAAGAAGATAAAGACAACTCTGTTAACTCGCATGCAGTGGATTTTGGATCTTTCAGGTTCTTGTACATTAAATTAACATTCTCATTCATGCCTCTAGGGGGATAGGGAATAGTCTAGGTTAAATAAACATTCTTACCTCCCAGTCGGGAGTCGAACCTGGGTCCCTCGCAGAGTAAGCAGGTGCCAGCCCGAAGCAAACGCTTAATCCGCTAACATACTGTTCTTTAAGAGGTAGAACTGGAACTTAAAAATTCAATGCCACAACTGGGATTTGAACCACAGACCTTCCGCTTGCCGGGCGGACGCTCTACCACTGAGCTATTGTGACAAACTGCCAGAATGGCATTAAATTCTCAAGTTAGTTCGTATTTTTTCCTGGTAAACCTCTTAAACTTTGCCCACACACGGCTTGTGTGTTTAAAAACACCAACAGTAAGTTTGTTGGCATAAATAAATAATAAATACTGTTCTTTACTTTATTAGTCAACATTAATATCGTCACTCTATAGTCTAAGGGCAACATGCTAGCCTCTGGAGTCCAAGGTCGCAGGTTCAAACCCGGCGCAGGTAAATGATATTTTATAAATCCTTAGCATGGCTTCCTTCGAACGGAAAGTAAAGCCATTGTAGATTGACGACACGTAGGGAAGTTCAAGAGGCCTATGAGCAAACTTGAGTGATGTTTCATGTCCGATATAGCATAGGACGCTGAGAAGCGCGGCGTTCGTAAATAAACAACTGCTGCTTCCAAGACCACGATTTCTATTCCCGATTGATTAAGGCGGAGGTATATATCGATATATTCAGATTATTTTGTGTATTATGTGTGTGCCTGTGTTTATTATTGTTATAGCTACTGTAATCACCAATACAATACATCGATGTTTAATAAAGAGAGGAACATGTGGTCCATGTATAACAAACATTTAGTAGATGTTAAGAGAATGATCACATGGTTTTGTGAAAAATGGAAACGTTTTCCTGTCGGTGCAGCCGCACCCAAGTCCCATGTAAACACTTGAGGAATAAATGGGCCTGTCACGCAATTGAACGCAGTTTAGTGTTGCGTCTTCATTTAACAGTTTTATAGATTGCCGGTGATTTATCCAGAGAGCAGACCAGTAGCCTAGCGGAACAACTGACATGCGTTGGGGGGATGATAAAAACATGCCAAGGTGCCCAGCCTAAATGTCACAACTCACTTCCAACAAAACACAATCCAACTTTCAGTTTCTGAAACATTGCATTCCAACCAAGGAGGAAATAATAAATTATGGCACAAGCTATTTCCGAGACGTCTGTTGTTAGGTATTGGTTTGAACTTCTCAATACTTAGTGCTGTCACTATGGGCACAGTTTGACTAACCTTTCGGTTTTCTCTCCTTGACGCCTACAACGGGATATGCCAAGGTTTACTTCGGTAATATAAAATAGAGAGGAATATAAGGTTTTATAAGAATAGTTCCAGAAGCTGTGTAAAGTAAACGACAGTGGACAACGAACACCATTTGCACATAACACGTGTTTTTTGAAGTGCTTTCGGTATTTAGTTGTTTCTCGAGATGTCACGGAGGTCGCGTCTATCGATACATTTTCCTGTACGAACCCTTGTACTTACTAAAGGTGTGCTCGATGGAGGCTGGCACTAGGATGAAGAGATGGACTCCTGTGGCCTCTTCGATTCCCTCATTTCATACCTAACCCTTAGCACACAATAGATCCGCGCAAGTCGAGGTGTGTACCCTTTATCGGCTACCTTCACCCATTACTAAAATTGTAATAAAATTACATATTTGTGGAAAAGAAATTCTTACCGGTATTCATTTGGATCTGTGCGTAGTTGAACGCACCTAAAAGGCAAGGCAAGCAGATACCAATATAAATTGGTGGATAAAAAGGAAGAAGAAACCAAAAGTGTGTAAGATAAACAGTGCTACAGGTTGGCTGGCTGGCTGGGCGGATGATAATTACCAACCTCACCTTCTTATTTGTCATTCAGAACACGTTCCTAGCGAGCCCAACAGAGCGTGTTTCCGAAATGTGTTAATGAACGCCTACGTCTCCCCCATCCCGATTTACTTATAATATTATTATCGTATTAAATGATACGAGCCCTCACCACATGGAGATGGGTTTTATACGCGCACTGCAAAACAGGAAGAACTTTTCATCAGTTTTCTAGTCACGATGCAGATGAAACGGGATGGTGGGAGGGGATGGGGGGGAGAACAGAAGAGGTGAAAGGAAAACAAGCTACCGATGGACCCCAATGTCTTTCTTGATTTAATTTGACAGGTCTCCTGTTAGAATCGAAAACGCCCGGCTGCAAGATTTGAACGCCAGCCATAGAATACTTATATTATGCCCTTCGCTGTGGAGAGTAGTTGTGAAAATTCTGTTTACTTTTTAACTTCTTGGGATTTAAGTTTAATACCTTCCAAAGATGCGACAGGATATTTTCAAGAAAATCCTCAACACTGCAAACTACGATTGCGTAGAAAATATTTTGACTTTTCTACTTTTCTTACTTCTGGCATATTTCATCTTGAGCTTTCAGATGGCGTTGTTGTCGAAGACAGTAACGGAACTAATGTCTTTTGCAGCATAAAAGACCTTGACGTTTAGATCACGCAATTGTTGTTTTTGTCATGTTAGCCAATGCTGAAATAAAAGTAGCTATATTAAGCTGATGGTGATTGGCTGTGAAACTGCCTCAGGCATTTAGTACTTAAAGTTGCTGTTTGAGTTGGTTAAACACAAAAGTAAACCAGTAGTAGGTATAACGCAAAAGAACAGCAACAAAGGTAACGCGATACAGGGTTTGTTTAACCCTGGAGTACGGACAACGATGCTCAGTTGTTACTTCGGCAAATCATAGGCCTTCTTAAATCGAACCGTTCGTGGCCCTAGATTACAGGGCGAATAGTGTGCGAATAATATAAGACTTCTGATTTTTATAAAGTTTTTATTTATTGCTAGCAAATATTTACAGCAAAAAGGTATAATAAGTACATGAATTGTAGCATCAGTCCTGAATGGAAAAATCCTAGGCTCAGGCGCGGATTCTTGAAATAAACTCAAGTACGTACAAACGTGAGTGTTTCAATAACAAATTAACTTCCCAACTAGTCACAGAACTATACAATTCACCCAACTGTGTTGTGGGTGTAGCATGTCTACCTCACAGTGTACAAGTACCCGGTTCGAATCTGGGCTAGAATGAATTACTTGGATAAGGTTCTTTTTTTCGGGGTTTTCCCTTATCCTTAAGGTGAACGTCAGTAACTCTAAGCTCAATGGAATCCGAGCTCATTTAAGTACAATTTCATTCACTTTATTCATAGTCCGTTATGACCTAACCCAGGGGTAGACAACTGGTGCTCAATGAGCGCAGCCTCGTCACTGAAAACATGTTTAGCAGGTAAAAAAATGGTCACTCAAGGTATCCCGCGAGTCGCCCAGGCCTGACCTAACCGGTTAAAGGACGTTAAACCTTACATTAAAAAAAAGTGTTTTAACGAGATGTACATTTTTTCTACAGTAAGATTTGATGTGTCTCTTACAGTTTACCAGTTATGCAACTCACCCAGAATGAAGAGGACTTCAGAGGACATTCCCAAAAAAGATAAGATATACATTTAATTTATCATAAAATTATCTTCAACATACGACATTTAAACCAAAACTGTTAAAGAGTTCCTTTTGAAAAAAAAAACACCTTTCCAAAATATTCCATGTATAAGGGTAGTAAGGGGTGGGAGGATTTTCTTAATCTTTGTGTCGCGCCCTTGAAAGATACCAAACTTAAATATTAAATGCGAATTGGGACATTTAAAGCCGCGCTTAGAGCGAAAGAACTATGGTTCAAATCCCGGCTATGGCACTGATTCTACCTGTTAATGTGGGAATTATATCGAACCGGGTATTTAAATTTATGATCTCCCAAGAATACGATAGCAAGATTTTCAAAAGTCTCGCTCCTTAACTCGTTCTAACCTTTACATGTAACAAATTCGTTATTCTTCTGAAAAACGATTTTGATTAAAAGGCCAATCACGCGAGTGTCACTATTGGTTTGTTGAATTTAATCCTCATTTATACAACTGACAAAAACTCTGTTCCGTCAAAGTATATTTTAAAATAATATGTAAACAAAAGTCATTTGGCATTCTTGCTGCAAACGTGCAAGTATCATGGCGGGTCTCGTGCAACGTCAGGCAAACAACTTTGTGGGTAGAAAAACGCTAAAATTGCGCGAGTGAACAGGTTTTGCCTTTTGAATACCGGAAGTTCTTTACAAAATTTCCAGTTACGTATTCTGACGCGAGTTAATTAGTTCCAGGTGTGTGATTCGGAATCACTGCATGATTTCCTTGAAAGTCACATGGATAACCTAGGCATCTGCAGAGATTTTTTAATAATTTAAATTCTGTCTTCCACAACTGTTCTTTTTATATGCGGTGATGCATCATTAAAGAGCAGAATGTCCTTGGGACATAATACAATATCATCATCATCATCATCATCATCATCATCATCATTATTATTATTATTATTATTATTATTATTATTATTATTATTATTATTATTATTATTATTATTATTATTATTATTATTATTATTATTGGTTTTGTTGCATTAGATTTGTTTACCACTTCGCAGTTAGATGGTATATTCGTGGTTATTATCTACTTATAATTACATTTCGTTATTGCTTTGCGCTTCTTCTACGTCAGCGTAAAACATTTCCAACTAACAGCAGCTGCAGCAGTTTTTACGCTGTTCAGTTGGCACCTAACATTGCGCAGTAACACTGTCTGCTGTGACAGATGCAAATCTGCAGCAAGATTATCAATCATTTTAGCATTAGGTATGTTTGGATTTGTTAATTTGTTTTGTTTAAGTTTCTTTCGTACTTTGATGTTAAGGATTCAGATAGTAAATTTATCAATGAGCTGTAGGTATGTTCTGTTACAGGTCTTCAAAGTAGGGTTATAGATTGTTATCCACAGGAAAGGTTTCCTGTACTGTTGAGATTTAAAATGGAAGGCTTGTGCATAAGAAAATAGTTGGAGGTTCACTTTGAGACGCGACGCCCTTCTTTGTAGCAAATCCGGATTATTCCGAGGTAGACACAATAGTAAATCCCTCTTGTATCCCGCCGGGTCGGTCTTTGATACCATCTCTGTGTTTAATACTACACAACTCTATTGTTTCTGAGCTTTAATTCCCCTTGAGCTTTGCAAGTGCCCTCTGCTAGATAGCCTGCCTGCCTGCCTTCCTTCGTGCACTCTCCGCTACCCTTACTTATGTACATCTCTCACGTTTTATCCTAATGTTCTCACTTGCTTCTCTACCACAATTACAGGTAGGTACCTATGTTTATGTTCGAGCATGTCTAAATGTAATACTTATACGTCTGGAAGCCTCGTCAGGTTTCCATCAATTGGAAGAAAGCACAATCATCCATCATTCTCGAACGTTCAATCGAAGAACAACTAGTACGACAGCGAAATGCAACTTACACCGCAGGAAACTAATAACTTAATCAAGAAACATGTACGAAAAATTCCATGCACAATTCATGGACTGGAGAAAATAAAAATGCATAACCTCATTTTCACAAAATATATTGCTCACGTACTTTGAGGAATTGTCACAAAGTATGAAACCATCGACCTTGCGGACTCGCTACTCTGCTTTCAAACGAAGTGTTCCAAGGTCAAGATCAGAATAAAATCAACACTTTCACGTCTGCGCACGTATCACAACGCTGCCAGCTCTTTCACTCCATAAGCTAAGATTGGTAAATGGATTCATTGGCACTAGTGTGCGTAGAATATTAAAAATAATTTATAAATATTTTAAAGTTAGATACACGCTTGAGTATAAAAATAGTCTATAAAACTTGAATATAATGTCAATTAAGATACTCGTATGCAAATTATAAAACTCGCTCCGTTCGTTTCATAAACACACTCACAATTACTACCATTATAGTTTCGTTGCACAATATACTTTAAATACCATGCACAAACTTTTAATAAAAGATTTTGAGAAAAACAATGTGTTTTACTTTTATTATACAGGGTGATAATGTGACACCGGGCGTGGCGCCCAACAAAGGACCATATGGGTAAGCTACTCCACATAGCAGGTCGGCGAGCAAACAAAGGCGTTAAAGGTCAAGCTTCCCTACACTACTCACGCGAGCAAGCACGTGACTAACAACAATCAAGCGGCATCTTTTGAAAGTCTTTGAGAACTGGACTGTAGCTGGCGTGTTTATAGAAGTTCCAGAAACGACCTGCCACGCCATCTCTTACAAGGAGGCAAGGAAACAGCAGAAGAGAGAGTTACAGACATGAGCCGGTCAGTGAGTCAATGAGTGCGAGACAGCTGTGTGTGTGGCACTGTCGCCGTGAAAGATACGTCACGTGGAAGTGAAGAAGTTTTAACGAGGGTCGAGTGACTATATCGTCGGAGTTACTGTATGAGACAGAGAAAGTGAAGAAAGAAGTGAAAGGACTGAGTCAAAGTTACGAGAAGAAAACAGTTATTAGTTTTAATATCACGAAAGTCTGTATTAAGTATATTGTTTAAAGTTAGTCATCTTTTATTTTCTTGATGATAAAAACTTCTTTTACAGTCTTTTCATATTTAAATTTCTCTATCTTTTGCGTATAAAATTTGTGTTATGTTAAGTATTAAACCCATTAATTAATGCAGCGTTGTTAATATGTTTATATTCTATGTTAAATTCTTTTTATTTAAATTTAATTTAAATACAATCTAGGACTATAATTAAATACACAAGTACCAAGATAAACACTTTGTTCTTCTTCTTCCTCCTGAACATGGATTAGGTGTTTAGACCTGCTCCGAGGCTAATCAAAATGCTCTCATTCAGGGTCGTCCGATGTTTCTTTCTCCTAATGGTTTGTAAGGTAGTGCTAGCCTTGGTTCCATCCTCTCTCCACTTGCTCTGATATTTTCTTTCTCTAGTTCTTCTCTTATAAGTACATTTCGGAGTTGGTGTTTTCTAGTAGGACCCAGTAAGGACCTCTGAGATGACTTCAGCCTTAATGTTTTCTTGGTTTTGATTACCCATATGTCACATTCAGGGTGACTACTATTCTATATAATATTAATTTGAGATCCTTCCTCATATTCCTGCCGAAATGCCTTTTTACAGATTCGTTGATCTTATATGTTTTGATATTTTCTTCAATTTCCGCCTTTCTATCGATTACGGAAATATTTGATCCCAACAATTATTACTGTCCTATTACGATTTTTACCCGAAATTGTCCTTTTCTTATCATAGCCATTACGTTTGTTTTTTTCTGATATTTGCAAGTGCAACTTACGAAGATTTGTATTAGTTAATGTGATTCCCCATTCTTCTATTATTTTATTCAGATATAAATGAAATAAAATGAGTGACAGATCACATCCTTGTCTCAATCCCATATTAATTTAAAGTTATTGTTTTCCATTATCCATTACTATCGTGGTATTGCAATATAATGATTTGATTGTAGTGATAAAAATCTGTCAAATGTTTTAAAGCTTTCAAATTCCATTCTTTTTGTATGGTTAACATATGAAAAAGTGAATAACGACGTTCCACTTCAAGAAAGTTTTGTTTTCCGAAACTGACACAAATAACAAGGAATATCTCCGAAATGGTGCACTCTAAAAATAGTTTATTTAGGTATAAATTGTGTATTTTAGCAAGATCTATATTTTTGTACAGTAAGATTTGGTCTATCTCTTATAGTTTACCAGTTATGCAAAAGTCATCCAAAGTAGACAGGACTACATAGGCTATAGCTAGAAAATTCAAGATATACATTTCATTTGTCATAAAAATATTTTTAAAATATGGCAAAATCGTTAGAAACATTTTCAATGAAATCAAAATGTTCGAAAAATTTTCCATGTAAGGGGTAGTTTAGGTTGGGGTTTTTGCTCAAAATCTTCGTGTCACATCCTTGAAAGACATTAAACTTAAATCATGTTTGTTGATTTAAAATACGAGTAGTTACATTCTCGCACATTTGTAATATTGGTATTGAGCGTTTATCGTTATTGGTGTCCAATACTTGGAGATTAGGTATATGAGTGTAGTGGGACACAGAACAGGAATATATGTAAGGTTATGAATGGCGTGTGGTGGAGAAAGTTGGACGTTTTAATGCCATGCATCACATGAGTTCCAGTGGCACAAGAGCAAACGAAACAGGGAATCATTTATAACAAGAACAAGTCGGTTTACATCAAATGCCCATTACTAAGCAATATTTGGTTTATCAGATTGTGGAGCCAGCACTGGCCCGAGGCCTGGTTCACATGTAGTGCAGCACACGTATGTACGTAGGTATCGCTTCGCCAACTGCTTAGCGGGGTGAACATACTGCAGGAATGTGTGTGTGTCTCATTCGCTTCACATTAACGGTGCCTACCTACAAACAACAACACTGCACTTTAATACCCAATATTGCCAACTAATTAACGTTTATTCTTTCTACCTCGTATTAACAGTAGGTAAGTAGACAAAATGTTACTGCACAAAAAGACGTAGCACACAATTTATGTCAAGTACATATTTTTTGTGCAGTTAACCATTTCCGAGATATTCCTCGTTAATGGTTTGCACTTTACAGTTTACACTTTTCTCAAAGGAGGAAGTCCTTTTTTTCCCTCCTGGTCACGTAAAGAGAATGAAACTTCAGAGCGATTACACAACGACCACCGTAAGGGATGGCCCACATTCGGGAGGTCGCGGGTTCAATCCCCGTGGCCGACCTTCCTGACCCATTTGTTTTTCGGAGGTTTCCCCGGGTCGCTAGGCGAACGCTGGAAAGCATTTCCATATCCTCCGAATTTCATGTCCCTCCATTTCGTCACATTAATCATTTCATTTCGCCCTTCATCCCGTTAGCTTCCTTTCAGGGTTGGAAGCGTCGGCGAGTGTCGCGGGGAACAAACGCGCTCTGGAGTTCTCGTCCCCCGTATTGGAAGGCGAGCCTATTGGTTTCTGGCCCCCCATGGGATGGTTCAAGCCCGAGGGTGAGGAGAGGAGGTTTCCGAGTTCCGCGCCCCCCTTGGGAGCATGAACCCGAAGGGGTGTAAGAGGAACTGGACTGAGCCAGTCTCGCCGGAGTGTCTCTAACTGGGGAAATGTAGGGACTCTGCCCTCTGTTCTGTCGTGGCAATGTTCCGGCCGCCCTTCGGATCCATTCCCCTCATCCATCATCCCGGGGGGTGCAAAAGATCGCCTTTCGGTCGAGGTTTAAGTTCTCCTCTGCAAGTTGTCATAGAGACATTACCTAGGTCTAATGTATTCCGATATTCCGTTCTACATACTTACAAGGAAATGTGTAATGAAACAATTTCTACAAATGTATATCTCAACTAACTGGAAGTAGATAAAGAAATAAGTGTTTGTAAGAATAGCTTGTACGACAGTGAGTAGAGAAAATCATGTGAGTGCGACATATATTTTAACCTATGATGCGATACAAGTATGCGATATAAGTAGATATGAATACAGGCAGTTTTTAGTCATGTAAATTGACCTCATGTACAAATGTTCTTATCAGAAGTAATGTAAGGGCTGGCCCTGTAGCGCAGTTGTTAGAGCGCCTGCCTGCCTGCTGTGCAAGGGGTCCCGGGTTCGATTCCCGGCAGGGGGTAGGAATTTTTCTCCAGCCAGGATTATTCCTCATCCTTCCCTTGAGGGTCGCTTCGAGATGTTTTCTAGGTACCAATGAGGAGCTCCAGGCGATTTATACAAATTTCCTACATTGAGTTTTTATCTCTTTTATAGTTATACAAAATGATACCAATTCAAGTGAGCTTAACAGACTTCACAGAAAATTGAATAGTCAAATTTTATACCTCGTGTAGATATGTAAAATGCATACTTTAATCAAATTCGTCATTTTTGAGATAGCGACCAAAGGTACCATGTAAAGCGTAGTTTAGGTGGGAGGGGGGGTATTAAGAAATCCTCGCGTCATTTTCCTTAAATGGTTCCGCGGTAACGTATGAGCTTCTGGAGGTCTTGGGTTCGATTACCGTGGCCGACCTTTCCGACACATGTCGGAGTCACTAGGCAAATGTTGGGAAGGATGGGTAATTCCTCGAATGTCTTATCCCTCCATTTCACCTCACTTGCCATTTGGCTTCACCTTTGGCCTGCTTGATTGTTTCAGGGTTGTAAGTGCCGGTGGGAGTTTCGAGACACATGACAAGTACTTGCTTTCTTTAAGTCCTCCTCCTCCAGATCGGGGAGGTCTTCGAGTCCAGGACCCCCCCCCCAGGGGACTTAGAGCCCGCAGAGTACCAGCCGCTACCGGGGACTTGTGAGGGACCCTGCCCTCTGCTGTCGTGTCTCCTCACGTCCGACGACCCTTCTCACCCCTCCCTCCCTCCCCGTCAGTAGCATAGGTACTCAGTTTGAGGTACAAGTGCCCTTCCGAACCTTGTCTACACTATCTTCATATTCATTCCACATTTTCTAAAAGTGTTTTCTTTTTATTAGCGGGACCTCAACATAGGTATTTATTTCTGGTGACATCTACGTGTTTCCTCTGCCTGTTTCAGCAGAGTGTAGAGCTTTCGTTCCAGAAAAAAACAAATGCTTGTACCAGGGTACCTACGTCACTAAACCAATGCCATCACAACTGCTTTCCGTTCTTAAGAGCAAACACTAGCTATATGGGCTTCAGTTTGTAGGATGAAAGCTTCTTTGGTTGCTGCAGCAGCTGGAGTGACGAGTGTCGGGGTCGGGCTTGACCTCTGTGTAAGCAATGCCCGCAAAGCAAAATACCAATACGCTTGACCCCTGAGGTCAGCCTTCCAGCTTGTTTTCTTTAAAAATCTGACAAGAGCAACAGGAAAATGGTTGGCCTTGTGTGAATGAGGCGCCAACATGACTTGCATTTACTTCTTCATTTGTCATCCCTCACAGTGACATCTGGCTATAATCTCGTTGACATGACAATGTCCTCCTCCTCGACCCCCAAAAGATGCATTGTTCCTACTGACGGAATGTCTTGTATCTCTGCCGACATCATACCTTTCCCACACACGTGAAACACTGCCTGGCTAAAGACAACAATAACAAGAGCGTGTCAAAACAAGTGTTGAAAACAAGCTCAAGGGCCTGCCTGCGAAAACCTCTTGCTGGACATTCGAGTGCTATACACTCACTCTACTTCAAGTACTTCAGTTTCACTTGCATCTGCCTTTGTCGCCTTCTCTGGAGTGAGGTTAGAAAACTGGTATAATCAAACAGTTCTCTGTGCTTCAGAAACTCAACTACTCCACAGATCAACACAAATGAGCAGGCCCCATTTCATGACTAGAAAATACTTTAAAAATGGGATATAAAATGACTACAGAAACACCAAAAGATGATCCAAAACCTAGAAAAAATGACCCAAAATTTAAATGAAAATACTAATTTATTTATGTTTGGGGCTGTCCTACACATTCGTAGCTTGGAATTACATACAATTAAATTGAAGTACCATTTTTTACTTTCTCTACTGGTAAGTAGGGGAAGTAGATATTGTATTCCCCCAAAAAATTCGATGTCGAGATTTCACCGGAAATATATGTTTTGAGACCCCCTGAATAAAAAAAAAAAAACATTTTTAGAAAAAGGTCCGCGCGCGCGCGTGTGTGTGGTTCTATGTGTGTCTGTCAGTCTGTGGACAGCGTAACTCAAAAACCAAAAGTTTACATGCAAAATTTTGATTTTCTTGAAAATGGCTCTAACGATTATGATTAAAATGTCATATATTTGAGGCATTTTATGACAAATGAAATGTATATCTTGAATATTCTGGCTATAGCCTATGTAGTCCTGTTTACTCTGGACAACATTTACATAACTGGTAAACCGTTAGAGATAGACCAAATCATACTATACAAAAAAGTAGACTTCGCTAAAATACACAATTTATGCCCAAATAAATTTTCTTGCAGAGTGAACCATTTCGGAGATATTCCTTGTTATTTGTGTCAGATTCGGAAAACTTAAAACTTTTGTGAAATGGATCATCGTTGTTCATTTTTTATGTGTTAACTGTGCAAAGAAAAGGGAATCTCAAAGCATTAAAAGATTTGACTATCGCATAAAGGCTACTGTATTCCCATATTCCCCTTGTACCTACAAGGAAATAAGCAATAAGATAATTTGTACAAATGTTTATCTCAACTAACACGAAGAAGATATAGGAATAAGAGTTTGTAGGAATGGTTAGAACAAGAGTAGAGAAAGTCATGTGAGTGCAACACGTCAGATTGTTATTATTAGCGTTTTCCGACGTAGCTCTACCTATAGGTAGGTATCATATCGGGTTCAAGTAGGTACGTACCGTGTTTCTCTTACTATACGTACCTACGTAGTAGAGGAAGTAAAAAGTACTACAGCGTTAACGTAACGAGCGAGATAGCTCCGTGGTCCCTGGTTCGATTCCCGACAATCGCCCACTCTGACTCACGGGGTTTTCTGGTGTCCGTATGCGAGTACTCTCCTGCCAAGAGCTTCCTGTCCATCTGGGTGACTGTTGATTACACACTGGCCTATGGATCCCAAGGTCGTGGGTTCAAACTCGGCCCAGAACGATGGTTCTTGAGTGTGTTCAAAAGTTACAGTCCCATGTCAGTAGATATATTGGCATTTAAAGAAACTTATGTGGGACGAAATTCCGGCACACTGGTGGCATTGATATGTTCCTGGCAATTGATAGCGTTGTTAATTGTTTTTATAGGTTTTATAGGTTAATATTGCTTCCTTGATTGGCATTTGAGGGTTGCGTCGCGGCGGTGCGAAATGCTCATTAAGTCCCATCTGCGGATGCTTGTGGGTAGACCTGGACGATAGGTATGCCATCGTCCGTGTCCGACCGCTCGTCGAGTCGCTCCCCTCGTTCCTCTCTTCCAGGGGTCACGGTAGATGATAGACTACCTTGCGCAATGCCAGTTTTGATCCGATTCTAATTCATCCCAAGGTTGAGGCGAGGCGACTCCGACTCTGAATGAGTAAGAAAGAGAAAGTGCACTCTTTTCTCATACCAAGTAAGGCTATCAAACGTGCCAGAGTTTACGCAACGCGTCGTACATTGTGATGCACAGCGAGTCAGTTTGTTGTGCATTCCCCACCTACCTACCTATCTGCTGCATTTTTATTCTCCAGGAGAATCAGTTGCCGTTGGTGAGGGTAATTCTCATTCATCAGCTTGTTGCGAAGGTCAGTCATTCGCCATCCGCACATTCTTAGCTTCATTCGTGCAAATAGCAGCGTTTATTTTTCTTGAAACTTTATCGCATATGTCTTAACCATCAGGTCGGTAGCTAGTCACCCCCATTGGCTCTTGTCCTAGAACAGCTTGTTCCGTGTTGCTGTATTTAACACAACTATTTATCTTTATATACTGCGTGTCCAAAAAAAAAACATTCCTGCGCATGCGCCACATTCCACCATAGAGTCATTGGTGTGCATCCTACTGCGTTACTTGTGTTGTTTCCAGTAAATTTTTAACAGCAGTGCGACATGTACTAGTGCACAACTGCTGAAACGGCCGACATCAGCTCCAGCACACTGATGTAAATGTGCGGAATCACCTCAATCTTACATATCGAAATCGATGGATTGGTAGAAGTGCACCAGTTCCATGGCCAGCACGGTTGCCAGGTCTCGACTGTTTCCTGTGGAGTTGTATGAAGAGTATGACACTCCTAGGACCTTATGGCTCGAGTCCACGGAGTGATTGGAAATCTTGAAAGACAACCGCACGCACTGGTTCATGTGCATGATGCTCACCACCGCCAATATAGGCTCTACAATGACGTAGGACGTGCACAGTTCGAAGCCCTTTCTAATGTAGGCAGCCCGATGTTGGGTTTATTGACGAAATGTGAACGTACGTCCATCTCACACTTCGATGCAGTACAGCGTCCAAACCATGCATTTTCACACAGGGGTTCGATCAGTTTGCCGTCCCGAACAGCACACTAAGCATTGTCGGTGTTGTTTTTGGGAAGACTTTGGCTCATTATGCCATAATCAACGGCTTCCTCATAATCTACGCCATCCGGTCAGCATTGCCAACACAAATCCAGTTGCCCATTTCAGTGTTAAAATACGCAATTAAAGACATCTCTACACCAGGTTGAGTACTCCTTCGGAGTAGGCATTTTTCAACTCGAAAGGGAATGAGCAAATTCCTTGAAAATTAAGGGATTCTTCAAGTAAAATTTGTAAGTTGAAGAATTCAAATTCATTTACCGTTGCATTTGTGCCTTTATACAAGAAGTTTTCCTCGTTAGAGAGCGTTCAAACACTGTCAAAGCATGGTCTGTATATTGCTTACTGTGTCGATCAAGACTACGTCATCATGGGCGAACACAAATCCTTTCTATCTCGTGTTTCTAAAACAAAATCATGAAATTGTTGTTTCTGATTGTATTTGTCATTCTATTAATTTGCATCACATGACATGCTCCCAACATCTAATTTTGTCATACTTTCAACAACTCCGAAATAACAAAGTATTCTAGATGGGCGAGGCTAAATAATGAGTAGGTATGCGACTTCCTTCAACGAAACTTTTACTATATCTATAGTTTGGTCAATGAAGTTATTTGCGGAGACTTTCTCTACTCTTGTACTCAGCATTCTTACAAACTCTTATTCCTATATCTTCTTCGTGTTAGTTGAGATAAACATTTGTACAAATTATCTTATTGCTTATTTCCTTGTAGGTACAAGGGGAATATTAGAAAACAGTAGACTTTGAGCGATAGTCACATATTTTAAAGCTTTGTGACTCTGTTCTCTTTGCACGGTTAACATATAAAAAATGAACAACGATGATCCATTTCACGAAAGTTCCGTTTTCCGGAACTCACACACATAACAAGGAATATCTCCGAAATGGTTCACCCTACAAGAAAATTTATTTAGACATAAATTGTGTATTTTAGCAACTTCTACATTTATTGTACAGTAAGATTTTGTCTATCTCTTGCGGTTTACCAGTTATGCAAAAGTCGTCCAGAGTAAATACGAGTACAGGGGCTATAGCCAGAAAATTCAAAATATACATTTCATTTGTCATAAAAATATCTCAATCATATGATTTTTAATCAAAATCGTTAGAGCCATTTTCAAGAAAATCAAATATTTCGAAAAATGTTCCATGTAAAGTGTAATTTAGGATGGAGGAATTTTCTTCAAAATCTTCGTGTCGCATCCTTGAAAGACATTACACTAGCAAGTAGACAAAGCGATGCAGGGTAGTACAAGTACAATATTTCCCTTGCCCAAGGTGAGCGGTACCTACACAAGTTTCACTGTGTGTGTTATTTTTGCCTCGTGCCTTGGAGCAGGAAAGTTTTACAAGTGCAGTTTCCAAGCGAGGCGAGGCGAGGCGTGGACTGACATACTCAAAGCACGCGCACGAAAGCCGAGCGAGGCACACGAACAATTTCATCTCTTTCTCTTCTTTGTATTTTTTCCCCAAGACTAGAAAGTAACATCGAAGTGGCGCCTTTACAAAAGACTACAATACACCGTAAAATCCACCTCGAAAAGACGTTAGGTAATGGTTACGTAGGTATGTTTTGTTATCCGTAAGTGTTCCCTCTCAGGTGTGTGGGCACAAAGGATCCTAGCAGGTACCAGACCAGTGGTCACCCTCACTGCATCATTACCCAACTTCGCGTGTTTATCTATTAACAACTTGGTTAGATACCAAAGTTAGTAGGTATTTAAATTGAGCATCTTTCAAGGATGTTACACGAAGATTTTCAAGAAAATAACACCAGCCCATACTGACCTTTATATAGAACGATTTTTGGAAATGTTGATTTTCTCAAAAGTAGATCTAATGACTGATTAAAAGAAGATAGATATGTTCGAGATATTTTAAGATGAATAAAATATACATACATTTTGTATTTTATGGAATGGTCTCTGAAGTTCTCTTCATTTTGAATCACTTTTGCATAACTGATAAACTCTAAGAGAAAAAATGTAGATCTTGTCAAAGCACCCAAATAAATCTCTTATGGAGTTAGCCATTTCCGAGACATTCCTTGATATCGCTTTGCATTTTCCAATACTTAGGTACAATTTCCTCAAATGAGAAGTCGTTATTCTTTTTATGCTCCTCCTGGTTATGTAAAGAAAACAGAAGTTCAAAACCATCGCATAGTGACCAACTCTTAAAAGGCTTGACTATTAATTAAGCTTCTATATTCCTATTTTGCAATTGTATCTACAAGGAAATATGTAATAACGTGAAGAAGATGGAAGAATAAGCTGTTTTAAGGAATGGTGTGTTGATGAATTGCCAACAAAGTAAAGTGAATGTAACACATAAGCTTCTTAATATGCCAATTGTTGTGTTAACTGTCCAAATAAAGACTTTTCCGAGAGAACGAGAAATCCTTGAACATTCAGAGAAATGTTATACATTCATTTTATCTACGTATTTTATAAACCATAAAGACAGCTGCAGTCTCTTGTTACAACAAACTGGTGCATCAGTCATTTTAGTTTATTCATAACATAAGATGCAAGACGATGTTGGCACAGCAGATCAATAAGTGAAGGATCGTTTGTAGCACTTTCGGGCACTTGTCTTTGACACTTGCAGTAAATCCTTGTGGTAGAGGTGAAGAAAAGGAAACTTGGCCAAGTGAATACAAAGGGATGGAAGGACAGCGACCTGGAAGCATAAATAGGTATCTTACCTGCATCTCTCAACAAAAGCTGCAGGTATAGCTACCTATAAGCATAGCGTTTAAAGGGCTTCAAATATGTAGGTACCTACTCTGGTTTCCCTAATCAAGGCAGTTTGGTAAACAATGCATAACTTTTAGCTCTTTCTTTTGAATTTTTACTAATCCGTTGTCCCACGGTCCAAATTTTTCAACCAAACTTTTCGTATCAAATGGAATTGCAGACAAAAGGAAGGCGTGTTATCACACTGATGCATTTTGGTCCAATACAAATGAGAAACAGGCATGACTGATATATTTCCATGACTAGATGTAGTGGGAGTAAAAGACGTTGTCATGGTTACAAGGAAGAGAACAGACCGAGCTGTGTATATTGGGTCTGCTACAAAACAAATTGAGGTTAGAGGACCCGGGAAACTATCACAGTTTTCTACAAATCGACAAGGATTTATTTCTCGACCTCTTACATCGTGTTGAAGGTAAAATTACGTACAAAAGATTGTAGAACTACAAACAACTAACTACTGCACCACAAATGTTACACAATTAATCTGTAATGTCAACCATTTGAAATGGTCGTTTAACTGCATTTGTATCATTTGTAGAGCACTGTGTTTAACTTTAATCTACAATTTCTCAACTCTTTTTTTCAGCATCTTGCACTTTTCAAAATTCCCTTCAGAACGCAGTTTATAACTTATTAGCTTTACATTTCTAGGAATTTTTGTTTTAAAATTATTGTCAACTAGTTAAAAATGTGAAATAGTACATATTTTTTGGACACAACTTATTTTTAATTTTTTTAAAATAATTACAAAATTTCTGCTGTGGGTAGTTTTAAGGTACGTTTGAGTATTTGAAGGATAACAACATACATGAATGGACAAGTATTGTGGCTCAGGAGTGGATCTTAGTGACGAAAAGCCGAAGATACGTGGTTCGAGCCCGGCTATGGCATTGAGTGAATCAGGTCTGATTCAATGGCTCCTGTAAACGACTGCTATTTACCATTTCAAAACCAAATTGAAAACTCAGTTCTTCGTGGAACAGAACGTCGACATCGAATAGAGGCTATAAGGCTTTTAAAATGTGACAGTTAAAAGGAAACATTATGTTGACGAATCTGTAAATTTTTTTTTGCATATTTTAATTGGGTTTTCAGGTTAGTAAATGTTTTTGGAACAATATGTTGCGAGATTATAGAAACAATAGAAGTGATTTTGTTGTTTTATTACATCACTTTCACTAAGAAAACAAAATGACGATCGCGAAGCGCGTTACGAGTACTGGGAAGTTAGCATCTTTGACGGATTCATATCGATTTGAATCCGGTAGGTGTTTCCATGGAACAAAATTTCGATCCGATCCCACTTCTAAAAGAATCGGATTCAAGTATTCAGTTCGATCTGAATCCGTGTTTCTATGCAGTATTGAATCCGGAATGAGAACTCATCGATTTCAGTTCCCCGTGGAAACATAGTAAATGTTAAAATTGACGAAAGCTGTTGTGAAATACAGCAACTTGTATATTTGTATGAATGATGAGCGATTACGGAAGTTAGCGTTTCCATCAACTGCGAGAACTTGCGGGTTTTCCTGATTGCCAGATAACCTTGCTCTCTTATCTAACAGAGATAGTGCTTTGATCTCCAGCTTGCTGCCTTTGCACTTTATGCTCCTGTCTTGAAAGAAAGCCTTGTTGCATTATTTAACAACTTTCTCAACCATTTACACAATTGTAACAAATTAAATTATAATTATTTAATAAACTAATTTACAACTAGTCAGTTCGCAAAGCAACTGAAACCTTTCAGACAACTAGATGCGATCACTAGCTTACACGACAAAAAAGGAAAATGTAAGAAGTATATATTGTTATTTAAAACTGTTGTGGATGACGTCACACCTGTACTGTAGTGGCTAAAACGTTTCGTTTCAAAATATTAAATTTGACATTTGAGGGCATTTATTTTAAAGTGAGTCAAGGCTGGTTCGGTAACGGTAACCAGAACGGAAAACAAGGCAGCGGTCAACACAACAGTCCGGTTATGGGAACAGGAATGCATATTACCAACAGAAAGTGGAGCTTGATATTGCGCATTGCGAATTCATTTGTTTCTAACTGACTAATGATATTTTTCCTCCCTTGCGATTGGAGAGAGCTCTAGCGGCTGTTTCATGGCACGGTAGCCTTGAATCATTTCTACAGTAAAAATTGTAATATGCACAATGCCGTGCCTGGTAACGAGAAAGTTAATACCTCGCCAAGTGCACTTTCCCGTTCCCGAGGCTCAGTGTAGGCTGAGTGAATACTCACTTGGCATAGTCAGCCTTGCAGTAAACACTGTCGTCCTTGATGAAGCAGGAGGGTTGTCGGTCCAGGGCGAGTTGGCACACACAGCAGCGCAGACAGTGCGAGTGCCACGTTCGGCCGTTCACCTGCAGAAGGTACTTGTCTGTGATTGGCTCGGAGCAAGCCGCACACACCCGGTGCTCCGTCTGCAACACATATGCATCACATAGACATCTTTTGGAAATATATAATGAAAGCATTTCTAGAAATGTTTATATCTCAACATTTGTTTAAATATTAATGATACATTGAGAAATTGCAACTGAAAATGGAAAGAGCATCTAGAACGAAACAGTGACAAAACAGATATAATATACAGCGTGTTAGGGGTATAAAGTGCAGATACTTTTCTTAGTAATTAGGACAGTGTAATGAATAACATTACATCAATGTTTACTTCATTTGTGAACTTATAATTTTACTGTTTTCATGTTGGTTAGTATACCTCTAAGTATGCGTCATGCAGAAGGCATGGCTGTCTCGTGATAACGAATGGAGCACCCGAACCGAGCTGCAATACTTTCTGCAAGGGCAATGACCTCTCATTACCTAGGCCAGTAGGTCATGCATTGAAGTGTGAAGCAAAACGAATAGTTCTATACACGACAGGGGTAGTTCAGTAAACTTTGTAATTGGTTTATGGGAAAACTGTCGCATGGAAAGAAAACAAAAAAACTAACACACTGAATTGGATATATCATAAGTACATAATGTAAGTATAGGTTATGTTATTCCGAGCGACTGCAAGTGGCGAGTGATTTTGTATAAGTAATAACACAACCTGCATTTAGATCTGGTTTCACCATTTTAGTGAATAATATAGAAAGAGAAGATTACAAACTACTTACGGAATATATATAACATTAGTTATATTTTTGTAAAGCAAGGCTTTCTGAAGTTTAATATAAATATCATATCTTTACTGTTAAATATTTTTGGAACTATACGAAATTAAGTCCTAGTTTTAACAGTTGCAAGTGAATAAACAGTTCGTTTGCTTCTCTTGGTGTTTATAATGTTCTGTTATTTCATCTACTTTTTCAAGTGAAGATTTCCCAAATCGTTTCATAACTGCGGACACCCTTGGACAACACTACGATTGTTACTGCATTGATATTTGGTCAAAGAGGTTCTATGCGGAGATATGTTTGATTGCAAATTTTAATACTGAAATGGCCAAGTGAATTTGTGTTGGTAACACTGACAGGAAGGTGTAAATTATCAGGAAGCCATTGGTTATCGGATCATGAGGTAAATAATCGAAATACGTGCATTTATATTTAAACAAGAATGCATGTAGACGAATAGGAAGACCCAGGAGGGAATGCTTGGAGGAAGGGAGTCTATATCTTGGAGTAGAGAAGGTTGTGGTATGAGTTGGAGAGAGTATCTAAGTGGAAGAAGGGGAAATTGACTCCCCTGGGTGAATCACAGACCGCCAGCCTTAATTAATTGGGAAGGAATTAGTGATTTAATTACTTGCTCATTGTTGTGATCGCTTGAGCCTGATTAACGTTCTTCCTGCCGTGTGTATGGAGGTTCCCTCGTGCTTCTTCACACAAGCAAGCCAGACATTCCTATCGCCCGCCTACTAACTGTTGGCGTGATGCAATGTAGGTATTAGGCCTCGCTTTGTAAACCAACTAAAATAGAACATTATATGAAAATACTTGCAATATTTAAAATGGGAAATGTGGAGCACTTGCAAGGAGAATTGATGGTTGTACATGATATGAACCGTCGTGTGTTTTCCGCTATTCCCTACACTACCTAATATCATTTATTGCATGCGGCCCAATTTTCTAGTTTTAAATTTTACAACTATTCGTTATCGTCGCTGGAGTTTGGAAGCACGAGTATGAATGAGAGTGTAAATTTAATGTTTAAAAATCCCTAAAGACCTAAAACCCAATGTTAAAGGAGTACCACTATTGCTTGTAGGCGAATGTTTCACAGAAAAGGTCTATGTGACCTTCGGAACTAAAGGCGGTATATAAAAGGAACACTTAAGAACAAGCAACGTAAACAAAGGCAAAGTTACACATACAGTAAACGTCGATGGACAATTGTTCCAAAGGAAAAAATTAGATGTTAAATGTGACATATAAAGGGAACAAAGAAAGAAAAGGATAATAGAAAAAACAGTTATTTACGTAACTAGTGTGTAATGTGACTGTTACACAAGTATATGTTTAGTGTGTGTGTCACAATGAAAATATTATAATTGTAGGTGTTACATACTCGTACAACATGTTATGCAATTTTAGTATTAAAATATGAAAGTAGCTGGTAAGTTTGCTAAATGTAAAATTATAATATATCAGAGATGACAGATATACATAGGTACGAGTAATACAGTTCTTTCATTTTTCAGGGGAAAATGGAAGGTAAAGATAAAACTATTGAAAATATGGATTACCTATATTCCGCTTGACATTTTTAACTAAGTACTGAGAGTTTATTAATTCTAGAAAAATCAAGATACGTCTATGAAAAAGAATTTGAAAAGCTTTGTAAATGGAGAAACGAAAAATGCCTTAGTTTGTGAGAGTGACGATTTCAGGTTATCTTAGAGGCACATTGGAGAAAATTATGTTGTTATGATAAGGTTATTGCTGCGTTGTTACTATGGTAATGACGTCATTCATTTTCTGGCAGCGTGCTAGAAATAGTGTAACCTGGCACTATTTACACCGCCATAATAAACCCTTTATATGATAGGGTAGGTTGTGTAAAAACAGGAACACAAACTGTAATTGCGAACATCATTGTCGAGGAGTAATTGTCGTAGAGAGAGAGAGAATGTATTGAAATAAAATACTAGTGGATTGAAGATATTATGGCAGTGGTTGGAAGTGAAGTGCTAAGTTAGAAGGGCTATCTGTGGAATGATGGAGATTTGCGTGAACCAGCAACATAATGCCAACTTCTCCATGTTTTAGAGTGTGTTGAATGGACTGTTGATTATCATTTTGTCGCTATTTATCAGTATGTTGGTACTGGTGGCGTGAGGAAACTTGTTAGTTACGGAACATTTCTATTCATGACAATTAATTGGAATCGATTATCATAATAAAGAAGTCAAGCGTACATGACTTTCGAATCAGCTGGACACAAAAAGCATCTTTAAGGGAACATCTCTGCTCATGTTTACGACCTTAACCGAGCATTTAAGTAATTCAGTCACTTGTGTAAGATAAGAAGGAAGGTGCGTGTCCCAAATGTTCCACACATCAACACTCACTTACTCACTTACTCCATTTAACCGTCAAAGGAGTCCATTCCACAGTGACCTTGCTAATTAACACCAACAGAGCCCTTATGTCTGTATTAGGCACTAACTGATACTATATACGTATGTGCATGTCCAAACCTCTGTCTGTCCCAGCACTGGTAAATCTGACTTCTATCAACACACTTACATTAGTACCTATAGCTGCCATATACATTTTAACTCTATCATAGAACAGAGAATATTATTGCGGGCAATTCACTTCAATATTAGCGAATATTCCTCATACAAAAGGAGGTTATACGAATTATTTCCAACACATATAGCACACACTCTTACAAAGATCTTTTACAACACTTGTATGTGCATATTCTCCATTCCAAAATTATTTATATGCAATCGAACCACATTTATAACAAAGAATGAAACAAACAGCAGACAAAAGAGTAACTTCCATCATCCCAGTGCAAAACTTTCTTGTTTCCAGAAAGGTGTGTACTATGAAACTGTAAAAAATAGTTAATATTCTTCCTGATGATTTTAAGGGAAGAGTTGATAGTTTTGCTGATAAGGAGTAGGTACCTATGTTCAAAACCATATTATTGAGTACCTACCAGATTATCTGAATTTCAAATTATCCTGACGACGCTTATACAACTCCTTTGATTTTATCACAAACAGCTTTAATGATTTTACTTCTATGAACAACGAAATGAATACCCAGAATTTTGTGGGAATGTTCTCAAAAGCTTGATGCAATCTGGATGACTTACTTTCTCTAGATTTCCGAACAGGGGGTTTCTTCTTGAAAACCGATCAGTTTGCAATCCCACACAAGATATTAAGCGTTGCTTTTTTTTTTTTTTTTTTTTTTTTTTTGGCAGCCTGTATATTTGTTTTCGATGTATTCTCATAAGTAATCTACATAACTAGAGGTTATGTTACTCCGAGCGACTGCAAGTGAGGAGTGATTTTGTATAAGGAATAACACAACCTGCAGTTAGATTAGGTTTGTCTATTTTAGTGAATACTACAAGAGTAGAAGATAATAAAACAAACTACTTACGGAATATATTAAATAACATTACTTGTATTTTTGTTCTTCTGAAGTTTAATGTAAATATCATACCTTTACTGTTAAATTTCTTCGGAAGTATACACAATGAAGTCCTAGTTTTAACAGTTGCATGTTTCCAATCAGTTTGTCTGTTTCTCTTGACGTTTTCTGGTTGAGAATTGTCTATTTTTTTAAGTACTTCAAGTGAAGATTCCCCAAGTGCGGACATTCTTACACCGTTTCTATGTGTAATTGTCGTACAATTGTTACTGTATCGATAGATTGATCAAAGAAATGTGTGGAGATATGTTTAACTGCGAATTTTAACATTGAAACCGACAACTGTCTTTGTGTAGACCGGAAGATGTAAGTTATCAGGAAGCCAGAGTTAAATAGTAAGTACAGTAGAAAACATGGCAGTGCAACACGCGGCTCCAATGACAATGGGTTTGTGCGCAAGTAGGGAGAACATGTGGGCACGTCGTGGGTGGTGAAGCTATAAGCTATCAGTTACGAGTTCGATCAAAACGGTGCAATCGGTCGGTGCATTAACCCTTTACGTCCATCAGAGTTGCCAAGGTGTTAAGTGTTAATTGACTAATTTATTCTCCCTGTTGGACGAAGGTTAATTAATAACTCAACCCGCCCGGGCGCTGTGAACGTGAAGCCCTCCAGGGTAGACAACCGCGATCTTCCCACAGAGATGCACTTCAGCCACGCATCACGTGTGGTGTGATCTTCAAGTGTTTAACAGGAAGCGCAGGAGAACTTCGGCGCTTACGCCCACAGACACCTATGTATGTATGTCCCTTCCCCGGTCTTACTTAAGGTTGCAATGTAAACAAAGTACAAAACTGTGTTCCTCCTTGGGTCTCTGATTGACTCAACAAGTGTCTTATGTGAGCTGTGAGTTCCTTGTCTCTTGAACTCTGTATTGCATAGGAGCACCACTGACATCACTCTGCCATTCCAATATTTCTCCTGCAGATGGCCAGTGCCATATAACAATTAATTGTCGTAGATGAAAATGGTTTATCTCGAGTTTCAGGTAAGCTTGCTGTAAGGAAGGGCTTATGGGTAAGAGACTTGACGTTTTCCGGCGTGCCCTCCACAGAGCATCTTTTATTATGTAGATCAGAAAATACCATGCATCTTCCAGCAGCACCGTATGCTGAAACCGGTCTTATGAAATGTCTACGTAATATGATCATATTGTTTGCAGAAACATAATAAATGACAGTTGTTACACATAACATGTTCCCTGAGTAATTTATTTGCCTAAAGGGAACTACAAACGCTATATCTGTGGAGACAGAAATCTTTTACAATTAAGTTTATCTCGTACGAGTATAAGGCGTACAGAAATGTAGCACAGAGTCTACGTGGCTATTTCTAGCTTCCAGGGCGTGTATGGTATGCAAGAACCTGGACTAGGTTCTGTCCTTAAACCGAGTACACAGATCCTGAGGTAATTGTTCTGCGTTTCATAATATCGAACAAAGTGAACGAGCGAGAGTAAAATGTCAGTTGTCTCCAACGTTATCATTCCTGGCAGATCTGTTTATGAGTTATTTGGAAACACGACTAACAATATCTTATCCACACGTGTTGAGAATGCGCTGCGTGTGGGACAGTAGACGACATCTTCGCCATTATCCCGAAAAGTCTAGCCGAAGATACTTTGAAATTACTCAATCTACAGAACAAATCCATTAAATCGACTATAGGAACAGACATAGTCGGATATTTGCCTTACCTAGACAACAAAATGATGAGAAATCACAACAAATTTGAGTTTGGCATGTCGGAAAACTTACTGCTGTCGATAAGTACATAAAACAACAAACATACTTAAATGCAAGGGGATTTTATGCTGATATCAGTAAATTAAATTAAGGGAAGGGGTTGCACGTCTGAGACTAGATGTATGGAGATATAAAGGACTTAGAAAGAAGGTACACCAGGGAATGTGCATATTTTATTCAGAGTTATGGAGAAAGAGTTTTGTCAAGCCAAAATGGCTGAAAATGAACACAGAAATAGCTAGAAGAAACAATTCTGATAATAAAACACAACTTCAATCTTTAGGAGAATATTTATTCAAAGCGAAAAATAAATGATCATGGTGAATACATCAGCACATATAGAGTTTAATGTATGTATGCATTTTTTATATTACTAATATTGTATTGTTATGACTTGGTGAAGAAGAAGTTTTCCATAGCCCGGCTCACAAACTGTGTAATTGCACCACTCAATGGAAAAGAATACAATAGAGTACCAACATATTCAAAAAGTTACTGTACAAAACGAATTTAAAAAATCTGATGTGTTGCACTCACATGACTTTCTCTACTCTTGTACTAACCATTCTTACAAACTCTTATTCCTATATCTTCTTCGTGTTAGTTGAGATAAACATTTGTAGCAATTATCTTATTGCTTATTTCCTTGTAGGTACAAGGGGAATATTACAATACAGTAGGTATTTAAAGCCTTGAGATTCCGTTTTCTTTGCACGGCTAAGATGCAAAAAATGAATAACGATGTTCCATTTGACGAAGGTTTAAGTTTTCCAAAACTCACACAAATAAGAAATATCTCCGAAATTGTTCATTCTACAAAAATTTTATTTGGACATAAATTGTGTGTTTTAGCGAGATCTAAATTTTTTGTATAGTAAGATTTGGTCTATGTCTTACGGCCTACCAGTTATGCAAAACTAAAGAGTAAACAGGACTATATATGCTATAGCCAGAAATTCAAAATATACATTTTATTTCTCATAAAAATTAATCATGTGGTATTTTAATTAAAATAGTTGCAGCCATTTTTGACAAAATAAAAATTTTCGAACAGTTTTCTATGTAAAGGACAGTTTGGGGTGAAGGAATTTTCTTCAAAATCTTCGTGTTGCGTCCTTGAAAGATATTAAACTTAAATATCAACATTGTTTTTAACTGAGTTTTCGTTTTTGACTTATGGTGTTCACACATACAGGACGTTTTTGTAAAAATGCTTATTTTGGATACAAGGGCCTCAAAATGTGTATTTCTAGTGAGATCTCGATATTGAATTTTTGAGTAGAATACAACAAATCCTCCACTTTACGCAGTAGAGAAAATAAGAAGTAGATTTTTAGTTTTTAGACAAAATCTCACCATTGGGCTTACTTAATGAAGATTTAAGAACCTTTGGTACCTAGTTTCGACTTTAGCATCATCATATTTGACGAGATAGATTGGTTTAAAAGAGTCTTGTGTTGTATTTAAATTGTTTGAATAGGGTTTGGTAGGAAGCACTTCAATCATCACATTTCATGTCAGTATCAGTGGCGAACACTAATCGATATTTAATAACAAATGGTAACCACATTTTGTTCAAGGGGAGGATCAGATTTATGTGCAACAATATGAAAGTGCCATGAGGACGTGTACTGAGCTAATGGACCGGAAAGAAGCTTCTAGTCAGCTGTCTGCTGCTAGATTAATGTGCTCAGGCGTGTTCGCAAAACCCAAACGGTCGGTCCCGTCCCATAACTTCCTTCGGTTACCCATGCACCCTATTATTTGTACCATTGCTTTGGTATCACTTCACTTCGTCGCATTTTCCTTCTTCAGACATCACCAATGGCGTAACAAGATGTCACTGGGAATCTAAAACAACATTTTTCCGAACTTAATTAGCATACTGAGTTACCGGTGTTCTTTACTTTCTTTGTCACCTATCTGCACATACTCGTAATGTGTGAGAGAAAGTACTGTATTCTCCCCTAAAGTACGTGTTTTCAGGCTTCCTCAAACCAAACTATTTTGTTTTTAGAAAAGTGCTTGTGCGTCTGTGAACAGCATAAATGTACAACGAAATGATTCATAAATATAAACTTGGCATTTAAGTTGTCTTTCAAGAAAAAGCTTATCAAGACGAATAAAAAAAGAATAAGAACAAAGAAAGAAAGAGATAGAGAGAGAGAGAGAAAGAAAGAAAGAAAGAAAGAAAGAAAGAAAGAAGGAAGGGAGGAAGGAAAGAAAAAGTTCCTTATTTTCTAAAAATACCTACCATACGTTTAAGATATTTCCATGACAAAATAAAATGTTCTCGTAGGTATAACTTGAATTTTCAGAACATAACCTCTGAAGCCATCTTTATTCTGAATGACTTTAGCATAAATGGTAAACCGTAAGAGAAAAACAAAATCTTACTGCACAAAAATGTAGATCTCGTTACACCACATTGTAAGTCAAATAAAACTTTTGTGACTTTAACTATTTCCGAGTTAATGTTTATTATTGATTTAAACTTTCAAATATCTAGTTATGATTTATTCACGTGGTTATCGTTATCTTTTTTCCTCGTGTTCATGTAAAGAAAATGAAATTGCAATAATCACGCAGTGATCCGCTTTTTAGCCTTTTTATCTCAATTAACAAGAGGAATGAGCTTTTGTGTGCATTATTTGTAGAAGAGTGAACAGAGAAAGTCATACGAATGCAACACACGGTTTTGTAAGAGTTAAGGCCATAGTCCTTACTGAAGTGATAAATATAAGCTTTGCACTTTCAACAGTAGGCAACTGCTAGATTTTTCGTAAAGATACTGCGTATTCCTTGTTCCTAAGTTTAATGGGAATATGTTCAATTTATTAATGACCTACGTCCCATTACGAACTTCGCCTTTTCTTTCTTACATATGTGTGATTATAACCATTAGGTAATAATTAATGCAATGCTAACTGACAATGCTTGAAGTACTCTTGTGTTATTTGGTATAATCTCTTCAGTTCAAGTCTTGAGTCTCTGATGACGTCAGGCAGTAAATACCACGCAGGAATCGATTATGCATGGATTGGATTGTGCTCAGTGACTTAACTAGCAGCCATGTGAACATTGAACATGTCAAACAAATGTACAGAATATATAAACATATCCTCTAGAACACTTTCTGTAGCAATACCACCAACGTGTTTCATTTTGGGAGCGCGAATCGTGAGAAAAAGTATTCCAAACGTGAAAACCTTAATCTTTAATATTAATAATGATTTAAAAGTAAACAACTTAAAATAACATTAATCCATTTTAATTAAGATTTATTTTCATAGTTGGTACTACAACTAATCCAGTGGGCTGTGAGAAAAACAACAACAACAATTTAACGTTCAATCCAAGGAAATGAATTGGGTACTAGTGGAATAGTCAGGATAATTTACCATTCAGGTAATCTTGTAGAGAATAAACTTACTTTGAACATAGATGTTCTTCAGCAGCAAGATGGAAGGCATTGAAGTTATCAACGTTTCAAGATCATCAGGATCTTTAATATCCATCTTTCTGGAAGCAACAAAGCTCCTCACTGTGATGATGGATGTTACTCTTTTGTCAAGTGTTTATTGCACTGTTTGTTGTAAATGTGGATCAACTGCATACAAAGAATTTTAGGATCGAGAATATATCTACACATGCAGGGTATTCAGTCTTTTAAAAATATATTTGTATGAATGTCTGCTATGAGTGTTGGAAATAATTCGTATAACCTTCTTTTGTACGAGAAATATTGTTTACTTTGTAGTGAGTTGTCCGAAAATAATATTCTGCATTCCATTATAGAGTTAAAATATACATAATATACTAATGTAAGTGTTTCTGACATTTCCCAGTGCTCGGATACACAGAGCTAAGTTTGGGCAAGATATACTTAATGTGAACTTCGCAGTTGAGATATCTGTCTACTTGAAGGCTCTTGTGTATTTGTTCTAATAACACGTCGTTAATCCCAACTTCTATCGGAGTGTGATGATCAATGAGTTATAGGTACATTTAACAACTTTGGTTTCGTCTAGATTTTCAAATAATTTATTAGCTTTAAACCAATATGATATACAATTCAAAACATACTTATATTTAATTACACATTCATTTAAGTTTACCTGTCGCCAGCAGACTAGTGTCATGATTTTAAATATCTCCAAAGAACATTTGTTCACATTCATATGCGTTGATGTAACTAGGTATAAAATTCGAAAAGAGCTTGGTAACACACTCGTCAACTCGAGGTGACAAGTCTGAGAAGTTACATAGGGTAAAACAGATGTTTATCTACCGACCTACCTACCTACCTACCCTTAAACGCTTAAGGGAGGTTTTGCAACCCCACACAAGTCAACATAGGTACCTACTCTATAAACCCAACTAGTGGAAAAAACGGTGCCTTTGTCAACGTTCTAGTAGTTTTTTTCTTTAAGATTTCAAAATTTATTCAGTCTGTCCCTTCTAAATATAAGGAAATGTGTAACGAAGCCATTCCTGCAAACACTTGTGTCGTTTAAGGTGAAGTAGATAAAGAAAATCTGTGTTGCACTCACATGACTTTCTCTACTCTTGTACTAACCATTCTTACAAACTCTTATTCCTATATCTTCTTCATGTTAATAGAGATATCTGATGTGTTACACTCACATGACTTTCTCTACTCTTGTACTAACCATTCTTACAAACTCTTATTCCTATATCTTCTTCATGTTAATACAGATATCTGATGTGCTGCACTCACATGACTTTCTCTACTCTTGTACTAACCATTCTTACAAACTCTTATTCCTATATCTTCTTCATGTTAATACAGATATCTGATGTGTTACACTCACATGACTTTCTCTACTCTTGTACTAACCATTCTTACAAACTCTTATTGCTATATCTTCTTCATGTTAATAGAGATATCTGATGTGTTACACTCACATGACTTTCTCTACTCTTGTACTAACCATTCTTACAAACTCTTATTCCTATATCTTCTTCATGTTAATAGAGATATCTGATGTGTTACACTCACATGACTTTCTCTACTCTTGTACTAACCATTCTTACAAACTCTTATTCCTATATCTTCTTCATGTTAATAGAGATATCTGATGTGTTACACTCACATGACTTTCTCTACTCTTGTACTAACCATTCTTACAAACTCTTATTGCTATATCTTCTTCATGTTAATACAGATATCTGATGTGTTACACTCACATGACTTTCTCTACTCTTGTACTAACCATTCTTACAAACTCTTATTCCTATATCTTCTTCATGTTAATACAGATATCTGATGTGTTACACTCACATGACTTTCTCTACTCTTGTACTAACCATTCTTACAAACTCTTATTCCTATATCTTCTTCATGTTAATAGAGATATCTGATGTGTTACACTCACATGACTTTCTCTACTCTTGTACTAACCATTCTTACAAACTCTTATTGCTATATCTTCTTCATGTTAATACAGATATCTGATGTGTTACACTCACATGACTTTCTCTACTCTTGTACTAACCATTCTTACAAACTCTTATTCCTATATCTTCTTCATGTTAATACAGATATCTGATGTGTTACACTCACATGACTTTCTCTACTCTTGTACTAACCATTCTTACAAACTCTTATTCCTGTATCTTCTTCATGTTAATACAGATATCTGATGTGCTACACTCACATGACTTTCTCTACTCTTGTACTAACCATTCTTACAAACTCTTATTCCTATATATTCTTCGTGTTAGTTGACATAAACATTTGTACAAATTATCTTATTGCTTATTTCCCTGTAGGTACAAGGGGAATATTAGAATACAGTAGGTTTTGTGCGATAGTCAAATGTTTTAAAGCTGATCGATATATATAAAGGATTTCAAATTTCCTTTTCCTTGCATGGCCAGGAGATAAAAAAAATAAATAACACCTTCCATTTGAGAAAACTTTAAATATTGCAAAACTTACACAGATAACAAGGAATATCTTCCAAAATGGTCAAATCTACAAAAAATGCATCTGGAGATAACGTGTGTTTTAATGAGATCTACATTTTTGTATAGTAAGATTTGGTCTATCTCTTATGGTTTACAAGTTATGCAAAAGTCATCCAGAGTAAACGGGACTACATGGGTTATAGCCAGAAAATACAAAATATACTTTTCATTTGTTATACAAATATCTTAAACGTATTCTGGTAAACCGTAATAGATATATCAAATCTTACTATACAAAAAATGTAGAGCTCATTAAAATATACAGGTTATGTCCAAATGATATTTTGTGTGTGTGCAGTGAACTATTTCGGAGATATTCCTTGTTATTTGTGTGAGTTCTGCAATACGTATACGTTTGTCAGATGGAAGTTCGTTATACACTTTTTTATCTCTTGACCGTGCAAAGAGAACGGAATTTCAAAGCTATACAAGATTTCACTACCACTTAAGTCTACTATACTCTCTTATTCCCCTTGTACCTACAAGGAAATAAGCAATAAGATAATTTGTACAAATGTTTATCTCAACTAACACGAAGAAGATATAGGAATAAGAGTTTGTAAGAATGGTTAGTACAAGAGTAGAGAAAGTCATGTGAGTGTAACACATCAGATATCTGTATTAACACGAAGAAGATATAGGAATAAGAGTTTGTAAGAATGGTTAGTACAAGAGTAGAGAAAGTCATGTGAGTGCAACACATCAGATATCTGTATTAACATGAAGAAGATACAGGAATAAGAGTTTGTAAGAATGGTTAGTACAAGAGTAGAGAAAGTCATGTGAGTGTAACACATCAGATATCTGTATTAACACGAAGAAGATATAGGAATAAGAGTTTGTAAGAATGGTTAGTACAAGAGTAGAGAAAGTCATGTGAGTGCAACACATCAGATATCTGTATTAACACGAAGAAGATATAGGAATAAGAGTTTGTAAGAATGGTTAGTACAAGAGTAGAGAAAGTCATGTGAGTGTAACACATCAGATATCTGTATTAACACGAAGAAGATATAGGAATAAGAGTTTGTAAGAATGGTTAGTACAAGAGTAGAGAAAGTCATGTGAGTACAACACATCAGATTCTTTTAGCTTGAGATTGTTGCCACTTTAGTTAACTGTAAAAAGAATGGTTGATATCAGCAAATGCGACCACAGTTTAAGTTTTGTGTGTTTATCATTACAAACAGGACTTTATTGTGGGACAGGGTATTCTTCAAGGGCAACATAAGTGACTATGAGAGGGAGAGGGGGGGGGGGCTTAAACCATAATGGAGAATGGTTCATGTAACACGGAGAAAGAATAACAAGTTTGGATTTAATGACGGCGAATGGCGAATGGTTCTTCCACTCGATGTATTTGTGTGAACGCGCCTAAAAGGCAAAGCCGTTGACACTCACTGCTGCCTGTAACAAGGTCGTAAACACGGTGGGTTGGTACATTACACAATGGGGAAGGATCCCTTCGCCTCGCCTCGCCTCCTGACTTTTGGTAGATACACTCCAGCCTAGTCCATCTTTTGACCATTATGTTAGTGTTTTGCAGAGCGAGGGGTGAAGATTATCACCTGTCCCTTTCTATTCACTTCGCATTGATTTGTTATGCCTCACATGTAAGCAAGCGAAGAGGCAGGGGCAGGGCCCTCTGTTATAATGGACGGGGCGGGCGTGTAGTTCTCCACAAATGTAGGTAAGGATGAAGAATGGTCCAGACCACAGATCGTTATAACCCGCTACCATCTGCTGTGTACATATCGCTTCCTTCCTTCCTTCCACTACACACACGATAGCCATTTTCCCACTGCCCCTTTTTCACTCGCAATTACTTTACAAAGAAAAATATGAAATAGGTACCCTGAGAGCGCGGCGCACCTGTCTCAAACACAGCACCAAAAACAAACGCATCGACAAAAGACGGTGCACCGCCAGACCTTATATCGACTCTGATTAATTCTACCGAATTTCTTATACTTTTCTGCTCTGAGGATCCTAATTGCTGCAGAAAAACATTTTTAAATGTTTCAATATTTTTTTCTCGTAGCTTCCTCTATTATCTGTATCCGGTAACCATATATTATTTTCATAAGTAATTTAACTACAGGTTATGTTATTTCGAGCGACTGCAAGTCACGAGTGATTTTGTATAAGGAATAACACAACCTCGAGTTAGATTTGATTTGTCTATTTTAGTGAATAATACAATAACACAAGATAATAAAACTATACAAATCTGATGTGTTGCACTCACATGACTTTCTCTACACTTGTACTAACCATTCTTACAAACTCTTATTCCTATATCTTCTTCGTGTTAGTTGAGATAAACATTTGTAGAAACTATCTTTTTGCTTACTTTCTCGTAGGTACAAGGGGAACATGGGAATTTTGGAACGATAGTCAAATATTTTAAAGCTTTCATATTCCGTTCTCTTTGCACGGGTAACATATAAAGAATGAGTAACGATGTTCCATTTGAAGAAAGTTTTAAGTTTTACAAAACTCACACAAATAACAAGGAATATCTCCGAAATGGTTCACTCTACAAAAAACTTTATTTGGACATAAACTGTGTGTTTTAGCAAGATCTATATTTTTTGTACAGTAAGATTTGGTCTATCTCTATGGCTTGCCAGTTATGCAATAGTCATCTAGAGTAAACATGAATACAGGGACTATAGCCGGAAAATTCAATATATACCTATATTCCATTTGTCATAAAAAATATCTCAAACATATGGCATTTTAATAAAAATCGTTAGAGTTTCGAGAAAATCAAAATCTTCAAACTATTTTTCATGTAAAGGGTAGTTTTGTTTTTAACCGACTTTTCGTTCTTGGATTATGCTGTTCACACATACACACACCACGAAACATGCATTTCTGGTGAAATTTCGATATCGAACTGGTCGAATGCATTACTTCCCCTGCTTACTATATGAAGTAGAGAAAGTAAAAATGGTATAATGTGAAAAGCTATAATGCACATATGCATTTAACTTGTATTTGTACTAAAAGTGTTAAATTATATAAGTTTGTCATTTTTTCCCCAAATCTGCCCTTGAATGTGCTGTTCATTAAATTATTAGTATGAACAAAATTATTGAATAAATTCAATAAACGGATTCTTAGGAATACTTTGCAGTTCATGGCAATGAACTCAGAAACTTTTGTATGTGAAATTAGTCAAAATTTGCCTTCTCGGAGTGAAGAAAGACTTGGCCAGGTAAGTTTCTTCCTGGAATGGGACCCGTGTCTGTGCGTTTTCAAAGAACTGCGGTGTCAGTAAATAAATCACAAGAGACTCCCATTCTACAGAGTGACTTCGGAGTAGGTGACAATACTAATGCTCTTTCACAGCTGTTCCACTTTAGCAGGTACAACGGTGTAAGAAAATCGCATTGGAGAGAACAGACCAACAGCTATTCTGTTATTGAACGAAGGAAAACACACCAATTGGCATACATTTTCAAAAATGCTTTTTTATATACACAGTCAGCTGTTTCAAATCCAAACAATGGCCCTATGGTAAATCATGTGACCAATAGTTCAATTCCCACTTCCTCTGCTCAAAGAATAAATATTTCAAACTGTAATAATTATACAATAAACATTTCAGTTTCCTCAAAAGACGAGTAAGTTTAGAAAAACTTGTAATCTATTAATTAATTAATTAATTAATTAATTCAATTTTTGTTAGATTATTTACATCGTTTTATTATTTCTACTGTCTGCCTTATGTAGAATGTTTTGCAAAAGTCATCATGTTGGCAATACCGATGCTAAGCAAGGCAACAACTGAACATCGCAGCCCGATGATCGTCATGACCATGAAAAAGGTAAAACAATGCCATATTTACCTATATATAATCTATCATAAGAGTATATCTATACATATTTGGCACTGTATAAAAGATAGTGTATGATGCACGAATCAAAAGGATTTTATTTTCTTGGTAGGTTTCCTCAACTTGGAATCACACCTACTCAAAAAATAACATCCTTCTTTCAACCCCTGTATCGTAAATAACAGCTATTTATGGATGTGTTTTTCATCACAGAGGAACTAATCCATAGCTACACCCAACTTCGAAAGATAACAGAGAACTGAAAAATTCAGTGCCAAGCCGGGATTTGAATTATGGATTTTCCGCTCTATGCGCAGTCACTCTAACGGTTTGTGCATGCTTGATTGGCCTGCCTCGTATATGGGAACTACACCAATTTGTTTATTATTTACTTGCATTACATGTGTTGACTGAATACGAACCAATTCACGAAAGGTAAATCTTAAATATTAAAGGACCCTGCAACTAAATAAGTATATAAGTATTGTATAGTTCCAAAGAGATTCAACAGTAATGATATGATTAATCTTCAGAACGCCTTGTTTGACAAAAATACAACTAATGTTATTTAATATATTCCGTAAGCATGTAGTTTGTTTTATTATCTTCTTTTATTATCTTTGTATTATTCACTAAAGTAGACAAACCTACTCTAACTCCAAGTTGTGTTATTCGTTATACAAAATCACTCGTGACTTGCAGTCGCTCGGAATAACATAACCTATATCATTACTTATGGTAGTTTTTCATTTTTTAGATTTTTCCAAACTAATAGCATTGTAGCAAAAGGCCAACTAGAGTGGTCAATATGTTTGTGAAGATAAATCCTAATTAAAAATCGACTACTAATTATGAGGAGGCAGCAAAATATGTTTATTGAACAAAAGGACAATGCAATTACGACGTATACAAATTATGCAGTATTTTGGTGCTTTTGGGCGTGATTCTATTTTTAAAGTCGTCAAAAACGTTGGAGTGAACAATAAACAGGTATTTCAGTTTAGTTCTAAATATTACCGTGTGCTACCTTTAGAGAAAACATTTCTAGGTAGTATTAATGAAATGTAATAGAAATGTCCAGGGATATTCTTAGTCATTCATTCTATTAATTCAATTCGTACGAGATGACAGGAACTTCCTTAAATACCGGGCTTCCGTGGTTCGAATTCCAGCTATGGCATTGAGTTTTTCAGTGTGACTCTACCCTTTCCAAGCTTATCCTACACGCGACTAGTGTGAAAGTAGGATTATTTCTATTTTCTATTATTTATATTTATTATTAATTATTATTACTACTATTATTGAGAGGTGTTAGTATTAGCTACAGGCGTCTTAGACAAGAAATGTATGTCCTAGGAAGGACCACGTGGAGCCGTGACTTTTGTGGGATATTGTTCAGTTTGAAGGTGTTTTTGAGAAAGCCGACCCAAAGTGGGGAGATACCTATACTGGCCACAATGAAAAGGTGCAAGAATGTTGGGGTAGGTCGAGTGGGAACAAGGCTGTTCTGTTGTCCCTTGGCTCGCTCGTGCCTCCTTTTCTACAAAATCCGCTTACATACATGTAACTGAGTCCATTGTACACACAGGCCACAAACGAGAAACTAATTCCCATAAATGTGAAGTGAACTGGGGAAGGATTTCTCCATTCTACTCGCAGTAGATATTGGATCCAGATCACTGGCGAAACCACGTGAAAATCCACTTCTCCTACACCTGTCCTTGCAGAAGTGGAACATGGCCATTAGGAAACAAAAGAAGCGTTTAAGTAGCTCTGAAAAGTTATATACCTACTAACAATTGAGATCAACTTTAGTTAAAAGCGAGAATACACGATAGGTATAGGGTCTGCAATTCGTTTATTACAGAGCTCTTAAAGGATTTGCCCCTCGGAGACACCAATAGTAATTGAATTAAGTTGTCTACTGACTTTTTGTTTGGTTGTTTGTTATGTTTGATTCTACAGGAAATAAAAAATCCAAGAAATTAGTGGTTTTAAGAACAGTATTACTTGTGAATGGCTCAAAAAAATGGAGCCTATTTCGGCGTTAGTGAGCCTTATGCACATGACCCAGTACGTGCTACTGTCTGAAGATTTTCAATCGCTTCGTAGACTCGAATAATAAGGTCCTCCGCTGACGTTACATACAACTCCACAGAAAACAGTCGAGAGCTGTCAGTCAGATCTGCCAACTGGTCCACCTCTACCAATCCATAGATTTGTATATGCAAGGTTGAGGTGATTCCGCACATTTACATCAACGTGTGCTGTAGCTCATGCCAGCCATTTTAGCAGCTGTGTACTGGTACGTGTCGCACTGCTGTACTGTACTGGAAACTACTCAAGTAACGCAGTAGGGTGCGCATCGAGATCCCCATGGAGATCTCATGCAGGACATGCGCAGGAATATTATACTCGGGTTGTTCATCCCAGTATACAGATGACTAAAGGGTTGGTATTAAGATACCAAAACGAATGTTAAATTGTCATAACCGTTCGTTCTCAAACTTGGATGCGCTACAGCGTCCAAATCGTATATTTCCGGACTGACAGAGTTCCTATTTGAAGTCTCACCAGTTTGACATCCCGTGCAACATAGTAAGCGTTGTAGGTGTTTTGGGGCTTGGGACACCTTGAGTGTGAGTGTGTGTGTGTGTGTGTGAGAGTGTGAGTGTGTGTGTGTGTGTGAGAGTGTGTGTGAGAGTGTGTGAGTGTGTGTGTGTGTGTGTGTGTGAGAGTGTGTGTGTGTGTGTGTGTGAGAGTGTGTGTGAGAGTGTGTGAGTGTGTGTGTGTGTGTGTGTGTGAGAGTGTGAGTGTGTGTGTGTGCGAGAGTGTGTGTGAGAGTGTGTGAGTGTGTGTGTGTGTGTGTGTGTGTGTGAGAGTGTGTGTGTGTGAGTGTGTGTGTGTGTGAGAGTGTGTGTGAGAGTGTGTGAGTGTGTGTGTGTGTGTGTGTGTGTGTGTGTGTGTGAGAGTGTGTGTGTGTGAGTGTGTGTGTGTGTGAGAGTGTGTGTGAGAGTGTGTGAGTGTGTGTGTGTGAGAGAGTGTGTGTGTGAGAGTGTGTGTGAGAGTGTGTGAGTGTGTGTGTGTGTGAGAGAGTGTGTGTGAGAGTGTGTGAGTGTGTGTGTGTGTGAGAGAGTGTGTGTGAGAGTGTGTGAGTGTGTGTGTGTGTGAGAGAGTGTGTGTGTGAGAGTGTGTGTGAGAGTGTGTGAGTGTGTGTGTGTGTGAGAGAGTGTGTGTGTGAGAGAGAGAGAGTGTGTGTGTGTGTGTGAGTGTGTGTGTGTAGGTATACTTTCCTCATTCGTCTCTGACCATTTGTTCATGTTCTAGTAGTAGACTTTAAAATAACTTCGGCAGGCAAGGGATTATGAAACTAATTTGGAATATATTAAAATTTGTTTTGCGAATACCGTTTATCTCAATCAATGGAATGGATTCCCCTTAACAAGGAGCATATGCTCACAGTGAGGAACATGAAATGTCATGCACATCTCTAACTCTGAACCTCGTTAATAACTTTAGTTATAAACAAAAGCGCTGGTATGTCAATAAGGTTGCAATAGTTGTCAATTAATTCTCGTGTTAAGCCATGCAAACAGCTGCAAGCGGTAAACCGAACATTCCACTTGAGCAGACATTAAATCAAGTTGGCAGAGCCGGAGTCCGCGGTTCGACCCTCGCGTTGTGTATCCATCTCACCTCCTTGTGTGCTTAGAGGTGTCGAGACGTAATCAATTCCCCCTCCCTTGTGTACTGTAGGTACGTGCACCGCACAGCGAGGGTCTGGCATCGACACCAGGCACACATGAAATGTCCAGCAGGAATGCGTGATGAGCTAACATGCAATATCACACACTTACATGTCATTTGAACATGTCCTACACATTCTAGTTTTTCATTTCCCACATTAGGATACAAACATTGAACTCAGCACTGCTTTAGGAGGGAAATTTGAAACCTGCTTCATGTAGAAAAATGGTAATACTGAAGTGCACAATAAAGTGGCACTTATAAATGCCAAGTTCAACAGCCTATAGCTAAAAATATAGTGAAAATATCACAATAAAACTGTTATATGATTTACCAATATATTGGTTACCTGATTCGTAAATCCCATGTGTAATGCAAGTTAATGTCACCTAAAAGAAAATGTTTATATCTAACTGCCGCGCAAGCTTGTAGGTATTAGGCACCTATCTTACGTTATGGTCATTTCGCTTAAAGTGCAGTAGAAGGAACCGGAAGAAGTGTTGAGGGAGTGAAACCCAGCAGGGCGCCTGCGAGATAGACAAACCACAAACAAAGGAGGACCGACCGACCGACCGGCTTGGTAATTGCCCTCAAGTTCAAATTAATTATTTTCTAGGCGTGCGTGCGTGCGTGCGCTCCCCTATAGCTAAATGCAATTTGAACACCCAATCTTTCAAGATATGTCTTTGTTTAAACAGCAACCAGCAATTTGATTGTGATTGAAAATGCATCACTTTACAGATACAGAACAAAATACATATCTGCGTTTCTCCAAGCAAGTCTGTATTCATAAAATATCAATTTCCTCAATATAAAGTCAAGAAAATAGTTTGTAAAAAATTTAAAATGGAACATTTTAAGGCTATAAAATCTAATTGATTGATTCTTCAACTCAGTTGGTAGAACACCTGTCTGCTGTACGAGGAGTCCTAGGTTCGATCACTTGCCTCAAGAACTCATGTTTCCACAAACAGGAAGGTTCTTTGATATGCCCAGAGTCTGGTGTGTGAATATAAACGTGCTTGCTTATTTTGAATTCAGAAGGATTCAAAATATTTATTTCCAATGTACGAGTTATTACACTGTTTCTATTTACACTAATCGTATGATTGTTATTTACTTATTTAATCTAATGCTCAGGCTGTTGAAACATTGTCATTAGTCTCCCAATATTCCCAATACAATTGTCCATTTGGCTTGTCCCAAAACTGAAGAGCAGAGCATATACTAAAATGTTCCCAGTTTTGAATGACATCTTTTTCACACATGATGGAGTTTGGTGAGGAGAGTATTTTCATCCGGTGTAGATGGTGTGCAACACAATCATTCTGTGTTATTCTTCAGAATGTTGCAACAGTTTCATTTCGAGGTAATCACTTATACAATTGTTATTGAGTCGATAGTTTGGTCAAAGAAGTTATGTGTGGATATATGTTTGATTGCGAATTTTAATATTGAATGCAGGCAGTAACTGCAGGCGCAAATTACCAACAGGAAGGTATTGATTATCGGGCCATGAGGAAACTAGTCAGTAGAGTGTATAGTTGTAATTAGCACCAATAGATCTATACGTACATGTGTAGTAGGCACCTACCTATAGGGGAAAGACCCCACGCAGCAACAGTAGGTGTAGTGCCCATGATGAAATGTTACAACATCCCATAATGTTAGCGTGACTTGAGCATTAGAAACACTGGCTATCTCGGGAGCCGCAGATGAACATAGCGACGCGGGGAGGCTCATGAAAAATCGCTTCACATTAAGCCCAAGACCTTCCCCTCTCCACGGTTAAAACTTATAAAATGCCAACAGACTTCTGTCCCCATCCAGACATACATACGGTCAGAATGAGGGAGTCTATTATCACTTGTCTAAATTCTGTATTATATCGTTCTCTCTTCCATTATACACACACATACATAAACGTGTGTCCATCTCTGTCAGGCAGCCTCGTGTGGCTCAAGAGTGGGATATCTCGCTCTCCTGCTCAAGATAAATTTCCTTCACTCCCTTCTCCAAATGTTTATAGCCTGGCATCATGCAATGCAGCAGTCTTGATGTAGCCAGGTAAAACAAGCCAAACCACACGTAAACGTAGCTAATTTTACTCTCACTCCTTATGTTTACATCAATAAAAATCTGATGTGTTGCACTCACATGACTTTCTCTACTCGTCTACTACTCTTACAAACTCTTACTCCTCCATCTACTTGTTCGTCGAGATAAACACTTGCAGAAATTATCTTATTGCTAACTTCCTTGTAAGCTATATGCACAAAACCAATACGTCAGTTATAATGTGCAACCATAATTTGAAAGTATATTTAAATCTGTGTTGGTTATAGAGCATTCCATAAGAAGATCGATTTAATACAGTATGAAAGGAAACGCCGTTATTGAAAATTATTTTATATTGATATTATAAATTAAAATTTCGTGAATTGAACAGAATATTAATATCGAAATGTCATTGAAAGGTAATTTATATTAACATGTCTTAATTAAAAAATCGGAAACTTTCCCTTCTCGATCATTGTTAATGCCAATGTATCACAGTCCAACTTTTTGGTCAAAAGCATTGCATACAACAAAAGTGCATCGTTAGAGTTAGATACAATTTTTTGTACACGATTTCTATCCTGCCTTTTGTATTCAACGTAATTAGTTGTATCTAATTTTTTTCACCCAACGACATGAAAACAGTCATCCTTTATCCTGTACCTTATCCTTTCTAGAGTTTTTAAGTATTAAAGAGAAGATTTATGTGCGAATTTTAAATTTAAAAACATAAAACAATTTTCAGTTTGAAGGTGTTTTTTTATGGTTACAAAGAAGAGAACAGACCGAGCTGTGTATATTGGCTCTACTTCATTAACAAATTGAGGTTAAAGAACCCAGAAAACCATCACAATTTTCTACGATTTGACCAAGGTTTATTTCTCAAACTCTTACATCGTGTTGAAGGTAAAACTACGTGCAAAAGTTTCTAGAACCACGAACTACTGCAGTACAAACTCGTATACTATTCTCATGTATGCGCAGTCTGCCATGTTGTTACGTTACTGTTAGTACAAGAGTAGAAAAGCTCATCAGGGTTTTACCTGTGTAGTGTTTCACAAATATTTGAGAGCCAACGCAAGTTCGTGCAAACTTCAAATACGAATGAAATTATTCGAGAGTTAAAAAAGGAACTAGGAATGACTATTAAAATGAATCATGATGTTAATAAAAGAGATACAAGAGTTTGTTTCATGTTGGCCGACCGACCAGTTATTCCCTTTTATCTCTGAACACAAGTACAGCATACAATACATACAGATGCTTTGCTTTATAACGTCTGTAACAAATGGCATCAGATTCCTCGTCAAAAGAACTCCGGCTGATTTTAATTAATGAGCTTGCGGTGGCCAAGGTGTAGATGAACAAATGAGCATCACGCTACGTCGAGCATAGTGATGAGGGGTGGGAGGAAGGGTGAAGTGGTTTCTTCTTTTTTCGCCTCTTGAAGTTTGTAAAAGGGTTGCGAGCGAGCGAGATGCTGAACGGCCGGTAAGGGTACAAGAAGAGGTGCGTGCACTGTGTGTCGTTCTTTCTTTGGAAAGAGAGAGAGAGAGAGAGAGAGAGAGAGAGAGAGAGAGAGAGAGAGAGAGAGAGGTCTGACGACACCATTTATCACAGCGGGTCCAATACAAAAGAGCAGCGTGGGAGGAATTCCTCATAATTTTTCCTTCCTCCTCCTCCTCCTCAGGATCGACTTGCAGGTTAGAATATCAGCAAGGTATACCTTAGGATATACACGCAGGGGATTTCCACCTGTTTCACTTGTAAACCACATCAAAATAGTATGTCGTAAATTGAAAGTTCGTGTGCTATTCACGCGTTGAAATCACTGGAGCAAGCCATGCTTCTTGATTCGTTTCTTTCTACCTTAGATATGTTATTAATATTTTTAATAAGAACCAATAAAGATCAATTTTCTTGGATGGTGCAAAAGTTAAAATAAAATGTATGCTTAATTTTTATTATATTATATTATATTTTTATTTCATACTAGTTGAAATACCCGGCGTTGCCCGTGGTTTGACGATTTATCCATGAAACTTTCGGATTTAGATTGCACTTGCCCAATGTCCTTCTGTTTTTTTTACAGACATTTAAAAATACCGCTTATTACGCTTAAGTATTTAATTAAAACTCTTAGGATACTGTAGGGAATACAACATAAACTAAATAAATAAAAACACCGGCAGGATAATATGTAAAAGTACTATTCAGCAATTACAAACACTACAGGAAGCAAACCGAGTAGAGAAAACTGTTTGAATGTAATACGTTGCATTACTATTTCAATAATATAGAAAGTACCATTAATTGTTTATAGAAGAGTGAGTAGAGAAATACACGTGAATGGGTAACCCAAAAGGAAACGTCAGATATGAAAACCATGTGAATGTAATAGGTTACCTTGTACTCCAATCATGTATGAATTGTACGTTAAGCGAGTAGAGAAACCCGTGTAAATGTAATAGTATGCACTTCTGTTTCACATAGATATTCCTTACACCTCCTCAGGATCGACTTGCAGGTTAGAATATCAGCAAGGCATACCGGAGAATTCACACGCACGGGTTTCAACCTGCTCCGCTTGTAAACCAAGTACAACAAAATGTGTAAATTAAAAGTTCGTGTGCTACACACGCGTTGAAATCACTCGACTATATTATATTGACGGAGTCCACAGCTCACTTCTTTCTTCCTTTTTTTATTACTCTTTTTAATAACAACCAATAAAGTTACTTTATCTTGGGTACCCAAAATGAAAATAACCCTTACACTTTATTTTTATTACACTGGGAGTGCAAAAAGAGTTCCAACCGCCTGCGCGATATTTCGCTTGTTCGCAACCTCGGCGCTCGTTGTCGTCTGCCACTATTATAGAAAGGCGCGGTGAAACCATACATTTTTCCACCCAAAAATTCGATGTCGAGATTTCACCGGAAATATATGTTTTGAGGCCACCTAAATAAAAAAAGAAAAGCATTTTTAGAAAAAGGTCCGTGTGTGTGTGTGTCTGTGGACACCATAACTCAAAACCGAATAATCGGTTAAAAACCAAAGTTGGTATTTAAGTTTAATGTCTTTCAAGGATGCGACACGAAGATTTTAAGGAAAATTGCTCCACACTAAACTAACCTTTACATTGAAAATTTTTCGAAAATTTTGATTTTCTTGAAAATAGCTCTAATGATTTTGATTAAAATGACATATATTTGAGATATTTTTATGACAAATGAAACGTATATCTTGAATTTTCTGACTATAGTCTCTGTAGTCCTATTTACTCTGAATGACTTTTGCATAACTGGTAAACAATAAGAGATAGATCAAATCTTAGTATACAAGAAATGTAGATCTTGATGTTTATCTCGACTAACACGAAGAAGGTATAGGAATAGGAGTTTGTAAGAATGGTAAGTACAAACGTAGAGAAAGTCATGTGAGTGGAACACGTCATATTTTTATAACTACTTTTAAAGGCTCTACTTACGAACTTTATAAAAGGAGATGCTGAAATTGGCCACCGTCTTTGTTTATACAGTTTTGACACCTCTTTAGGAAACTATCCATCATTCGCCGTAGTTCACATTGAGAAATACTGTCAATTTCCGGGCGGATATTTTGTTTTAATTCTTCCAGGGTTTATGTTTCAAGCTACCCCAGAGATAGAAGTCGCAGGGGGTTAGGTCGAGTGATCGAGGGGCCACAAATCTCTATTCTGAAACACACTTTCAATTGTTCTCATCGAAAGATCCGCCATGTGAGCTGTTGCAGAGTCTTGTTGAAAAAAGGGAAATTCTCCTAATTCTGCCAACTTTCTAGAAAAGGGAAAAATTGTATTCACTTATGTACGGTTGGCCCTATAGCTCAGAACCAAATGTTGTTCATGAAGTGCCCCTTCATGGTGGAAACATTGGTGTACGGTGCGGCATTAGCGGAGAAAAGTTTCTCAGAGCTCCAATAAGCTCCTTCCAGTTCACCTCCATGGTGTGGTGGTAGGGTATCTGCCTCACATCCAAGAGTTCGAATCTTGGTTAGGGTGAGTTGTCTGGATAAGCTTTTCTCCGAGGTTTTCCCTTATTCTGAGAAGACGAATATCGGACTCATTCCCATCCATCTCATTCATTCACCGTCCGATATGACACTACCTTGGAAGACGTTAATATATGCACAAAAACATTTCTTCTGAAGGAAGCCATCTTAACGAATTTTACGCCCGAAGAAAATATCCATCGCCATCTGTCGGTTTCCAAAGGGTGACCTCAAAAATCAGAAGTTAGCATGTTACCGCGATATGAATACAGCGCTCTGAAGATCAAGGTCAACACATTTGGTCCCCTTGCAGTCAACTGTCTTTGCACGATTATAAGTTAGGTAGGTACAAGAAATAGAATTAAAGTCAAGATACTTTGTTTTGTATTGCTAATGTTGAGTTAAATACGCTAAGTTGTGAACCATTCGTCCAAGAGAGAGGGAGAGTGGGGGAGGGAGTTCACTTGGAAAAGAACTGGTTCAAGAACTAGTTCATCTAGAAAATGCCTCGTTTACTTAAGGCAAGATGGACTTTATGAAGGTAAAAAAATGAATTTTTTCTTCTTTGGTTCGAAATATAGGCACAGTTTCCTGAACGATTTTATATATGTATTGCAACAACATTATGGATAACATAGGGCTGAGGGGACAAGAATGAAAAAGAAAGTAAATAGAAAAGTACTTTTTTCCTTTGTAGGCGCGGAGCTCTGACATACCATGACATCATGCTGTAAACCGTTCAGTCATCACAACACGTCATGCTTTCAGCGTGAGTTCAGCCCATAAATGGTAGATATTATAAATAAAGTGTAAGATGCATATATTTGCTTTTAAGTAAAACCCGCCGCCATCTCACCGATTGCTTTAGTTGGACCCTCCCCATCCTTTACTACAGTTTCTATTGAATACAGAATATAGCTACAGTTTACCAGGATTTGATCCTGCGATCCTTGGTGTGATAGGTTAGCTACTCCTACCTTAGCTTAGACCGCATGGCCAAGTATTGGCATTGTTATCCACATGAGGAAAACTTAATGGAAAATGCTAAGGGTGAACATTTCAAGTAAGTGGATGTGAACAATTTGGTTTTCTTTTCCTCGTACTCATCTACATTTTACTGTCCATGCTGCACTTATTTAAAAAATTAACAGAGCCAGAGCTCAGAATATCTTTACAGATACACGTTAATTACAACCGTGGAACATTTTCATGGAATTATGTAAATTAAACTTTTCACGTGTTTTTAACTTAAAAAATGGCAAATATTTGAAAGAAAAATTTAATTGAAGTTGAACTCCCACAAAAAAGAAGGTATTTCAAAGATATTGCATGAATAATATTGATACTCTATGTACAACAAGTAGTTGAAATTTCATTATCAACAGTGAAATAGGTAAGCAGTAAAGGTGCACCTACGTGAATTGGTGAAACTAAGTACTTTTTTTAATTAATGGCAAATTTTACTAGAAAATTATTAAACGCATAAAATATGTTTTGTGATCATAGTAAAGCAGAAGGTATCTATACACAGTGGTAAAACATAATTTGGGTGTGATAATCAGAAACAGCCTTAAATGGCGATGGGGAGGACACCTGGCACAGGATGTCGGGCCTACGCCACAACGAGGTGGGATCCTAGGGAAGCAGAGGACGTGTACAGTCTCAAGTATTTAGTGAAATGTTTGGAGATCGTTGGACGACGGTAGCACGAGACAGAATCAAGTGGCAAGGAACAAACTGTTTAACTATGTAGGCAAACAGAACTTAACCTACAGGAAAATGAACTGACAGAGCTAGCTCAGCCTGTGAGTATCTACCATCGAATTTACCCAACGGGATGGCTCAGGCGGTAACGTCTGTGACCCACATTTGCGAGGTTGCGGGGTCGATCCCCATGGCCGCGCACTCTGACATGGGGTTGTCCGTGGTTTCCCCATGTCACTTAGGCGAATGCTGGGGGGCATTATTTCATACCACAGTTTCCTTTCCATCATTTTCTTTCATTCCAGTTCCTTCTGATCTTTCAGGTGTACTTTCAGGCGTGTGGCGTTGGCAGTGCCGGGCAGATGGCGCGGATGATTGCGCATGGCAACTGTTGTTCTCGGCGCTAGGTGACGTTTGGCCAGCCTTGTCCTCGCTCAGTGCAACACCGGAACCGCGGTGTGACGGCTGCATGGTGGAACCTGGCGCCGGGATGAACAGATATCAGCACTTGTTAGGGACTTCCGCGCGTCTCTGTGGCATGTCTCTTTGCGACCCTGTGTGGCACCTTTCGGTTCCCTCATTTCATCCCTGCCTCCTGGGGGGTGATAGCCACAGTAGATCTGTGCAGGTCGAAGTGAGCGAGGTGTCCCCTCTGTGTCTTTATCTTTTACCTTCCCCCTTTTCCATTGAATTAGCCCTACCTTGGTAGGAGGCTCTTGCCCCAAGGGATATTACGGGTTATCTTTATCTTTAATCAGAAACAAACTTATGAACGTTTGTTTCGGCCAGTTTTAATGAATCATAATGTCCATCTTGCCTTAAAGCAACTACTAGGTGAAGCGTTGTCAAGAAATAGACTACGCAAGCAGATGAACAGTTGAACCCCCCCCCCCCTCTCATACCTCAGACCCCTGGAGGTCAGAGAGTGTCACGTTAGCTTGGAGTCTTGTGGGCCATATTCGTGAGAAGTAGCCAAGTTGATTTGGTATTCTCATTGCTACCTTGTTAATGAGGCATGCAGTATATGTATATTTGCTAAGTGAGTATAAAGAAATGTAACAAGAGAAGAGAGCTACTAGGCCGGTCGGTCGGCCGCCTACTGGGAGATCGCAACTTTGTCGGCGGCGACTAATCGAGTGCGTTGTTTCTCCCTGTGGTGACGGCAAACAGCGATAATTCAGGAGCAAAGACAAGGGGCAAAAAGCTACAGACATGGGCGGTTCCCTTCTTGTTTAGCATTTAAATTATGAAACATAGCTGGCGGACCCTATCATCTTCTCCTCCGAAAAGGGTAAAACAATGTTTATTTTCCCTCCCAGGTAAACTACCTGTGGGACATTTAAATCACTCCACTTCCTAACTCCGTCGTTAAAACAACCTAATAGGATAGCATAATTAACAACCTCTCTTCTACGTTATACCTACACATATGCTATTGATGTTGCATTGTAATAATCCATTGAGCGTGCTCAAATAACATTTTATTAACAATACTCATTGATTTTGGACAAACATTTCTTAAGCAAACCTAATCACTTTCACATGTGGAATAACCATGCCCTTTTAAACAGATTCAGACACAGTCCTAAACTCATTATGTCAAACATGAAACGGGCATAGAAATCAACGAGAACTATAAACTGTAGAACCACAATATACGACAATATTGGATTGCTATTAGCATAACAATACATTTTTCAAAACCAAGCATAAACATGAAAGTTAGGACATAATACAATTAAGCCATGCATCATGTAAACATACGGTCGGTCCTACATGAACATTAATAAAATTGTTTATCACGTAGCCTTCTCTACCTCTACGAGAATATCTTATATTTCGGTCATGATTAACATCAAGTAAATAGAAAAACAAGTTTTGATGAACAATATGTACCATATAGATATACAAATAAATCATAATAAGTAGTGTGAAGTAAAGGCCGCGCCGTGGCCGAGCAGTTAGACCACGTGACTCTCACCAAAGCGACCAAGGTTCGATCCCAGGGGTATCCGCGTGGATTCGCAAGGTCGTATTTTCTCCAGGTTCTCCGCTTTTTTCCTCAACTCTTTCCAACAATTGCTCCATCATCACTCTTCCATACATCTATTTCGTCTGCATTTCATATCATCTTCCTCACTCTCATACTGACCACTTCACTCTGTCTGGTACATAGGTTCCTGTGTTCCCTGACAGACGTCTGACTCTAGACACTGGCTTGTAAGTCCTACATAAGGGGAGGGTAATCACTTCCTCACTCTCATACTGACCACTTCACTCTGTCTGGTACATAGGTTCCTGTGTTCCCTGACAGACGTCTGACTCTAGACACTGTCTTGTAAGTCCTACATAAGGGGAGGGTAATCACTTCCTCACTCTCATACTGACCACTTCACTCTGTCTGGTACATAGGTTCCTGTGTTCCCTGACAGACGTCTGACTCTAGACACTGTCTTGTAAGTCCTACATAAGGGAAGGGTAATCACTTCCTCACTCTCATACTGACCACTTCACTCTGTCTGGTACATAGGTTCCTGTGTTCCCTGACAGACGTCTGACTCTTGACACTGTCCTGTAAGTCCTACATAAGGGGAGGGTAATCACTTCCTCACTCTCATACTGACCACTTCACTCTGTCTGGTACATAGGTTCCTGTGTTCCCAGACAGACGTCTGACTCTAGACACTCTCTTGTAAGTCCTACATAAGGGGAGGGTAATCACTTCCTCACTCTCATACTGACCACTTCACTCTGTCTGGTACATAGGTTATTGTGTTCCCTGACAGACGTCTGACTCTAGACACTGGCTTGTAAGTCCTACATAAGGGGAGGGTAATCATTTCCTCACTCTCATACTGACCACTTCACTCTGTCTGGTACATAGGTTCCTGTGTTCCCTGACAGACGTCTGACTCTTGACACTGTCCTGTAAGTCCTACATAAGGGGAGGGTAATCACTTCCTCACTCTCATACTGACCACTTCACTCTGTCTGGTACATAGGTTCCTGTGTTCCCAGACAGACGTCTGACTCTAGACACTCTCTTGTAAGTCCTACATAAGGGGAGGGTAATCACTTCCTCACTCTCATACTGACCACCTCACTCTGTCTGGTACATAGGTTCCTGTGTTCCCTGACAGACGTCTGACTCTAGACACTGTCTTGTAAGTCCTACATAAGGGAAGGGTAATCACTTCCTCACTCTCATACTGACCACTTCACTCTGTCTGGTACATAGGTTCCTGTGTTCCCTGACAGACGTCTGACTCTAGACACTGTCTTGTAAGTCCTACATAAGGGGAGGGTAATCACTTCCTCACTCTCATACTGACCACTTCACTCTGTCTGGTACATAGGTTCCTGTGTTCCCTGACAAACGTCTGACTCTAGACACAGTCTTGCAAGTCCTACATAAGGGGAGGGTAATCACTTCTTCACTCTCATACTGGCCACTTCACTCTGTCTGGTACATAGGCTCCTGTGTTCCCTGACAGACGTCTGACTCTAGGCACTGTCTTGTAAGTCCTACATAAGGGGAGGGTAATCACTTCCTCACTCTCATACTGACCACTTCACTCTGTCTGGTACATAGGTTCCTGTGTTCCCTGACAGACGTCTGACTCTAGACACTGTCTTGTAAGTCCTACATAAGGGGAGGGTAATCACTTCCTCACTCTCATACTGACCACTTCACTCTGTCTGTTACATAGGTTCCTGTGTTCCCTGACAGACGTCTGACTCTAGACACTGTCTTGTAAGTCCTACATAAGGGGAGGGTAATCACTTCCTCACTCTCATACTGACCACTTCACTCTGTCTGGTACATAGGTTCCTGTGTTCCCTGGCAGACGTCTGACTCTAGACACTGTCTTGTAAGTCCTACATAAGGGGAGGGTAATCACTTCCTCACTCTCATACTGACCACTTCACTCTGTCTGGTACATAGGTTCCTGTGTTCCCTGACAGACGTCTGACTCTAGACACTGGCTTGTAAGTCCTACATAAGGGGAGGGTAATCATTTCCTCACTCTCATACTGACCACTTCACTCTGTCTGGTACATAGGTTCCTGTGTTCCCTGACAGACGTCTGACTCTTGACACTGTCCTGTAAGTCCTACATAAGGGGAGGGTAATCACTTCCTCACTCTCATACTGATCACTTCACTCTGTCTGATACATAGGTTCCTGTGTTCCCTGACAGACGTCTGACTCTAGACACTCTCTTGTAAGTCCTACATAAGGGGAGGGTAATCACTTCCTAACTCTCATACTGACCACCTCACTCTGTCTGGTACATAGGTTCCTGTGTTTCCTGACAGACGTCTGACTCTAGACACTGTCTTGTAAGTCTTACATAAGGGGAGGGTAATCACTTCCTCACTCTCATACTGGCCACTTCACTCTGTCTGGTACATAGGTTCCTGTGTTCCCCGACAGACGTCTGACTCTAGACACTGTCTTGTAAGTCCTACATAAGGGGAGGGTAATCACTTCCTCACTCTCATACTGACCACTTCACTCTGTCTGGTACATAGGTTCCTGTGTTCCCTGACAGATGTCTGACTCTAGACACTGTCTTGTAAGTCCTACATAAGGGGAGGGTAATCACTTCCTCACTCTCATACTGACCACTTCACTCTGTCTTGTACATAGGTTCCTGTGTTCCCTGACAGACGTCTGACTCTAGACACTGTCTTGTAAGTCCTACATAAGGGGAGGGTAATCACTTCCTCACTCTCATATTGACCACTTCACTCTGTCTGGTACATAGGTTCCTGTGTTCCCTGACAGACGTCTGACTCTAGACACTGTCTTGTAAGTCCTACATAAGGGGAGGGTAATCACTTCCTCACTCTCATACTGACCACTTCACACTGTCTGGTACATAGGTTCCTGTGTTCCCTGACAGATGTCTGACTCTAGACACTCTCTTGTAAGTCCAACATCGGGGGAGGGTAAGCAAATGAAGATTTTAGAAGTTTATTTATTTTTGTTCAGGTTCCTTAGATTCCGTATTTTCATTGATTACTTTATAAGCACACACACACACACACACACACACACACACACACACACACACACACACACACACACACACAGACTCGTACTTTCAGACTCTAGGGAAAATGGGGAATTGTCCTTGCTAGAGGAACTCCCATCCTCAAGTCAGGAATGGAACCCGGGGCCTCTGGATGTGAAAGCTAGTATGTTACCACCAGACCACAGAGGAGTGTATGAAATGTACAGTTCGAACTTTTTGGTGGAATACAGTGCTTCCGCTACGTGCTAGAGAAATAGTAGAGAAAGTAAACATCAAAGTTTCGAAAGTTAGATGATCAGATCACGGATTGCCTGATCTGCCCATACCCACGTCTCACACTGTAGAAAAACGTATCACGAACTGAGATGCTCCTGCTCCCACAAAGCAACAGTTCCGAAATTGCCATTAATTATTGACCAACTATTGTATGAAAAACTTTCCTCGGAAAGTTTCGCTGTTGAGTCTCACAATACACCGAAGTCATCTCTCGGTGATTTGTCGAGCGTCCTTTAAGTCAGACGGCGAGATAGAAAAAAGAGGCACAGAGGAAAGAAAGAGAGAAAAAAAGACAAGAAAGCTATAGGTTAGGTATACAGGACTAATGTTCTCTCCCCAAACTTCTTTCCGCCTCATATGTCAAAATTATGACAGCTTCCCCCTTCCTTCCTTCCTTCCATCCAACTTGTTGCTATCGCGAGGGTGTGTGTGTGTGTGTTTGTATGTATGTGTCTGTGTGTGTATGTGTGTATGTGTGTGTGTGTGTTTGTATGTATGTGTGTGTGTGTTTGTATGTGTGTGTATGTGTGTATGTGTGTGTGTGTGTGTGTGTTTGTGTGCAGCTTAGTATCGTGGTGGGAACCGAACCAGTGTTTCCGGACATATGCTTTTATATCAAGTATCTCCCTTAAAACATATCTTTTCATTAAGGTACATCTTCACGTTGGAAATGGCCATTTTTTAAAAATTTACTTCTTTTAGTTTTTAGTCATATAATAGACCTAACTTTCTAGTTTAAAAAAAAGTGTTGCACTCACATGATTTTCTCTACTCTTGTACTATTCTTACAGACTTATTCCTATATCTTCTAAATGTTAATCGAGATAAACATTTGTACAAATTATCCTATTGCTCTAGAGTGGGCTTTGAGTGATAGTCAAATCTTTTAAAGCCTTGAAACTTAGTTCTCTTTGCACGGCCAAGAGATACAAAAGTTAATAACGACCTTCCATTTGAGTAAAGGTTAAGTATTGCAAAAGTCACACAAATAAGAAGTAGGTATGTCCGAAATTGTTCACTTCACAAAAATACATATATACATAAACTGTGCATTTTAACTAGATTTACATTTTTATGTACTAAGATTTTGTCTATCTCCTATGGTTTACCAGTTATGTACAAGTCATCCAGAGTAAACAGACCTACACGGGCTATACTTAGTCAGAAAATTCAAGATATATATTTCATTTGTCATAAAAGTATATAAAAAATATGACATTTTAATCAAAATGGTTAGAGCCATTCTTGAGAAAATCAAACATTTTGAAAACTTTTCCATGTAAACGGTTGTTTAGAGTGGGGGAATTTTCTTCAAAATCTTCATGTCATATTCCTTGAAAGACATTAAACTTAAATGCCAACTTTGGTTTTTAACCGTCTTTTCGTTTTTGAGTTATGCTGTCCACAGACTGACAAACGCACGAACACACGGACCTTTCTCTAAAAATGTTTTTTTTTTTTTAACTCGGGGACCTCAAAACATATAATTCCGGTAAAATGTCGAAATCGATTTTTTGGGTGGAACACAATAGGTACTTCCTCTACTTACTATACGGAGTAGAGAAAGTAATTGTTATCGGAAGGTTATTTAATTTAACAATTTGTACAATCAGGTTAGTCTGGACACGTAATGTAGAAATATGTTTTCAGTATTTATCCAAACTAAAATGTTCAACATGTTTATCTTTTTCAATTCCAAAGAAGCACGCATTGACAGATTATTCTGAAACTTATTGGACAAGGAATGATGTGAACCAACGACCTGTAGCCACGTAAACAAAAATTATGTTACTAAACAGAGGAATTTTGAATTTTAAGATGTATAACTTTTTAAACAGCCAGTTTACTTGATATAATCGAGGTTCAAATCATTGTACATGTTCAGAGAAATTAATTGCTGTATTGAAGTCTGAATTATCTATATTTCTATGGAATCTACAAAAGTTGAAAAAAATATATGAAATTTTCAATTTTTAATTTTTTACGCTTAACTGAAAATATTTTGAGTGTTGGTAGTGCAAATATTTCTAATTTAAAATGCCAATCATCAGCAAAAGGTTTTTAAAAAAATTAGCAAAAAACGTAGATTTTTGTTCCCAACGTGAATATGTACAAGAGTAGAGAAAGTCATGTGAGTGCAACACATCAGATTTTTTTAGATGACTTGCGTAATTAGTAAACTATTTTTAGCTGGATATTTAAAAAATATACACAAAATGTATTGCTTTTATTTGTATCTTATTTTACTGCTAGAGAAGTACTACATAAAATATAGCCAATGTCTAACTTCTAGCACAATCCCTTAATGTGCTCAAGCGAGGTTATTCAGAAATATGTATATTATAATGTATGGCTTACAATAATGAACTAACTTAATATAGCACATCCGATGTTCTCATGCAAATACAACAAATGTGTAAAAACTTTAAAATTCTAAAGCACTTGCAAGTATGTACAAACAATGGTACAATTGAATAATTAGTCTTCAAAAAATATCAGAGAAAGAATAACTGGTAGTTTATAAGCATAACAAAATGTTCAAAGAGTTTTGATTCTCTCATTATTTTCTAGTGAACTTCCTCAATGCATTTATGTGTCTCGCATAACTTTTAAAATTCTTGCTAACGAGCATCTATGTTCAAAATCATTTTATTGTGTACAAATGTCTGATATATATAATGTTAGTGTTATTTATAACTACAGATTTTATTTGTGAATTATCTCTGCTTTATCATATTGCCCGTGTAGTATAGAGCAAAGCTACGTAGTTTTGAATAAGTGTTGTGTAATGGTCATAAATGGACAAAAGTCATTTAAATAAGAATCTAAGAACACAATTAGAATATTCTAAAACATATTTTACCTTATTGAGAATTAAAAAGTTGCACACATATACCTACTAAAAATCTGATGTGTTGCATTCACATGAGTTTCTCTACTCTTGTACTAACCATTCTTACAAACTCTTATTCCTATATCTTCTTCGTGTTAATTGAGATAAACACTTCCACAAATTATCTTATTGCTTATTTCCTTGCAGGTACAAGGGGAATATGGGAATACAGTAGGTTTTGAGAGATAGTCAACTGTTTTAAAGGTTTCAAATGCCGTTCTCTTTGCGCGGTTAACACGTAAAAAATCAATAACGATATTGCATTTAGCGAACGTTTGTTTCCCGAAACTGAGATAAGTAAGAAGGAATATCTCTGACATGTCTGAGTCTACAAAAAATGTATTTAAACATAAACTGAGTGTTTTAACGAGATCTACATTTCTGGTGTGTAATATTTGTTGTATCTCTTACGATTTACCAGTTATACAAAAGTCATCCAGGGTAAACAAGACTACATAGGCTATAACCACAAAGTTCAATGTACACATTTCATTTGTCATTCTAATATCTTAAACATATGGCATTTTAATCAAAATCGTTTGAGCGATTTTCGAAAAAATCAACTTTTTCGAAACATCTTCCATGTCAAGGGTAGTTTAGGGTTGATCATTTTTTTCAAAATCTTCGTGTCGCATCCTTGAAATACTTTAAACTTAAACACCAAATTTGGTTTTTAACCAACTATTTTTAGTTATGATGTCCACAGACTGACACACACACACACACACACACACAGACACACACACACACACACACACACACACACACACACGGACCTTTTTCTATAAATGCTTTTTTTTATTTAGGGCCCTCAAAACATATATTTCTTGTGAAATCTCGACATGAAATTTTTGGGTGGAATACCACACTTCCTCTGTTTACTATACGTAGTAGAGAAAGTAACAATTGTAAAAATAGGTAAATTTTGTGACGATGGCTCCTACTCCGTGAGTGGTATCGTAATTCGTCCCAATTTTCTCATATCAATGAAGACGTGAGTGCATTGATCTTCATCTACATTACAAAACACAAACCATTATTAACATTATTGACTTTATATTTACCACCAATCGATTGTTTGAAATTAGTTGAAAATGTTTTTTTTTCCGGCAAAATGTTGATCATTTCACCAGATTCATTGAAGAACATGCAGTTATTGAGAGAGGAAGGTAGCTATCTGTTGTACGATACTTTAGAACTACTAACCATTGCAGGATATAACCATGAACTCTGTATCACGCAATTGTGCATCTTTACCCTAAGCCTTATGTTCAACACCCCAATCTACTGTCTATGTACGTTCAATGTTTACGCTACTCGCTGAACATACTGCAATCCAAGGCAAAGTGGTAGGTAGGTATATGGGAAGTTTAGCTAGCGTTTGTAAGCTTTGTATCCTCCCAGGTGGAGGTGAAGGTGCGAGGAATGTGGGAGAGTCTGCGGGAGGTGCAAGAGGGTTTACTTCATCTGACAGCTCCCCAGGTGTTCACACTTCTCGGTACCACGACTTCATCTGGTCCAACTCGTCGGCAACCGAGCCGGCGGGAACCCAGGTCTGTAGCGGACCCGGCGCGGACACGGGGCTTCCGTACGTACGGGCTAACCACCTGCCCAAAACACTATATCCCTGTCTACACTTGGGAATATGTGATCAGGGCAATACTATACTCAAAATGTAGTTTATCCAATTTTTAGGACTTATTACATTTTAAATCTAAATTTTATTACTCTATGTCAAATGTACAACAGAATACAATTTTAAAAACAACTATTTCTAAATTCTATGTCATTTACCTGATTATAAAGCACAAATCTATAATATAATTTTGTTTTACTGGCCTCAGTTCAAATGAAAATATTTTTAAATTCTATTGTTCGAAATATTTGTTTTGAAGTTTTATATAACTTTATAAATTAACAACTCAAAAACGTATTTTATATTTTTACTAATGTTAATTTTTAATAATTTTCTAAGGTTTTCAGGTAATTTAGATGAACATTTATTTTAAAACTTGTCTTATAAGAGCATTAGATGCCTTTAAATTGCAGTGTGATGTGTTTTAGTTCATGAGTTAGTAAATGTTAAATCTGAATTTTATGTATTTTTAAATTACAAATTTTTAGTTATTCTGAGATTTATATAACATTAAAAATTGATAACTCAAAAATAGCTCCAATTAAATAAAAATTTATGTAGGTATAACCAATTTCATTGCTTGTATTTTTGGAATCTAAACAAAAACTTTCTGAAGAATTTTATGAAAACTACATCCTGTGGAACACTTTGAAAAATTAAAGGTGTTCTAAAAAGTAATTTTGAATTTTTGAACTACATTAAATAAATTAATATAGGTATTTCTAAACTAAAAAGTCGGAGTATATTTAGAATTTATGGCACCTATGTATTTTAAAGTCATACAATTCAAATGTGAACTTTTATAAGTTCCATACTAAATTTCAGTCTAGGCTTACGTATATAAGTGGAATAACTATAAATACATTTATTCCTGCAGAAATATTTCTGGTACCCAAAAATCATATGATTTTCTCTAACCACGATTTTTAGCTGAAACTGGCATATTTTTAATAGATTTTCTAAAATTAATCACACAAAAACACAGGCAGGCGGTGAAAATAATAAAATTATGAACCAAAAAATAAAAACAATTGCTAAAACTTATTGTTTAGTCTTCAACGGCAGTGAAAGATGCACTTGCGGACATCGGATACAGAACGAACGAACGGACGAACTCAGTTCCTGGCAATATGATGAAAGCTTCATGGATCTGATCCACCATGGGTATGGGAATTATTTGCTGTCTTCAAGAGCAATTCTAGCGACGCATCCGTAACTACTGTGATTGGAATAATGTGCGCGCGTCTCTCTGCAGAGCGGCTGCGTAAATTGCTCTTCCCATGAGGTCGATGTCGTTAAACAGCGCAATTTAATTCGTGCATCAAGTGAAATATAATTGGAGCATATTCACGGAGAACGAACGATATCGATGTAGGTGTTTGCCATGAATATAACTGTTGATTCATGTAGGTATCTACTGCAACATTTCGCTCCTCACTATTAATTTCTGTGAGCATCTGTTTGTCGCTCTCATTCTCAATTCACTGCATGCCAATTGTGCAATTATTACTTCATACTTTAAACAGTTTAATACAATCTATTAATGGAGGTGAAAGATAAGTATTGGGGTATTCTTATAAAATTATTTTCCAGAAATTAACTTTCAGGTTGACAGTGAGTGGAATGAGATGAATTAATCATTTATCTCATTACTTTCTACACAACGTAAAATAGAGGAAATATTGATTTTCACCCAAAAATTCGATGTCTAGATTTCACCGGAAATATATGTTTTGAGGCCTCCTGAATCCAAAAAAGGCATTTTTAGAAAAAAACGCGCGCGCTAGTGTGTGTGTGTGTGTGTGTGTGTGTGTGTGTGTGTGTGTGTGTGTGTGTGTGTGTGTGGACAATATAACTCAGAAAGCGAAAAGACGGTTAAAAACCAAAGTTGGTATTTAAGTTTAATGTCTCTCAAGGTTGCGACAAGAAGATTTTGACGAAAATAGCCCCACTCTAAACTACCTTTACATGGAAACTTTTCGAAAATTTTCATTTTCTGGAAAATGGTTTCAACAATTTTGATTAAAATGCCATATGTTTAAGATATTTTTATGACAAATGAAATGAATATTTTGAATTTTCTGGTTACAGCCCATGTAGTCCTGTTTACTCTGGATGGCTTTTGCATGACAGGTAAGCCGTAAGAGATAGACAAAATCGTACTATACAAAAATGAAGATCTTGCTAAAACACACAATCTATGTCTGAATAAACGTTTTTGTAGAGTGAGCCATTTCAAAGATTCTTAATCTTATTTGTGTGAGTTTTGGAGAACTTAAACTTTCGTGAAATGGAACATCGTTATTAACATTTTTATATTTTAACCATGCAAAGAGAATGGAATTTGAAAGCTTTAAAAGATTTGACTATCGCTCAAAGCCTACTGTATTCCCATATTCCCCTTGTACCTACAAGGAAATAAGCAACAGGATAATTTGTACAAATGTTTATCTCAACTAACACGAAGAAGATATAGGAATAAGAGTTTGTTAGAATGGTTAGTACAAGAGTAGAGAAAGTCATGTGAGTGCAACACCAGATTTTTTTTATTTACATCTACGAAAAGAACCACTAACGGCTGGAAACAGGCGCGTAATGATTCAATTTCAGTCATCCCAAATCTACAGTTTGAAGATTTGACTGTAACTAGCTATTTGTTCTAGAATGCGCCAAAAACACGCGGAAAGAGCGCTATAATCCGTATGGTTTGGCTTCTTTAATTTAGAATGAAAGTTTTGAATATTTCACCATTGGTTGCAGGATTAAAATATCCATTAGATACGTTACACAGGAAAGAAGCTATTCCTTACTCTGGGGTAATCATTTCCCAGTTGTGTTGTTACTGTGATTCTATCAGGGCTGGTGATTAGATACGTTACACAGGAAAGAAGCTATTCCTTACTCTGGGGTAATCATTTCCCAGTTGTGTTGTTACTATGATTCTATCAGGGCTGGTGATTAGATACGTTAGACAGGAAAGAAGCTATTGCTTACTCTGGGGTAATCATTTCTCAGTTGTGTTGTTACTGTGATTCTATCAGGGATGGTGATTAGATACGTTACACAGGAAAGAAGCTATTCCTTACTCTGGGGTAATCATTTCCCAGTTGTGTTGTTACTATGATTCTATCAGGGCTGGTGATTAGATACGTTAGACAGGAAAGAAGCTATTCCTTACTCTGGGGTAATCATTTCCCAGTTGTGTTGTTACTATGATTCTATCAGGGCTGGTGATTAGATACGTTAGACAGGAAAGAAGCTATTGCTTACTCTGGGGTAATCATTTCTCAGTTGTGTTGTTACTAAGATTCTATCAGGGCTGGTGATTAGATACGTTACACAGGAAAGAAGCTATTGCTTACTCTGGGGTAGGTAATCATTTCCCAGTTGTGTTGTTACTATGATTCTATCAGGGCTGGCGATTGGATACGTTACACAGGAAAGAAGCTATTGCTTACTCTGGGGTAATCATTTCCCAGTTGTGTTGTTACTAAGATTCTATCAGGGCTGGTGATTAGATACGTTACACAGGAAAGAAGCTATTGCTTACTCTGGGGTAATCATTTCTCAGTTGTGTTGTTACTATGATTCTATCAGGGCTGGTGATTAGATACGTTACACAGGAAAGAAGCTATTGCTTACTCTGGGGTAGGTAATCATTTCTCAGTTGTGTTGTTACTATGATTCTATCAGGGCTGGTGATTAGATACGTTACACAGGAAAGAAGCTATTGCTTACTCTGGGGTAGGTAATCATTTCCCAGTTGTGTTGTTACTATGATTCTATCAGGGCTGGTGATTAGATACGTTAGACAGGAAAGAAGCTATTGCTTACTCTGGGGTAATCATTTCTCAGTTGTGTTGTTACTATGATTCTATCAGGGCTGGTGATTAGATACGTTACACAGGAAAGAAGCTATTGCTTACTCTGGGGTAGGTAATCATTTCCCAGTTGTGTTGTTACTATGATTCTATCAGGGCTGGTGATTAGATACGTTACACAGGAAAGAAGCTATTGCTTACTCTGGGGTAGGTAATCATTTCCCAGTTGTGTTGTTACTATGATTCTATCAGGGCTGGTGATTAGATACGTTACACAGGAAAGAAGCTATTGCTTACTCTGGGGTAGGTAATCATTTCCCAGTTGTGTTGTTACTATGATTCTATCAGGGCTGGTGATTAGATACGTTACACAGGAAAGAAGCTATTGCTTACTCTGGGGTAGGTAATCATTTCCCAGTTGTGTTGTTACTATGATTCTATCAGGGCTGGTGATTAGATACGTTACACAGGAAAGAAGCTATTGCTTACTCTGGGGTAATCATTTCCCAGTTGTGTTGTTACTATGATTCTATCAGGGCTGGCGATTAGATACGTTAGACAGGAAAGAAGCTATTGCTTACTCTAGGGTAATCATTTCCCAGTTGTGTTGTTACTATGATTCTATCAGGGCTGGCGATTAGATACGTTACACAGGAAAGAAGCTATTGCTTACTCTGGGGTAATCATTTCCCAGTTGTGTTGTTACTATGATTCTATCAGGGCTGGTGATTAGATACGTTACACAGGAAAGAAGCTATTGCTTACTCTGGGGTAGGTTATCATTTCTCAGTTGTGTTGTTACTATGATTCTATCAGGGCTGGCGATTAGATACGTTACACAGGAAAGAAGCTATTGCTTACTCTGGGGTAATCATTTCTCAGTTGTGTTGTTACTATGATTCTATCAGGGCTGGTGATTAGATACGTTAGACAGGAAAGAAGCTATTGCTTACTCTGGGGTAATCATTTCTCAGTTGTGTTGTTACTAAGATTCTATCAGGGCTGGTGATTAGATACGTTAGACAGGAAAGAAGCTATTGCTTACTCTGGGGTAGGTAATCATTTCTCAGTTGTGTTGTTACTATGATTCTATCAGGGCTGGCGATTAGATACGTTACACAGGAAAGAAGCTATTGCTTACTCTGGGGTAATTATTTCTCAGTTGTGTTGTTACTATGATTCTATCAGGGCTGGCGATTAGATACGTTACACAGGAAAGAAGCTATTGCTTACTCTGGGGTAGGTAATCATTTCTCAGTTGTCTTGGTACCAAGATTCTATCAGGGCTGGCGATTAGATAAAACTGAAAACTTATCTTTGATAAATTCCCCTCGCATGTGGAATGATAAAGCGCTAGTAGAACAACTAAGTCAAGTTCGATGCTTCTCCATTCCGTCCATGCCCTCCCTTGTGAAGGTTTAACACATACCTATCTAAATACTATTTTTATTTTCTCTACAACGTATACTAGCAATAATAATAATAATAATAATAATAATAATAATAATAATAATAATAATAATAATAATAATAATAATAATAATAATAATAATAATAATAATAATAATAATAATAATAATAATAATAATAATAATAATAACAAGAACAATAACAATAACAATAACAATAACAATAACAATAACAATAACAATAACAATAACAATAACAATAACAATAACAATAACAATAACAATAATAATAATAATAATAATAATAATAATAATAATAATAATAATAATAATAATAATAATAATAATAATAATAATAATAATAATAATAATAATAATAATAATAATAATAATAATAATAATAATAATAATAATAATAATAATAATAATAATAATAATAATAATAATAATAATAATAATAATAATAATAATAATAATAATAATAATAATAATAATAATAATAATAATAATAATAATAATAATAATAATAATAATAATAATAATAATAATAATAATAATAATAATAATAATAATAATAATAATAATAATAATACGATAAATATTGTATCGTCTGAAAATTTTGATATAAAAATTTCACCAGAAAACAATGTTTTAGAGAACCTGAATAAGAAATCTGATTTTTTTGTTCTCACATGACTTTCTCTACTCTTGTACTAACCATTCTTCCAAACTCTTATTGCTATATCTTCTTCGTGTTAGTTGAGATAAACATTTGTACAAATTATCTTATTGCTTATTCTTTGTAGGTGCAAGGGGAATATGGGGAACAATCGGATAATCAAATATTTTAAGAGCTTCCCACTATGTGACGGCTTAGAAGTTATATTCTGTTCGTATGGCTAATAGATAAAAATGAATAACCTCTCATTTGAGAAAAGTAGGTATAAGTTTTGGGAAATTCGGAAAAAGAACAAGGAATAGGTCTCCGAAATGGTTCACTCCACAAAAAATGCATTTGGACATAACTTCTGTGTTTTAACAAGGTGTACATTTTTATGGTAAGATTTGCTGTGTCTCTTGCGGTTTAGCAGCTATACAAAAGCCATCAAGAGTAGACAGGACTACATGGGCTATAGCCAGAAAATTCAAAATATATGTTTCATTTGTTATAAAATATCTTAAACATATGGCATTTTAAGAAAAATCCTTAGTCATTTTTTAGAAAATAAAAATTTTTGAAAAGGTTTCCATGTAAAGAATGGTTTAGGGTGGAGGAATTTTCTTCAAAATCTTCGTCTCGCATCCCTAAAACATATTAAACACCAACTTTGATTTTTAAATGACTTTTTTATTTTGAGTTATACTCTTGACAGACACACACACGCGCACCGTTTTATAAAAATAATTTTTTGAACTCAGGGGACTTCAAAACATATATTTCAGGTGAAATCTCGACATGAATTTTTTTTTTTTTTTTTTTTTTTTTTTTTTTTTTTTTTTTTTTTTTTTGGTCGAATAGGTCTCAACACTCAAGTTTTGTGTGGAATACAATACTTTGTCTTATCTGTTAGTTATTGATGGTGGCAGAAAAAGTGGTAACTTTTTGAAAGCCTATTTCGTATACCTACCTAGTACAGAAAGTCATATGACTGCAACCCACAGACTTTATGTTTAGCAAGAGAAGAGCGTTTTCTAGAACCTCTGACATCCACTAGCAGACGGAGGTGTGTTAATAAAGAACTTTGTTGTACCAGAATTCAGCTGCAATATTGTGATACGTATTCTCAAATTATGTGCTGGACGTGAATCTGCCACGTACTGCACTAAATCATCCTTTGTGAATTTGGGCTTCAACTATGAAGGAAGAAAGAAAGGAGTTGCACTCCCAAAACCACATTGTGAATATCTTGGCTTCATTACGCACAGTGGCCTAGTTGTCAGAATTCAAATTAAGTAGCAGAAGAGAAGATAAGTGATTCCAAGCCACCCAGAGGAGCCATGTGCTGGTAAAATGCCTTGTAAACATCCTATACGTCATTTCATTAATATTTTTGCCGCAATTTCAAGCATGTATAGCCCATTCATTAACCATTACGTCACCTGGGACTAAAATATTCAAGTCAGTGACCATGCGATACACTTATATATTAAATACCTCTTTATTTGGTACCTACGAGGATGAGTCATGGATGAACAAGAATTGATCAGCAAACTCTGGCTAAAAGCAGTTGCTATATTCTCGGTTTTGTGCATTAGGATATTTGTAACAGACATACCATGAATCGGTCCTTCGCGCCCAACATTGCACGGGATGCTGAGAACAAAAGCAGTTACACTGTCTCCATAAACAAAACTCAAACTAACATTAAATTAATAAAGATACCGATATTGTAAAACAACCTGGAAGGTATGATCTAGCAGCAAAGTTGCACATTCAATATGTAAATTAAAGCCATGTGTATAAACCTTTTGCCTACATATTGCCTCCCATCTAACATCAGGAGTGATTTAACAACCCTTAAAGAATTCAGACAGCAACACTTATACATGTATTGAGAAAACAGCCATTCGTGTCCTCAAAATTGCTCCCTGCTGAACATTCGTCACCCCTTTTACTACTCAGGTAATTTTTGTTATAGTATTCCTATCATCATCATCATCATCATCATCATCATCATCATCATCATCATGGTACTTTCCTGTTCAGGAAAACCGATCTGCCAACACTTGTACCTATTAGTTCTATTAGTTTATACTTTTGTACCATACGTGTGTTCGGCGTTCATCCATTCTGTTTACATGATCCGGCCATTTTGGTCCGTATCAATTATTGTATTGTTTAGACTCTGGATTCCCAACACTACTCTAATTTTTATCCAAGACTCTGTAATCTGCCACACATTCAAAAATCTCTTATCCCGGTCACGTCTATCTTCTGTTGCGAAGCGATCAACACCAACGGCTCAATGTTGGAACAGTGATCGCTTTATAAAAATTCAACATAGTTGCTTTATTACAATTTTTAAGTTCTTTTGATTACGGCACATACAATTTCGCGGCCGCGCCATAGCCGAGTGGTTAGACCATTCGCTTCTCACCAAAGCGGCCCGGGTTCGATCCCAGACAAACGCATGTGGGATTTGTGGTGAACGAAACGACGCTAGGGCGGGTTTTCTCCGGGTTCTCCGGTTTCCCCCGCCATCTCATTCCACCGGTACTCCATCTTCATTCCATGTATCATCAGTGTCACCGCCTGCGGTGCCGTATGTAGTAAAAGCGGGCGTTAAACACTACACACAAACAAAATACAATTTCGAATGTATTTATGTTGCATATTATTAATATGGGAACTATACAATAGGTATATCCAAGATAGTTAAGATCATTTATTGAAGATACGACTTGTATTATCACTACACAAAACTGTTGAGAAAACAGACCCTTCATAATGAAAACCCTCAACACAGATACTTCCCATCTCTTCCATTAGAAATGGTTTTCTGTAACAGCATCCCCGAAGTAAGTTACTCTTGTTCTAAAAATGCATATCAAATTTACCATTCGTACATAAGGTCCTTCAAAGTGGCTCCCGTTGAAGAATTTTCAACCCCATTTTAAGATACTACCCCCATAAGCACGGCTCTGTATTGGCATTTCATAATTCTTTCAATAATGCCACTTTGGTGGAATACCTTACTGAATCTAATTTTTTGTACCATGCCATTTGATGATGCTGCTAGTAAACTAAACCTCTTTACAGAACATTATATTGCGGTCTGGTGTTTACATGCTAATTACCAAATTCAGTGTCCTGGGTTCGATCCTTTTCCTTGGCGGAGATTATTCCGCATCCTTCCTAGAATTTGGAAGCATGGATTTGTGTGTAAATTTAATGAAATAACCAAAAGTAATACGAACCAAAGATTAAAGCCTCTGTAAGCAAATGACCATTATTACTGATGAGCAATTGTTCCAAAGGCAAAAATCTGCGCAATGGGAGTAGATATTAAACGTGGCATAGGCTATAGAACATTTAAAAGAATGAAAGAAAGACAAAGATTCTATTGTTTTATCAACATTTTCCAGATATAGGTATTCATTAAAGTGCATGTTTCCATCAGTCAGAAGAAAGTGCAATTATCGATTATTCTCGTAAGTTCAATAGAAGAACAACTAGTGCGAGTTTAGAAAAAGTAAAAAGTGTCGGACACGCGTGAGGGTGAGATGCCGGAAATTTCTACAAAGGCACACGATGTGAGTAATAACTTATTGCCACAAAAATAAAGAAACATGCACAAAAAATCTGTGTTACACTCACATGACTTTCTCTACTCTTGTACTAACCATTCCTATAAACTCTTATTCCCAGATCTTCTTCATATTAATTGAGATAAACCTTTTCAGAAATTATCTTATTCCTTATTTCCTTGTAGGTACAAGGGGAATATGTGAATACAGTAGACTTTGAGCGATAGTCAAATCTTTTAAAGCTTTCAAATTCCGTTCTTTTTGCACGGTTAACACGTAAAAAATTGAACAACGATGTTCCATTTGACAGAAGCATACATTCTCCAAAACTCACACAAATAATAAGGCATATTTTCGAAATGGTTCACTCTAAAAAAAAAAAAAAAAAAAAAAAAAAAAAAAAAAAAAAAGTGTATTTAGACATAAGTTGTGTATTTTAGCAACATCTACATTTTTGCATAGTAAGATTTGGTCTATGTCTTAGGGTTTACCAGTTATGCAAAAGTCATCCAGTGTAAAAAGGACTTCATGGGCTGTAGCCAGAAAATTCTATTTATATTTCATTTGTCATAAAAACATCTCAAACATACGGCATTTTAATCCAAATCGTTACAGCCATTTTCAGGAAAATCAAAATTTTCGAAAAATTTACATGTAAAGGGTAGTTTAGGGTGTGGCAATTTTCTTCAAAATCTTCGTGTCGCATCCTTGAAAAACATTAAACTTAAATACCAACTTTGGTTTTTAACCGACTTTTCGGTTTTGAGTTATGCTGTCCACAGACCGACACATACACAGACACACACAGACACGGACTTTTTTCTATAAATCCTTTTTTTTTTTTTTTATTCTGGGGGCCTCAAAACATATATTTCTGGTGAAATCTCAACATTGAATTTTTGGGTGGAATACAATACTTCCTCTACTTTACTCGGTAGAGAAAGTACAAATTGAATGCACAATTCATGGATTGGAAAAAACCAAAATACATAACCTCATTTTCACAAAATGTATTACTAATGTACTTGGAAGAATTGTCACAAAGTATGAAACATGACCTTGTGGACACACTACTCTATTTTGAAATCAAATGTTCAAGATCTAGATCAGAATATCAACATTTTCGCGTCTGCGCACATATGCCAACGCTACTAGCTTTTTCACTGCGAAGGTAAGGTCAATGCACTTATCGAGTCAGGTAAGTGCGAAATATTAAAAATAATTGATAGATATTTTAAAGTTAGAGACATGCTGGAGAATAAACTTGACTATAATGGCAATGAACGTGCTCCCATGTTAATTACTGCCATTATAGTCTCGTTGTAGCTCGTGTCTGGATTATTTGTGACTCACCCAGAGCGCGTTACTGTACGACAATATCCAACATGACTTCCTTGTCTGTCCTTTGTGAAGCAGGAATGACGCAGGAGTAAAGAAACAACGGAATGTCGAACTGTCCTCTTGCAGACTGTCCGCAGTTACATAACCTAAGCCTCAAAGTGCCATTAATAGAGCAGTTTACTGAAAGCCGGTGTCAAAACATACAGCGGCTGGTCTGGAATTTACAAAGACTCAAGTTATAAACTTGAAGGATCGTGGTCAAATCGAGTGTTACGGGTTTCACAATTTACATACTTTGTAACATCGGAGCGTAGTTTGTAATCTCAGATAAGTCCTTCAATAAGATTAGGACATGAAATAAATGTGGTGTGCTACAATCACACGGCTATCTCCGTAATGTTATAGCTATCCTCGTAACTTGTAGTTCTGTTCAACATGAAATGTTGGCTTAGTCTTAATATGCACTTTGCTATATCCTTCTGTTGATATGGTACATTTCTTACATGATTTCATGAGAAACAAAAGCAGGGTGACTGAACACCTCAAACATGTATTAAAACATACTGGAAAATTAATAAAAAAAACAGAAAGTATATGTAAAGAAGTTAGGTTAAGTAACTGGGCTACCGTGGATAGAATTGGCTCGTGTTTTGCAACAGAGTAATTTATAAGTAAATATCAATACAAATATAGCAAGGGCCATCTCTAAATCACTTTTAATTAACGACACTTGGCGAATGCCATGACAGAACCATGCTTCATGCATTTACTGTATTGACTGCTGCCCCAATTATTCATTTTATGACAGAAAAGCACGGAGCTGTTTGAAAAACATTTTTATGCTACGTGATAATAATTAATCATTGCAACGTTTTGAAATATGAAGGTACCTAACATCGGAGGCTAAACAAATCCAGTAGGTTAGTAAAATAATAAACGACATGAAACCCTTGTATGGATCCAAGGCATGTTCTGGAGGAATTCCTTATAAGAAAAGTTGGTTATCCTGTACACTTTAATAGCTTCAACCCACATGACTCTAAGACCTATCTGTTGGAGTAGCCTTAAGGAACAAAAGAAAACAAGGGCGTTATTTTGGAGTTAACTGTGCTTTTAAAGTAGGTATCTACATGTTTTGTTTAATACGCTTTTGTTTATCGCTTAAGGTTAAGGCACAGAAGATTATGCCAAATTCCTTAAAAATGAAGAGGACTTCAAAGCTATGTGGGCCCAAATGACCTCGTCGACGGGCCGCTAAACCCGACACACTCACTCATTCACTCAAAGGTATGTCATAAGTAATGTAAGTATAGGTTGTGTTACTCCGAGCGACTGCAAGTGAACAGTGATTTTGTATAAGGAATAACACAACCTGCAGTTAGATTTGGTTTCTCTATTTTAGTGAATAATACAAGAGTATTACTATACAAAAAATATAGATCTCAGTAAAACACAATTTAAGTCTAAATAATTTTTTTTGTAAAGTAAACAATTTGGGATATATTCCTTGTTATGTCTGTCAGTTTCGGGAAACTTAAAACTTTCGCGAAATGGAACATCGTAGTCCAATTTTTTTACATGTTAACCGTGCAAAGAGAACAGAATTTGAAAGCTTTAAAACATTTGACTATCGCACAAAGCCTACTGTATTCCCATATTCCCCTTGTACCTACAAGTAAGTAAGCAATAAGATAATTTGTACAAATGTTTATCTCAACTAACACGAAGAAGATATAGGAATAAGAGTTTGTAAGAATGGTCAGTACAAGAGTAGAGAAAGTCATGTGAGTGCAACACTTCAGACTTTTTATTTCAAGGCTATAACTTAAGAAATTGCATTTAAAGATCAGATATATCTCAATTCATTTCTATCTTACTTAAATGCAATAATACTTGTAAAAAGAGGAACTTAAACGCTAAACTTTTGGCATAATTTAGTGTTCTCGTTAGCAGAAGGAAAGTTAATAAAGCTATTAAATGATCAGGAAGTTGAGTAGTAGATATTGAAGACATGCAATTTGGTATTAACGTTAAGCGTCGCTCAGTCGGGGGCAACCTCCCGCGGAGTCAGTGGAGATCAATATTCTCGGCAGAGACATCACCTAAGTGCGTACCCACATCCTCAAGCTTTGCTTTACATCAACCCTTTATCTCCCTGCTAACTGGCCTCAAAGCGGTCCGCCAAAATCTGCCTTCGATACTTCCATTCACTTGTTGATGTTCATAGCAAATAAACACCTCTCATCTGCAATTTTAGCCTAGTTCTTAAATGTACGAATCAACTAAAATGAAATCCTTACAACGAGGACCCGGATTTTACATTATAAAAGTAGTTTATTTAGATATAAATTGTGTATTTTAACAAGATCTATATTTTTGTACAGTAAGTTTTGTTCTATCTCTTACGGTTTACCAGTTATTTAAAAGTCATCCAGAGTAAACAGGACTGTATGGGCTAAGTTCAGGAAATTCAAATTATACATTTTATTTGCCATAAAAATATCTTAAACATGTTGCATTTTAATCAAAATCGTTAGAGCCATTTTAGAGAAATCAAAATTTTCCATTTAAAGGGTAGTTTAGAGCAGATCAATTTTCTTCAAAGTGTTCGTGTCGCATCCTTAAAAGATGTTAAAGTTAAATGCCAACTTTGGTTTTCAACCGACTTTTCGTTTTTAAGTTATGCTGTGCAGACTGGCTGAGAGACAGACAGACACACAGACAGACAGACAGACAGACACACAGACGGAGCTTCTTCTAAAAATGTTCTTTTTGGATTCAGAGGACCTCAAAACATATTTCCAGTGAAATCTCGATACCGACTTTTTGAGTGGAATGAAGCTAGTGTCTTGTCTGTGCACTATGCACATGATAGTGTAAGGAAAAGTTATGGTCACACTAGTTATTCAAGTGAGTATGCTTTATATTAAATATAACCATAACCCTACAAGAGAAACTGTGTTGGTATTAATATAAATATCAGAGACTGAGTACGAACTGGGGACGTCGCTCGCTTGGTTCCAGTTTTTTGCTCGTATTATCCCATGAATTTACCTTTCGCCTTGGCTTTTTCAACAGCTAGAGGTAGGTAGGTACAATTTATTAGGGAGTAGAATATCACGTGGGACATAATCTATAATGATGATCCCCTTGCGGGGCTGGTTATTCCTGTGAGAGGAAGTGATAAATAATAACTGCAGTATTTAACAGCGGCACACTGTTCCCACACATCGCCTTCCTTCCCTTATGTAGGTAGGTATTCGTCGATATTATCCGTTCGCTCCTTTCCCTAAACCAATATGTAGGTATAACTGCATGGCGTTCAGTGACTCCACTACCAGCCATAACGAACATTGAACATGTCAAGCAAATGTAGTTTTATTACATAAATACCTACATGAACATATCAAAGAAATATTATATACAGGAAATATGATAAACAAATCAGGGATAATTCAGAAACAAAATCAAAGACTTCCCTGTAATTATTAGATATTTATTTATGCCAACAAACTTACTATTGGTGTTTTTAAACACACAGGCCATGTGTGGGCAATGATTGAGAGGTAGAACTGGAACTTAAAAATTCGAACTGGTTTGAGAATCGAATGTCATTCTGGCACGTTGTCACAGTAGCTTAATGGTTAGAGCATCCGCCTGGTAAACAGAGGGTCTGTGGTTCAATTCCAGCTGTGGCATTGAATTTTTAAGTTCCAGTTCTACCTGTCATACTTTCCTGTACTTAAGACTAACAATGTAACACCGGTCACGGCGCACAACAAAGGACTAGCTACTTCACACCACATAACAGACTAGCGAACAAAGGCACTCAAGTTCAGGATGCCTCGCGCGACTGTTTGTGTATACGTGACAAAGGATTGCTGGAACCTTTGAGGGGTAGGTATCCGGGGCGTTTGTGAAAATTCCAGAAAGGGCCATGTGACGTCATCCGTGCTGCATAAGGAGGCGAGGAAACAGCAGAGGAGAGTCAGTTACAGACATGCGTTGGGTAGTGTGCAAGAAAGTTTTGTACTGGGATAATGGATGCTACTCTTTTGTCTAGTGTTTATCTCATTGTCTGTTATAAATGTGGCTCGATTGCATATAAAGAATTTAAGGATCGAGAATATATACAAGCAAGGTAAGGTTCATATCTTCAGTCTCCTAAAAATATTTTACAAGAAAACAACAATAAAGTTTCAGATTTCCAGCCTATGTTCGTATAGCAAGTATGTTAAAGCACATACCTGCAACTATAACTTAAATAATGTTATTGTTCCCTCTACATTGTTATATATCCTTGTTGTTCACATAAAATTGATGGTAATGAATGCAAAATTACACTTTGGTATTACTTTCTAAAATCACAACTTTTATTGTTGTTGAATAAACTTTTGAAACTCAAACCTAACAAATGTATACTTAAACAAATGCTTGCGCTAATCGATCGACTTTAAACTACCTTATCTAAAAAGTATCGTTTTGGAGATATAGGTAATATTTTGACAATAGTGGGGAATGAAGGACCAAGACCTTGTATGTGATTACTTCCGGAAGCTCTTACCTACACGCAGATAATATCGCAATAACCTTAAGATGTAGGTATCATTTACTGATAACAAATGCTAACACTGATTACGAAAACGAGAGAGATACAAACATTGAGCAGATTTCAACTCTCGATTATGAAACTAGTTGTGATAAAGCGCGTGTTTAAGCAGAGAAGTGATCTTGGGAAGTAGCTACCTACAACTTCAGATTTGTCTCACTCACTTTTCTAGCACTGAGTGTGCGCAGTTAAACTTGAAGAGATTAAAGACATTATAATGATTCTGTTTATGGGAATAGCGTTGCTTGAAGTTGTTTTACCAAGATTGCTTTTTCACGTTTTCCAGTTTGTACAGCGACTATTTAGCTTATGGCATGACAATCAACGGCTTCCCGATAATTTGCGTCTGCTGGTCAGTGTTGCCAACATAAATTAACATGAACGCAATGAATAACATTGTGGTGTGAGATAAGTGCTAGAAAACTAACAGTCCACTTTGTTTAATGAAGCAATAAGAGATATGTTGCCTGTTTGACATGCGCTTCTGCCCGCACCATTTCCCCAGCCACTCACAGTGGAGAGAAC
>CM060973.1:94121156-94386156 GCA_030765045.1 Tenodera sinensis | reverse complement strand
TGAATATATTTCTGCAAATATTTATCTCTGTTAACATTACGAATTTATAAAAATAACGGTTTGTAAGAGACGTTCGCAATACACATGCAAAAAGTGAACTAGAGTGAGTAGGTACATGTTTTTCTCTTAGCTGGCATGGATAAATTCGCAGTGAGCCGAACTGCAACAAAAAGCAACCGAGCATCTGAAGTTACAAATTGCACAATGGATACATTATGCATAAACCATTAATTCCCAGTGATGTTTTGAACTGAGAAAAAGAGACTGCATCCTATTCTTCGGTTGTTAAGCGTTTGAACCAACTGTTTCTTGAGTGATCGAAATTAGTTCAAGAGTAGGTAATGTATTTAAAAACAACTTCGACTTTTACAGAAAGTATAACTCCATTACAATTTTGTTAATGCAATTTTCAATTAAAATACTATTCTGGCTAATAAGATTCAGGCTATAATTGTATGAACTCTTCGCTTCTGAGGGTTATAACGCTACAAATGTTACAAGGAGATCTGAACGCTGGGGTAGGAAATGATCCAATAGCACACTAGTGGATTATCAAGGAAACATTTACTTAAAACGTATTGGAATACCCCTGAAAAAGTTCATATGACCTAATGTACTAAAATAAATATATACGTTCTCTTGGTGGGCTCGAGGATGTATAGGTATTATGTACTTATGTATTAGGTAAATAACGAATAAACCTCTAAAGCCGATATAAAATGAGATCAATATTTACTTGTCAAAAATATAAACACAGCAGAAATGTTATAAACTGAAAGATATAAAAAATGAAACTGAGGAAATATTAGGTAAATGAAATGTGTAAACTAGAGAAAGTTAAAGAAAAATTAAGAGACAAATCTCTGAAAGATTTTCGAGTGCAGAACAAAATCTCCTTAAAAGGTAATAAAATGAATATAAAATAATAAAGGAACCTAGCAAATGGCAGAAAATGACAAAAGTGAAGATGCCAAATATTGGGAAGTACAGAAAATACCTGGAAATGCATATTTTACTTTATTGAACCAAATTTCGATAATGACGTTTCAGTAGAAACATACCTACGTTTAAATATCTCAGAACACTCTCTTCCAAGTATTTTTGAGAAACATTCGATGGCATTAAGATGCGCTGGTCATGTCAAATAAAACTATTTAAACTATTTTCGAGATATTCGTTGCCATTTATTTAAATTTCTTAAATCTTTATCGTACATTTTAACGCTAAATTCTTTCTCGTGATATCTTTTATGCAAAGCGTAAGGTATTTCGAAGTCAGTAGGTATATAGTGATCCACTTTGTAAACATTTATCACTGGCGTCTCTTGTACCTGTGCCTCTTGTGGTTACGATACATGTGTAAACAATGCAGGAATACCTACTATTAAAAGATGATGACATGCTGGGTACTCTTGGCATAGTAACCGATAAGAAATAGAGCAACTGTAAGATAACAAGAGTAGGTACTTACTTACTATTTGGTTGGTTGAGACGTCGACCTTAGAGTTACAAAACTCGATGTTTGTTGTCATACTCACGTACCTACATAGAGAAGTATTGCACTCCAGCCAAAAGTTCTAAGTGGACATTTCAGTGGGAAATATACATCAAATACAAATCCAAATTCAGTGTGTTCCAAAGATACAACACGAAGATTTTGAAGACAATCTTCCGCACCAAACTACACTTTTGATACTTTTTTAAATAAAAATGATTCTAATGATTTTGAATAAAGTACCTATATTTAACATATTGACACAATAAATAACATTCTGGGAAGCACCTTAGCACCTCTTCATTCGAAAAGAATTTCTGTATAACTTTAACTGATAAACTATAAGAGATTGAAATAAAAACCAACCACTTCAGAAAGAAATGTAGATCTCTTTAAAACAAACAATTTTTTTTCAAGTAACTTTCGTGGCATTAGCCATTTCCGAAGTGTATCGTACATTATTATTCGTTGGATTATGCAATAATAATGGGTCGTTTACTTAAAGTAGATAACCTGCTATTCAATTGCAGGTATGTCCTGATGGCGTGGAAACACTAGAATTTTAAAGCGAGTAGATGTCCCTTTTAAACAACTGTCGATCATTTGTGATTTCTTTGATTTCATTGGCTGAACCGAAACACTAATTGGTACAATGTGAAATATCAGCGACTTCCGAGAACAAACAATGTATACGGTGTGTGTGTGTGTGTATGTGTGTGTGAGTGTGAGTGTGTGAGTGTGTGTGTGCGTGTGTGTGTGTGTGTGTGTGTGTGTGTGTGTGTGTGTGTGTGTGTGTGTGTGTGTGTGTGTGTGTGTGTGTTATCTGAGAGACTTCTGATGACAAAGGTGAAGCGCAAGTTAACCAGTAGAGTAGCACAATAATGTAAAGTACGTTGTAATATTTAAGTTCCGTTCACAGAAACTCAACATTCTGCACAAAGCTTGGCTTGAAAAAGCAGCAACAGTGTTTGGAAGATATTAAACAGTTAATTCATTATCTTTGGCATTACAATAACTGGAAAAATGCTTAGGAAAAAATACCCAGTTAACGCTCACTTTGATTTTTAATTGTAACCTACGGATTTAATAAATCCTCTAAATTGTTTATTTGTGGTAATGCAATTACTGAAAATATTTCATCAGAAAAAGATGCAAACATTTAATTTAATAATCAGTAATATTAAGGTGCGTATAACTTTCATTTGAATCTAGTGTCACAATCGAAACTTTTGAAGGGAATTTGTTTATCGAGCTTCTATACAAAGAGATCCAAAAGACTGCAGTCAGTTCTGATTACTATTATTTTTACTTTCTCTACTACGTATACTAAGTAGAGGAAGTGCTGTATTCCACCCAAAAATTCGATGTCGAGATTTCAATGGAAATATATGCTTTGACGCCTCCTGAATGCAAATATATACATAGAAAAAGGCCCACGCGCGCGAGTGCGCGTGTATGTCCCTCTGTCTGTGGACAGCATAACCCAAAAATGATAAATCGCTTAAAAACCGAAGTTGGCATTTAAGTTTAATGTCCTTCAAGGATGTGACACGAAGATTTTAAAGAAAATTCCTCCACCCTAAATTACCCTTTACATGGAAAATTTTTCGAAGATTTTGTTTTTCTAGAAAATGGCTCTGACGATTTTGGTTAAAATGACATATGATTGAAATATTTGTATGAGAAATGAAATGTATATTTTGAATTTTCTGGCTATAGCCCCTGTAGTCGTGTTTACTCTGGATAACTTTTACAGAACTGCTAAACCGTAAGAGATAGACCAAATCTTACGGTGCAAAAAAATGCAGATCTCGTTGAAACACACAATTTATGTGTAAATGAATTTTTTTGTTCTGTAGAGTGAACCATTTGGGATATATATATAGTTATTTGCGTGAGTTTTGCAATAATTCTATTTTCCACAAATGAAAGCTCGTTATTCATTTTTATATGTTAGCCGTGCAGAGAGAACGGAATTTGAAAGGTTTAAAACATTTGACTATCGCTCACAACCTACTGTATTCTAATACTCCCCTTGTACCTACAAGGAAATAAGCAATAAGATAATTTGTACAAATGTTTATCTCAACTAACACGAAGATAAAAAAATGAATTTGTAAGAATGGTTAGCACAAGAGTAGAGAAAGTAATGTGAGTGTAACGCATCAGATTTTTTTGGCCGTAAAAATCCTTAGCTGACTTCCTTGGGAAGGGAAGTAAAGCCGGTGGTCTCGTGCCGTAGATGAGGCGTCTGGACAAAATGAAATGGTCCTTCACGTGCAATACAGAACGGGAATCAAAGCAGTTAAAAGCGTTCGTGAATAAAAGCCATATCTTCTCAAACATTGAGGGAAGAATCGCACAGCTCGTGAGAAGTAAATGAAAGCATTAATATGCAGTGACATTGTCCTGAATATACGCAGCATTGTTTCCATGTCCAAATCGCGTAGGTATCGCAATCTAGCAATTGTTTACTTCCTTACAAGAAAGGTCTGACGCATCTTTTTACTGCAAGCCCAGTCCGTTAGAGCAGAGGTTACTAAACTGCATAGCGAGGCCCACATTAACATCAGAGACTGAGTAGGTATCGGGCGAAGTTTAACACAGGGCAGTAGGTATATTCATATACAGATCAGATTAGTTATCAAATACCGCGTTTCATTGATCTAAAATCTATAACTATTGAATAGTTACCCGAAAACAGATCTAACCGATAAAGTTGAGTTTACAGTGAAATAGCGATCTATTCAAGGGATGTAACGGTCTTGTGAATGCGATATACTCCCCTTTCAGTTCTGATTGATTCATTTTTCCAATGTTGGCATTCCACGAGTAGTGATCTACGAAACAATGGTGGAGGTAAACAATGGGTTGTTGAGTAACAGATCGTAGGCAGAAAATAAACAACTGAATGGAAGTATTATAGAAATAAATCCTTCAGAAACACCGGAATGTCATGTGTGTAGCAAAATACATTTTGTGCTAGGAAGATGTGTATGAGAAAAGGTGAGTGGAGTAACAACCTAACCTCAATTCTGAACATAACATTATTTTGTTTATTTCGATATTTATATTTACGATTCTAAAATTGATTGGTTACATTTCGCTACATGTTTTACCTACGTTGTATATATGTATATTGTATATATGTAAAACTACCATAATAACGTTATAACGCACTTTATACCTATAGCTACCTAATGAAAATGAGTGAATTGCACTAAATAGGTAGGTAATTCCAATGCGTTTTAGGTTAAGCTATGTGTGATAAAGAAAGCAGGAAGTGTATTTATTGCATATGTGCACGTTCATCCCACCACAGTTCCCTGAGTTGTATCATACTCTTACACAAACCGAGTGAAAATGAAGAAGATGCGTATTTCAAAGTGATCAAGATTGTAGCATTTCAAACTGTAGGCCGTATCTATCTCTAGCGTGTCTAGTGCCTACTTCATCATTTTCACTCTCTATGGATAAATGCACACTACCTTTCCATGGGCAATTGAGTCTAATCCCATTCTCAATACTACATATCTGCCTTTTCATGTTGAATTCAATCCGGAATGAGATCGATTTGGATACGCAAGGCTCAAACATAAATAATTCAAGCTTTTATGTTGCTTACTTGGTATAGGTATAGCGAGATTATAGAAACAATAAAAGTGACTTTGTCGTTTTATTACACCACTTTCGCTAAGAAAACAAATCGATTTGAATCCGGTAGGTATTCCCACGCAACAAAATTTCAATCCGGTCACCCTCTAAGAGAATCGGATCCACGGATTTATTTCGATCTGAATCAGCGTTTCCATGCAGTATTCAATACGGAATTAAATCGATTTCAAAAAATACGATAATCCATACAGTCTGGTTCCTATTTGTTCCAAAAGAATGAAAGAAAGAAATTAAGTAAGATTTATCAAATATCTTAGCAGACTTTAATTTTAAAAAATCTGATTTGTTGCACTCGTATGACTTTCTCTACTAACTATTCTAACCATTCTAACCTAACTAACCAGTCTTACAAACTCTTATTCCTATATCTTCTTCGTGTTAGTTGAGATAAACATTTGTACAAATTATCATATTGCTCATGTCCTTGTAGGTACAAGGGGAATATGGGGCTTTGTGCGACAGTCAAATGCTTTAAAGCTTTGAGATCCCGTTCTCTTTGCACGGCTCACATACACACGGACCTTTAACCAAAAGTGCTTTTTTTTTTTTTTTTTTTTTTTTTTTTTTTTTTTTTTTTCCAGGGGGCGTCAAACATATATTTCCAGTGAAATCTCGACATCGAATTTTTGGGTGCAATACAATACTTCCCCTACTTACTAGTAGAAAAAGTAGTTGGTAGTTCGTGGCTTAAGTCTCTTTTTGGGGTAACTATTCAGTTATATATATGAACGATGTAATCAAATGCGTTAGAAATGACCAGCCTTTCATTCACAGTTTAATGGCTATTTATATTAAATGAAGCACTTTCAAATTGATAGCTCATGTTCAATTAGAAGAAGGAAACTTAGTTTTGTACTATATTTGCAGATTTTTGTGCTGCGTATCATAAAAATGCACTCCAAATGTTGATAAAAATTCGATGTCGAGATTTCACCGGAAATATATATTTTGGGACTCCTTGAATTAAAAAAAAGCATTTTTAGAACAAGGTTCGCGAATGCGCGCGCGTGTGTGTGTCTGTGAACAGCATAACTCAAAAATGAAAAGTCAATAAAAAACCAAAGTTGGTATTTAAGTTTAATCTCTTTCAAGGATGCGACACGAAGATTTTGAAGAAAATAGCCCCACCCTAAACTACTCTTTACATGGAACATTACATAAATGTTATATTTAAACAAGATCCCCGTTTTCTGTGTAGGAAGATGTCGAATTATTTTTAGAAGAGGACTTCTCGGGGTATTTGTCATAGAAATACCTACTGTTCAATATCAATATCAGTCATTAATATGTACATTTTAATTGCTATAATTTGTGCAAAAGATCGGTAGAAGCCAAGTCATGAATAGTAAATGTACTGAGCACATAAATAATCCCTTTTTTTGTGACAGGAGGGTCATACTGAGGGGCAGAGAAGTATAATAAGATTTGTATGAGAAAGCTGGGTCAGCCAGTCAGTGAGTGAGCCCTCGGCTTGATCACACACACACACCCACCCACACCCACCCACACACACACCCTCTGGTGAACTGCTGATTGATTCAATTGTGGGATATACAGATAGACAACTGCAGCAGTCAGATGGAACTACAACCGTGTTCTTACATGCAACAACAACAACACAACCACGATCTGTACCTACTTCACAGTGATAACACAATCACCAACAAAACACTAACATCCGTCCATCACCACAGTGCAAAAGTTCCTTAACCTCAATCACTCCACAAACATCAACATGTAGACGAATCACTTCCTATTTGTCTCTTAAGTAAGAAATGCAAGACTGATAGTATACCTTTCTTTCCCTTGTCAACCTCCTTAATTTGGGCTAACGTTTCTATCGAGCCGATTATAGACTCAAGAGTTAGTCCTTTATCTGTCGTGTGTGAAGCACAAACACCTATATCTACACTTTCCATTGTGCTGGAGATGGAGGAATAACCACGTCTTCATACACTTCATATTTCTAACATATAAATACACACAATAAAATTAAAACCACATAAAATGCGCATGTATACAAGCTCTTCAAAAACTTATAGCTATTTACGATTTTAGTAAAACTACGCAATTACAAACAAAGGAGTGTCAGTAAGTCAACGTCACAATATCTGTGTATCCGGAAGTAGACAATTGAACATATCCCAAGCAGCAATGTGAATCCATTCTCGTTTAACCTAACATTTCCTGCGTTCTTGTGCCTAGTTAATGGTGGAGAATATCTCATCTAAAACTCACAATTGTATTCCGTTACACATAAGTTGTTAAAGCGTTTTGTATATTTGTTGTTTCAGCACTAATAAATGTTAATTTCCTTATTTTTGTACCTAGGTATATTATTTGACCATAAAGGTTTTTGCTACTTTGTAAGGTGGAAGGTTTTATTGTCCTACCTTGTTGTGTCCGATGTCCAGCGATACTGGTTCAGTCGATATTGCACACCTACATCGCACAACGTGAACAAGCTGGAGTACGATCCCCGCTTTTCACATGTAATCACATGGTATTGTCGATGTATTGTAATTGTGGGTGTTATTTCACTAATAACACACCAACTGTTTACTGCACACTTTCCGTTACAAATGTGTTAATCTTTATACGCAGTAATCTTGTCGCTATTTGCAAGATTCGTCTTCTCTTGGCGTAATTCTCACAGAGGTTCTTTTACCTTATCGCGATCCCTGCAGTGTTCATTATCTCATAATATTTTATCGACACCTAAATGTGCATTTAAACTCCACACTTACAAGTTCTTACTTTATTTTTAATACTTCCGTCACTTTCTACGACGCTACATTCGTCTTCACAAACATTTTCTCACAACACTAAACTTTTTCTAATCGGCGACTGTTGCCTTACATAGAATATTAACAGAATCATTACATTTTCTGTTCTAGTTCACAGAAAACATTTTAACTTATGTGTAATTTTTGCTGACAATCATTTTCTTTTAATTATACACATAAGTAATCCAATAATTTAAATAATTATAATATAATACTTCACAAAGGTTTAAAACTACAATATTTTAACTTAATCCCTTGAAATCAAAATTATTAATTTGCATTTAAAATGTGTACCAACATTATATCCATAATAAAATATTTTAACTGCAAGATAATTATTTTAACTTATAACTGTTTGGACGTTACTGAGAATAAAACTCATCTCAAAGTATATAAACTGATAACTCTTAATATCCTTTCATTGATGAAAAGCGGTTTCAAATATGCAGAAGACTGACTTTTCGTCGAGAATGCCAAAGATTAATAATGGTCATTACTGCATAGAAAATGGAGTAGAATAAGACAAGAGGGGATAGTTGGAAACTGCGTATTGCGGACGGACGATATACATACAGCTACGTGATACTTCCGCAAAACTTATATGAAACTTTTGCTGCATTTCCTCTAAGTATTTGTAATCCAATTCATTGTTGCTATCTGCTAAATAATCACAGCATCAGAAACTAATTAATCTATACACAAGTGAGAACAATGGCTATAACCTATGTGACATTTCCAAAATATTTAACCTCATTTTCGTTGAATATTAATGCCAGTACTTTGTGTAGCGCATGTGAAAACTGTGTAGCCTTTAGGTTAAATGAATAAATAAAGGGCCAAAAAGAACATACTTAAATTTAATGTATTGTTATTATTTAAAGGATTAAACGAACTTCCGATAACGTTTTAAGCGCCAAAAGGCACTCTAAACAGTATAAAACATTTCAAGAGCTTGAAACACTGATGGGGAAGGTCGAAGAAATCACAAATAAGGACAACACTCAAAGTTTTTAGAAAACCAAACAACGATTAGTTTTAAAAAAAATTAAACGATCAATTTGTTTTTCAAAGTATTCCCTTTTAACATCAATATATTTTGCTTTCGGTAAATGCAATTATGTGACTTTTCATAATGTTCCACTGCTTCATCTGATCACAAAAAAAAAATTAATTCCACAAATTTTATATTTAATTTTTGGAAAGAAAGAAAAATCACAAGGTGCTGGGTTCCCAGACACTGAGTTAGTTCTGCGACGATGGGTTATCATAATGTCAAATTATGTTTCTTTGGGGGAGTTTGTCACTAAACGGTAAACAGACAATGGAACAAACGCTACGCGTGGGTTCTAATGCTATAGTACTAATATGTATGTATGTCCCTTTTCTGGCCAGCTCTGCGAATTCGTCGGACAAGTAGACTCACGTTCTGTTCTGACTCATTCACGATCATAACAATAAGTCCAGTAACGATATTCTAAATCAAATTTGAAGTGCCGTCTTGGAATTTTTCTAGAGATTTTCTGCACCGCTGTTGTTTTATATCGGCAGTCAGTTTATGTGGAATCCATTTACAATAAAGTTTTCTCACGTCACGTCTAACTGTTGATACTATTTTGTATTTGACTCATAGCAATGCCCATGTCGTCCGAATAAATTCATGCGAACGCCTGTCGATCTTCTTCAAGCATTGCTCCAACAGCGGCAACAGTACTTCTTGGGCGTCCTTCACCAGAAAGAAAATCCCAATCTCTTTTGAATTCGTTGTAACAATTATAAATTGTTGCTATAGATAGGACTTCTTCGCCAAATGCATTGCTTGGCCCATTTTGACCTTATTTTGTCGACAATGACGACTTAAAATAAAAAAAAAGATAACTTGGAAATGTTCTTCAGTCAAATTATTTTTGGGTGAACATAAAATATTTAAATTGTGATACTTAACAAAATATTAGAACAAACTTCCGGCAGTCAACTAGCAAACATTAGAAAGTAGTTGACAAATAAAACAAGTTTCGTTGGTTTTTAGAAAAATTGTATTTTAAATGTTTTGGTGTCGCCAGATATAACATTCGCCAATATTTTATAACCATTTGTATGTGTTAGTGGACGTTTTGTCTGAGTTTAGAAGTAGGTATAAGGATCGATAAAGGGGAAAAAAGTGACATTTGACCACGAAAATGTAAGTTGTAGAATAATTGCTAAAGAACACTAAAGGGGCGCATGACATTCATGTATTTATTGGTCAAGGTTTGAAAAGGTACATATGCACAGATCTATTACACAATAACTTATCAGCGAAAACCATCTACTTTCCTTAAAATCATGCCATTTCTTTTCTTTTAAGTAATATATTTAAATTAAAATAAACACAAAGCACTCTAAGAGCAGTTTCAAGGAGAAGCGGAAAAATTATAGTCAGAAACTTTTACCCTACTTACTAAATATCAACTTAACAATGCAGGTTAAAAATCAGTGCATGTAAAATACGGCAAATTAAGTATATTTAATGAATCTCCACCAAATCTTACGCGTAACGTTTACAATGAATAGTAATTATATCGCAGTCTCTGAAACAATTATTTCATGTGTTTTTCTTTCAGTAAAGTGTTGCATATTGCAGCTATAGGTAACAAACGTAAACGCGCCTTTGTATTTCACAATTTATGTTGTCTTCTTTATTTTTAACGGTTCTTTGAATAACTATGCTATATTTACCAATGCAATTAAAACAAAATTTATTTAGGATTACAAAATTAATTTAAAAAAGCAAACAATTACTATAAAGGTAAAGTCTTTCCGGATTTTCCAGAACATTTACAGAATTTAATGCCTCAAAATAATGATGTGGTCCATTTTTGTCTTGCAGAATAATTAAAAATCATCTCTTCAGCATAATTACTATATCATCCTGATCTTCATATTCTATCCCTAGATCTCAACCCAATCAATCAACTTTCAGTTGCTGGTTTAAGGAACGACTCAAAATTTCAAAGTTTGCTGAAATTTGCGTCTCAGGTTGAAGATATTTGTAGCCGAAAGTGGATAAGTTTATTGCGTTTAATAAATATGATTAATGTTAAAGGTTATCATTCATTTTAGAAAGTACAAATGAAATAAGAAGAAAAGAAATATTAATTAAATGAAGATCTCACTGAACATGCAGATCTGATTTCACAGAAGTTAAATTCCGATACTACAAACAAAACGTAGAATGTTTTATTAATAGCGTCTTTTTATTTAACCTAAAAGACTTTCGAAACATTAGCTAAGGGCTATACTCGTACTTAACCATTCTGATTAAATTTTAACGGACAGGCTGTTTCAGATTCTAGGTCGAACACAGCAAATATGTCTCTAAAAAGTAGACAAAAGTTAAACTATTAAAAAGGTGTGCATGAATTTAAAAAAAAAAATCTATTTTGTGGAGTTATGAACAAAGTTTTGTTACTTAATATAGGTTAAAATCTGTTAATCGCAGCAAAATCTAGTACATTTATTTCACTATACCTACTTTGCCTAAAGTTTCACTGCAAAAAAATATTAAGCGATATTTTATTTTTTCTGAATACTATTAAATTTCAGTTTCTGGTGATATTCTCTTGGAGTCTACAGCCACTTAATTTGTGGGAAAAAACCTTAAGTGAAAGTAGGTAATACTATATAATTATGGATTTAATTGCTCCAACATACAGTTAATAAATGAAATAGAATACTCTGAAAGCATAAGTGTGACTTTTACAATATTGAAATTTTATAAACTGAAGAAAAATAAAGCAAAATGGATTCCTTTATAATCATTTAAACATCTGTGACGAAAGAAGTGATTTTATAATACTCTAGGAGTAACTACAATGAACACAAAAGACGACCAATGGCTTTTACCCAGAAACAAAATCGCAGCGTATACCTACTTGCACTTGAGATAATCAGAGAAGGGGAAACAAAAGACAATCATGTGAAACAAATCAGAGCGTATGTGCACTTACACTTAAGAAAATCAGAAAGGCGATATAAAAGACAGTCTATGAAACAAAACCACAGGGTATAGATAAACAGAGAAGGCGAGACAAAAGAGGCACAATATGAAACAATATCGCAGCGTATAGCGTTGCTTACCTTCATGGCGAGGAGGCAGCGGCAGGAGCTGATATCCAGCACGAAACACAAAACACGCGCACAGCTGATCGATGTGGCAGCGAGTGTGCGATCCCCGCCCGACACTTCCCCGCAGTGCGTGGAAAAACAACTCCGTACCCCGATCTCCCCTTCCCGATGCGTCTTCTGGGGCGGATCCCACTAGTCTACACGACGTCTTCCCATTGGCTGTCACTTGCAGCAGTGGGTGGGGCCTGAAACACCGGCGATGTACCACTTAAAACACACCCTTCAAGTACTTGATGGCCGTGGTTTCGGATTCCGTAACTTTGAAGTGACCACCTCCTTGGCAAGTTTTATGTCTGTTTTATTGTTACGACTGTAATAAACACCCCGGCAGGATGCGCGAGTTTCCCTCAATCACTCTCCGGCAAGCCAACCACTCAAAGTGCTTTTATTTATGTTCGCTCTTAGGTTACTTACTATTGTGTAACCAAACTGGAACCATCTAAATGAATAATTGCTTTGTGCCTAAGGTTAGGTGCTTCACCACAAACATTATCTATACTCCCCCACCCTTGTCTGCGCATATGAATTATTTAATGTCTGTGATCTGGCAAGTCTTTCCTAAACATCTTTCCTTAAATTACATCTCCTAAAAAGCAACTTATTCTCGTGCTTTAATTTCCACCTTTGTTCTTCCATCATGCACCTTTGCTATAAGAGCTTCAATAATTACTTTGTCTGCGCATTGATAAGATTCATTGTTCCTCATGCCCACATTTAAACACTTTTCCTCACTTTATCGAAGTGTAACACTTTCCGTATTATACAGCAGCAGAACCCTTATTTAAAGCATTTGTGCTTGGACTATATCTTGTATCCTCTATGCTGTGAATATCTGTCAGACTGACCCCTCCCACTTCCTGTAGTCCATACTCCGCACCGTCTTGTTCCCTGTATGAAGATTCGCTTCCTGCTTATGATACATCCAAAGGTATCTTCTTAATCTATTACCTCTTCTCGGATTCGAAAGTGTAGGTACTTTGCTTTTGTTCCGACATAGTTATTTGAATTTTTGTTTCCTTGGTTTTTAAAATATACCTGCTGTTTCGGAAGAAAAAAGTCCTAGGCAGCTAACTCAGCAGACATCAACACAGAATTCTTCTTCTCCTTCGTCTTGCTCCTCCGATGGAACCGAAAACCTACATAATTCAGCTAGCCATTAATTTCCTCACACCGTTCCTGCCATCAATAAAGTCCTTTTTGCTAAAGCTCTTCACAAGTTTGTTTGCTAATGGCCACTAAAAACCAAAAAACAACCTCACAACTAACCATACTAAATTGGAACGCCAATGCAGTCAAAGCAAAGCGAGAAGCCTTCTTGGAATTCATCTCCAGACACAATGTTGCAGTAGCTTGCATCACAGAAACGCATTTATTACACAAAGAAAAGTTTTCTATACCTGGCTACGCAGTGCATAGATGCGATCGCAATGCTCCAGTCGCTTCAGGCGGAGTGGCTATAATCATTCGAAAAGACATACCTCACCACTCAGTTTCACTACCTCAATTAACCAGCATCGAACCCTGCGCAATTCAAATATTCACACGCAATTCTTCTAAAACTACAATAATTTCTGCATACAAACCGCCAGGACCCAATCTAAATGACCAGGATATTAACACGTTATTTTCTGACACAGCACCGACTTTCCTAGCAGGAGATCTAAATAGCAAGCATCAAACATGGGGATGCCGTGTAACAACTCCAAATGGAAGACGTTTATTAACTGCAGCCGATCACAACGCAGTTAACATTGCAGCTCCGTCAGACCCCACCAAATGTAACACCAGATATATTAGACATCGCACTCCCACTATGGCTGTTCTGCCTGAAATGGACTCAGATCACTGCCCAGTCTTAATCTCGTTCGATGACATTCCGATTCTACAACCGCAACACACAAAGAAACTCAACAAAGGTTTCATAAACTGGGAGACTTTTCAGCACGTAATGGATGACCAGTTAAGAATTACACAGAATCTGAGAACCCCCGGTGATGCCGATGCAGCAATTCTCAGCTTCACAAAATCCGTAACTTCTTCTATAGACAAAGCCACAGCTCCAGCGAGACATCAACACAGAAAATCTTACCATGAATCTTTGCCCCCAAGCATCAGAAACCTTCTGAAAGAAAAGCACAAAACTCGTCGACTTTGGCAAAAGCACAGAGAAACTTGGCAACTTCGTCGCTTGAACCAACTCACAAGAGAAGTGAAGAAACGAATGGATGAATATCGGTATTCAACTTACCAACGGCATCTCTCCAGTATCTCACCGGAAGACTCATCATTGTGGAAAGAGACTAAAAGAGTACTAAAAGAGCCGACGATTATTCCGCCCCTAGAGCAAGATGGAAAACACTACATCTCCGACTGTGAGAAAAGCGAACTATTTGCAGATACTCTACAAAATTCGTTTAGATCTAATTCAGGAAGCAACGTAGAAATCAACCACGAAATTTAACAGTTTACTGGTTCTTACGCCACAGTACCACTACCCATTGACTTCACTTCACCCAAAGAAATTCTTTTTATCATCCAGCAACTTCCCGCAAGAATATCGCCTGGGCATGATCTAATACCAAACTTTGTATTAAAACATTTGAGTCGCAAAGCACTTGCTATCCTAGCTTCGTTGTTCAACAGTTTTATGCGAATGGGTTATTTCCCAAGAATCTGGAAACACGCCATAGTTATTGTTATTCATAAACCTGGAAAATGCCCTTCCAATCCAACAAATTATCGTCCAATAAGTCTGCTGCCAACTCTGTCCAAGGTGTATGAAAAGATTATACTGAAACGTTTAGGAAAATTTCTAGAACAAGTGTCACTATTACCTCCTTTTCAATTTGGTTTCCGTCGCAAACATTCAACTACTCATCAAATTCTCCGAATTACAAAGCAAATAGCACAAGGCTTCGAGAAGAAAGAACACACTGCTGTCGCATTCCTTGACTTCACTCAGGCATTTGACAGAGTTTGGCATCAGGGTCTACTATACAAACTGTTTCTCTATGGCACTCCAGACTACCTCTACAAAATAATATTTTCCTTTCTATCATACCGTACCTTTTCAGTTCGAATAGGTAACAGTCATTCTTCTACCAGACCTGTAACAGCAGCTGTTCCACAAGGTTCAATATTGGGTCCAATTCTGTTCAACTTGTTCACTTCTGACATACCTACAACGCCCATAGCTCAAATAGCAATGTATGCCGATGATACTGCCATCTATGCAACCCATCGTAATTTACACGCCGCTAGAAATCGCCTTCAAGAGGCCTTAAACTTAATTATACCCTGGCTTGACAACTGGCACATTTCTCTCAACCATGACAAATGTGAACCAACGGTGCAGACCGGAATATCCACCATCAGTAACGATAGCAACAAATTCTATACCCTGGAAAAGTGACAGAGAAACGGTGAAATACCTTGGTGTACTGTTTGATAGAAAACTCACGTGGAAGCCACATATAAGTAACAAACTCAAACTTGCCCAAATAAGACTGACAAAACTTTATCCACTTCTCAACAAAAAATCTTCGCTTAAGTTAAAAAACTGCATACTACTCTACACAACTCTTTTAAGGGCGCTTTTACAATATGCCTGTCCAATTTGGGGAGGAGCCAGTGCTACAGAAATTAAACGCATCCAAACGTTTCAAAACAAAATCTTACGTATCTCAACTAATGCGCCATGGTTTGTCAGAAACAATCAACTACACAGACAAACTGGAATCAGTACCATTCAACAGTCAATTTCTTCACAAGCCGAACAGTTTCACAGCAATCTAAAGAACGTTCCTGGATCTATTCACTACTCTCTTGCCAGAAAATCCAACTTTCCAACACGCATCAAGAGTCGTCTACCACTGGACCAGTTATCACAGCAAGATCTGATTTAATTTCAACTAATACTGTCAGTGAGGGGCCCAATGAGGTTTACCTCATTTCAATGTTACTTATTATATATTTTATTTATTCTTATGTGTATTTCAACAATGGTCTGTAGAGCGCACATGCGCTGATCGATCAATAAATCATTAAATATATATATATACACCCACCAACATGCCTCTTAGGATATCCCCTCTCCTGTTAGAAGGGTCATATATTAGTATAATTAATGCACTTTGTTCTTTTTCTAATTAATACCATTGCTCTATTATTTTGGAGAGTTTCTTCACCATACTTTCCAAGTAGGTTCGAGGTGACTGCTGATAAAGGGCATCCCTGCGGCTCGCCAGTTTTACATCCCACTGAGCTATCTTCTACTATCCTGACTCTGATTCTTGTTTTTATACAGTAATTACTTGAATATCTTCTCTTATTCCATACCGTACTATTTTTCCTTTCAGAATCTACGAGTATGTTAATATTTTTCAAAGTACTAGTTTATGTCAAATGCTTTTTCCAGATCCCGTAATGCCACTTACATTGGTTCGTGTTTCTCTAAGCAGGGTCGCCGTTTATATGTGTCTATCAATATCCTTAAGGGGTTTAAGAGGAGGGTGGAAAGGGGCAAATGTGTATTACGTGGAAAAGAAGTAAGTAGCGAACATTACCTATATGATGAAATGTAAATAGTCAGATAAATGGGGGAAATAAATATGGGAAATAAAATGGAGTAACATCAGTAAAACGATAGTATGAAAGAATGCTAATAGGGAGTAAGAAAATGAGAAATAAAGCATGCAGAAACAGAGGAGGAACATTAGAAAATAAGGAAGGTCAGATAAAAGAGAGATGAAAAAGGAAAGGGGAAAGAGATGTCAGAGCCTCTTATTTGTGCTTAATTTTACACCCTGTATATACAATGTTTCATAATAATGAATCACTCCTCACTGTCCACTTGTTACTATTTGAGACAAGAAAACCTTCACTTGTCAACTAGGTATGTTATCTTCACTTTTGAAACGCCATTACATTCATAAATAAGTATATAATGAGTTGAAGTCTTTCTACTTCGTTTAGAAGCAATTATCTCGAGAAATCTGAAGCACCGGCACTTCACAGTCTGATGGGCATCTGCAAGTGGCAGACTTTATCAGAACCAGCACTAGTGTTGCTAAGTAGGTAGGTACATTGGGTGTAGGTATGTGCCAACAACACTCACAAGGATTACTTCCTCACCGGAAACTATGAATTTATTACTTGCTTATGTTTTCAAGCAATGTGAAGCGAAGTAAGACATCTGATGAGTTGCAGTAACCATTCTTACAAACTCTTATTCCTATATCTTCTTCGTGTTAGTTGAGATAAACATTTGTACAAATTATCTTATTGCTTATTTCCTTGTAGGTACAAGGGGAATATGGGAATACAGTACGTTTTGAGTGATAGTCAAATGTTTTAAAGCTTTGAGATTCTGTTCTCTTTACACGCTTAACTTATAAAAAAAATGAACAACGATGTTCCATTTCACGAAAGTTTTGTTTTCCGAAACTCACACACATAACAAGGAATATCTCTGAAATTGTTCACTCTACAAGAACATAAATTGTGTTGTTTAGGGAGATCTACATGTTTTGTATAGTAAGATTTTGTCTGTCTCTTGCGGTTTACGAGTTATTCAAAAGTCATCTAGAGTAAACACTACGCACATGGGTCTTAAATATTTTTTTTTTATTCAGGGGCCTCAAAACATATATTTCCGGTGAAATCTCGACATCGAACTTTTGGGTGGAATACAATACTTGCTATAGCTATATAGTAGATAGAGGAAGCAAACAAGTGCTTAGCCTGTCCGGTTGCCCTGCCTTAACCCTACTTCATGTATCTATCTACCTAGAAGGTAGACTTGCCTCGCCCTCAGTGAATTAACTGGACTTGTCCCACGTTGACCAGAACTGCACTAACACGTACACACGTACGCACGCACTCTTCTCGAAATAATTTGCATTAACGGAAGAACGACTTCCGTGGGAAGAGAAATCAAAATGTTAGTAGAGAGAAGCCACCCATTGTCTCGATACACGCGTCCCGCACGCCTCTATTTTAGCTTTTCACTCGCCCCCCATTACTTCCAGCAGCGCATCATCGTTACAGGATCATCTCCACTGTGACGTCACTCCACAGACTTGCTCAGTCACGAGGAACTGATGCGAAAATTGCCGATCTGTAATATCAAGAGAATTAGTGACGTATACTGACTGGCTGACTCGGAATTAACTCGCACTAGCAAAATGCACAGTGGGAGAGAACTGAATAAAAAGACAACAACGACCAATACAAGAAAGATATCATTGTCCTTCCCACTCGCTTTAAGAGGAAAATGCACGTTTGAACTACAATACTGCTTAAAAGAACCCCCCCCCCCCCCCAAAGTTCAATTGATTTTGACTTACTAGCCTTTTAAACCTTATTTGTGAAAACCAGAGCGTACTTCATTCTTTTGTTTAGAATTGTATGTTTTCTATATAGCACGTGGAAGGTAGGCCATACTTTAACCAGGGAGTGTAGCAACCATACATACCCAATACAAGTTACAACTATTGTCAACAAAGAGCCCTTTCACTGAGAAGAAGATGTGTCAAGTATTTGAAGCACCTAGGTTCTTATGAATGGATATACCTACCTTTTAAGCTATCTCAAAAGAAGTTCAAGGCATATTTTATCTCTGCTGTGCAAGGGGTCCCGGGTTCGATTCCCGGCAGGGATGTAGGAATTTTTCTCCAGCCAGGATTATTCCTCATGCTTCCCTGAGTCTGGAAGTATAATGGTGGCGCTGTGGCTGAGTGGTTAGACCGCTCGCCCACCTGCATGTGGGACCTGCATGTGGTATTCGTGGTGGACGAAGCGGCGTCTGGGCGGGTTTTCTCCGAGTTCTCCGGTTTCCCCCGCCATTCATTCCACCAATTGCTCCATTATCACCTGCATTTCATATCATCCTCTTCTTCACTCTCATACCTGGTGCTTGGCTGACTACCTACTTCCAGGTGTTCACTCTGTCTGGTCCATTCGTAAGTAATTCTGAGTTACAAGAAACCTCCCTCTTTCCCTTGGTATATGCATAAATCACGTTCAACTGTAAATGGTTTATTGTTTCACCAACTGTTGCGCAAACATTGTGTGAACAATGCTATAATGTCATTTTAATTCAATTTCAATGAATTTAGTCACAATTTAATGTTAACGTGATTGCCAAATCTCTCTTAGAAATTGAACTTTGCATAACATTTTCTCACACTGACAAAAATATTCTCTTTTAATAATAATAATAATAATAATAATAATAATAATAATAATAATAATAATAATAATAATAATAATAATAATAATAATAATAATAATAATAATAATAATAATAATAATAATAATAATAATAATAATAATAATAATAATAATAATAATAATAATAATAATAATAATAATAATAATAATAATAATAATAATAATAATAATAATAATAATAATAATAATAATAATAATAATAATAATAATAATAATAATAATAATAATAATAATAATAATAATAATAATAATAATAATAATAAATAATAATAATAACAACAGACTATTGTTAGTAATGTATTACAGAAATAGAAAACGCCAGAAAACTATATACAATAGAAGAAGCTCAGGCAATTAAAATGCTTATTGTCACAAGAATATAACAAATTTGACTCTAAATCCATGCTTAGTGCACACTGACAAAATAAACTTAAAACAACTGGTAACGCATACAAAATAAAGAAAATGGAACACAATATCTTTGGTAAAATACAATGGTAATAATAACACTAAACTGATACAATACAACGCAGTTAAAAACTAGAGAAAATAAAGTAAAATACATAAATACATACATTTTTTTTCTTTTTTTATTTTATTTTAATTTTTTTTTTGGGGGGGGGACTAGGTAAGGGTCGTCATCAGACTTTTTTCCAAGTTTTTTACTTTATTTATTTATTTATTTTAATTCTATTTATTTTTTATTATTTTTTTTTCAATATATATGTTATTTTGATTATAGTTGCATTGTCGTATTTAAAGTGCAAGGCGTGTTATGTACGGCTGCATTGATTTGCTAAGACCAGAAGTTATCATTTGCCAGCGTGCCTGTCTCAGAAAACTGACCCAATCCTTCCTCTGCGCCACTGGGCCATTATTCTGTTTAAGGATCCAGTACATTGTTCCCATTACCAGCCAAACCACACAGCGTTGGAGTGCAGTATTCTGAAAATGAAATTCCAAACGCTGGAGCTTCTCAAGGCATGGTGGAGCTTGCGGTGGGCACCATTTGGCGATGTAAGTCCGGAGCTCTACCCAGATGACTTCAACCTGCTTACAGGAAGCAATCCGGTGGTCCAGTGTGTCAACGGCGGCACAAGATGGACAATGGTTTGACTGTGCCCTTCCATGTCGCCAGAGTTTATCCGCTGTCGGTATAGTCTCATTTAATACTTCATAGGCGGTTTCCTGCCAATCACTGGGCAAATGTTTACAAAATAAATTCTGCCAGATCACTTTCCACTCCCTGGTATATTTCTCTGTCACTCTGGGAACCAAATGAACTGTCGTGAGCATACGATAGTGGTTCCGAGTGCATTCGAAGGCCGTAATGTCATCGTTGTTGTCCAGAATTCGTTTTAGGTGAAGGACAGTGGGTTTAAATCCGTTGAGTGCCACCTGAGGGTTATGAAGCTGTTCCTTGCAGAAATTTTGGTCAATTGATGAGCCAGATCCACGCAATGATTGTGTGGCGGTTTTCCCCAATAAGGCCATGCATTTCTTGGCAATGTCGACTAAGCCGCAACCACCTTTGGATGGAGGCAAACGTAGTTGAGGCCGGCTCACCTTATATGCTTTTCCAGTCCACAAAAAGTAACCAAGGAGTTGTTCCAGTTTCTGTGCGTCACGTTTTGAAATCGGCAGAATCTGTGCCACATACCAAATTTTGCTTAGACCATAAGTATGCAGGTACCAGATGCGTTGTAGCAAATTCAGGTTCCGGATCCTCTCCATGGATAAGGAATGGCGTAAACTATTAATTTTTTCCCTCCAGTTAACTGCAATAGTATCTTCGATATTTGCCATAAATCATATACCAAGTATCCTTGTAGTGGTGACACATTGCATCCCCAAGGTCTGTGGCGGCTCCGGCCAATTTCCTAATATTAGGATCTCCGATTTCTCAGCATTTAACACTGCACCGGACATCGTTGTGTACTGCTCCAATCCCTGTTGCATGGTCGTCATGTCTTCATTATCTGCAGCCACCACAGTCACATCATCAGCATAGGCTGTAAGTGTGAACCGTTCATTGTATACACTGATTCCTCGCATGGTTTGTTGCAACCTCTGGAGTAAAGGGTTCAATGCCAATGAGAACAATCCCATTGATAGCGGGCAGCCTTGACGTACTGATCGTTTTATTCGTACCGGTCTGGAAAACCATCCGTTCCATAAGACTCGAGACTGTGCCGTGCCGTAGAGTCCCTGAATAAGATTGATAACCGGCACTGGAAATTTCGCAGCCGTTAAGCAGTTCCATAGATACGAATGGCGCACTCTATCAAAAACCTGTTGAAAGTCAAGATTGATCAAAGTCACCGCCTTATTGTCTCTGCGTAGATGGATCAACGTGTCACGCAGTTCCGCCAGTGTGACAATAATGTTCTTTCTCGATATTGCCGCTTGGTTACAATGCATGATTTCTGCATATGCACCTTTTAATCGGTTAGCCAGAACTTTCGCAAATAACTTATAATCGGCGTTTAGCAGCGTTATTGGACGATAATCCTTCATGGTGGTAATTTTCTGTTTCTTCGGCACCAGAGTGATAACACCATTCGCGAAGGTTGCGGGAAACGCTGCTGTCTCCCACAATTCCGCATATACATCTATCACTTCTTTCTTGATTATTGGCCAGAACTTTCTATAGAATTCATAGGTGAGTCCATCAGGACCTGGTGATCTGTGTCGACTGGCTTGTTGAATGGCGACCAACACCTCCCGCTCCGTGATAGGGCTGGTAAGTATTTTTGCGGATTCCTGGGTGATGCCGGTGTCAAACAGTTCATGTTCCACACGCCTATAAGGGGTGTCTGCTTCTGGCGCTTCTTGAAATAAAGCTTGAAAATGATCCGCTATAAGCTGGAGCTGGGCGCGCGTTCCAACATGGGCAGTTCCAGTGTGCGCGTCCCGTATTGTTTGAGGATATCTTCCATGTCCCTTCTGCCGCTCCTTTGCGAAATAATAAAATGAGTTCTGTTCCGCTTCATGCATGGATTTCACTTTGGCTCGAACTTTGTGTCCTTCCAACTGGTGTAAGTGTTTTAATTTGATGATTTCTTTTACTTTTTTTATCTCCGTCTGCACCTCATAGCCCTCCCTTTGCTTCAGATGCAGCCCCCACAGCGCCTCATTGTAAAAATGTAGTAATTGCTTCTTGGCCTGTGCCCTCTCAATACCCATGGATTTAAAAAGGGAACGAATCGCCGGTTTAGCCGTGTTCACCCACCAAAAACTCTTCCGAGTTGAACTTCTAAAGGCCGTTTGTAACTGAAGCCATTTGGTCTGAAATTGTTCCCGAATGTCTGTGTCCTCCAGCATAGAATTATTGAGTTTCCAGTAGCCACGGCCGGCCGTCTCAAGCCTTATTTCATTTATTTGCAATTGACATAGCACTGCATGATGGTCACTAAAAACCACCGGAGTGACCCAAATTTGATGGACATTTGGAGCCATTCCGGGAGATAGATACTGTCGGTCGATGCGTGAGGCAGAAGTGTTGCGGATGAAAGTGAATTCCACTTCGTTCCCATGCTTGATCTCCCATGCGTCAAGCAGTTGCAGCTGTGACACTAGGTGTTGTAGCATGATGCTAAAATTCGTAGCACCTTTTTGGTCCTTCGCCTGCAACGTGCAATTGAAGTCGCCTGCTAGCAGAAGTTCCTTGCCTTGTCGCAAATGCGGGGTTACATCGGTTTGGAAGAAACGCTCTCTCGCTTGTCTATTCTGTGACCCAGCTGGAGCATATATGTTAACCAGGACGGTCTCTTCCAAAGTAGCGGAGAGGACCCGTCCGTCGGGATCCATCTGAAAATTCTGCAGGGGAAGTCCCTTCCTGTACACTATTGCCGTTCCTCTGCCGTTCAAACCTAGCTTAACTTTATAGTCGTAATTGTAAAGAGCATCCAAGTTGTAACTATTTACTCCAGCACACTGTGGAGTCATGGGGAACGAAGCTGCAGACTCACTTGCAAAGAAAGGCACAACAATAAAACAAAAGTCTAAATTCAATTTCTCATATTCCTCAATAAAACGCTTGATCATTAAAAAATTTTCTCATTCATACCTACAAGAAATAGAAACAAATGCCAAAGATAAAAAATGGATTACACTACTTTCCAACCCAGATATAATCCCCCAGAGACCACGGAAAACAGCGGTTGCAGCCTTCCGACTATTGACAAATCATGACTGCTTAGCAAGTCATCTCTACAGAATAGGTATCTCAGCCTCACCAATATGTGTCCTGTGTAACGATCCAGCAGAAATGAACAAAGACCGCTTGAAGACCTGTGAAGCATTAAGATCAGAAGAAACTACAGTTCAAAAGTATTGGAAAGCACGAATGCTAATGGCTTCATTGCCAGATGCAAGGCACTAGAAAACAACAACAACAACAACAACAACAACAACTTCTTGGAGAAAGCATATGTCAATGTTGTTCACCTGGAGGAAACTATTGAGCAGTTTTGGGGTTACTAGATTTCTGCACCCATTCACATTCACTGTTGCCACCGTTCGTAGATAGATCATTATGAAAGCGACTGTCGCAAAGATAGTGTAACTCGGGCGTCTACGTTCTTGGCCTCGTGCATTGCTACTAGTGTGCTACTGTTCGGTCTCTGGATGTCTAGCTGGGGTTATCTGTGCCGGAGGATTTCCCTTAAGCCTTGGGTCACATAAGGACACCTGGGGCTTCCGTGTCACCTGAAGTAGGATCGGCGACTCCGCTTCTGTGGCCCTCGCATCAGGTTGAGAGGGATGAGATCCACCAGCCATCTTTGCACGCCGATAAATTGCGACTGCTTCAGCTGACCGTGGTTGGTCCTCTTGGGATCTGTGTGGCCGTTCGAGTACTTGCGGTCGAGAATCACTCGCAGATGGTCGTGCCGCTACGGTGGTGCCGGGAGTGTCCTCCCGGTAATGGGAGTCAGCTCCTATCTCCACCGCTGGGCACCTCACACTTTGTTGTAAGTGTGCTGCTTCGTAATCACTCTGGGGGTTATTTCCCGCGTCCCTCCTTGCAGGTAGAACCTCACAGGTGTTCCTGTCACCTCCCTCCTCCAGGATACTGCTGCCAATCAATGCTGAGGCAGGCTCTTGCGTCAGTACTCCAGCCGTATCTGCTGTGTCTGTGGACGGGACTTGCAATTGACGTGCCTCCTCATGGGCTCCTTCCACCGCTTCCTCCAGCTCCATTTGGTTATTCCAGGATGGTTCTTCCTTATGGGCTTTACTTGTCTTCGCCCGCTTGGCCCGTTTCTTCTCGGTTGGGCGTTTCTCTTCTGCTGCAGCTGTCTCAGTCACAAGTGGACCCACCTCGGGTGGTATTATCTCCTCCGGATTGGCCAGATGTACTCGTTTCCCAGTGGTATCTCGAACTATGGAGGCATACTCCCTTTGCGGTGCAGACCTTGCTGCTTCCTGTTGACTGTCATTCACCAAGGACGTTTGCCTGTTTTCATCCGTAGGATGCGCTCCCTCCCTCTGCGTGACCACTACCACCATTGTCGGTTCTGTGTCGTTTCTCCGTCCAGTCGCCACTGGGCGTGTTGCAGTCGGACGGTGGGGGCAAAATTCCTTTAGATGTGCCGTGCTACTGCAGACGTAGCAGGATCTGGGTTGGCCGGCGTAGGATACCGATAATCTGTAGCTACCAATGACGATAAAACTAGGGATGTTCGTCTTCAGTTGCATCTTTACCGCTCGTACCCCATTAAACACCGGGACGCGATATTGTCTGCTACATTGTTCCTTCCGGACGTCATATACCGTTCCGTAACGCTGCAACGCTGCTTTTAAGACGTCTGCCGGGAGCTCTGGGGGTACATCAAACACTCGGACATTGACAGCATTACCGGTCACGTGTTCGATAAGCACTTTAGTCATCTCACCATTCATGTATGTGAAAGGTGTTTCCGCCGAGAAGGTATTGAGGGTTTTCTCCAGCAAGAGTGCTGATATTAATTTAACATAAATTGCCCGTTCACTTGCGATTAACTGTATTGTATCCACTTGTTCCGCATTTAACCGTAATGTATCTGCTATGAAATCATGCACTTCATATGCCGACGGTCGCGTTGCACTTAAAGCAAACTTGATCCGGAGGGTATTTTTTCTCGCGTACATTTCCATTTCTTTTCACTGTTAAATTTAGCTGATCTACTCACTCTAAATTCCTACACTTGGTGATAATCAATATCATTCACAGTGTTGTATATGTCTTTCTTGCTCTCACTCACTATCACGCCACGCACGCTGTAGACAAAACAACGGTTCTCCTGGTACGTCCGCTCTGTCCAAGCGCCCGGGCTTGACTGTCATTGAAATTTATTAAGATTAGGCATTATTTTCAAAGTATTCTCGAGTAGAATAATAAGGGTTAGCAAGCAATTATCTATCCATTGCCCTTCTTTTTAATTTTCTTTCCTTTATTGTTTCTACTCGGATTTTGGAAAAAAAAAAGAAAAAACCTTAAAAAATATTTTTTTCACGTAAGGGGTGGTGGGATTTTCTTGAAAATTTCCGTGTGGTATCTTTGTTTTTGAGTTATGTTATTCGCTCTCTCTCTCTCTCACTCACACGCACGCACGCACACACGCAAGTCTTTTCTAAAACTATTTTATTCAAGGAGCCTCAAAACATGTATGAGTGCTGAAATCCCGGTAACAAGTTTTATGAAATGCAATACTTCGTTTAATTACTATTCTATACATATCTGGTAGGGAAAGTAATAAGATAGTTTGATTGTTACTCCCGTTTGTTAAATGTTTTAATGCATTGCTGCTTCTCTTAAACTGTTTCTTTAAGGTAAGAAATGTATTTTTGTCTTGTTTGATCCTTTCTTTCAATGTTCCTTAAGTTTACAAAGAGACAGTGAATGTGAATCTGTGTTATATCCCTTGTAAAACTTACCAGAAAGAGGAATCGTTTCTGAACACCATCACATAACCTTCAAAAGTATATAGCTATGTACGTACTGTGGAAGCGCTTTTGGTGTTGCCAACTCGCGGCTAAGAGTGCGCATGCGTGTACGTCTGTCACACATTTTGTGCATTTTTGTTCCTTCGTAAATAGTTTAAGCTATGAGACAGTTGACGTATTTTATGTCGTTTATACATTTAATTAAAATAAGGAACCCTTTTATCAGCCCTGTTAAATTTCAGGAACGTATAAATTGCCCGCTGAATATTATGTTCACCATTATATGGATTAATACTCAAACGTTATGTAGGTAATCCTGCATACGACTATGCAGAGGCAAATAGTATTGAATAAAGGTTCAATAAGGACACACAAATGGCTGGGTAGGATTCTACAAACGCACAAATCTTTCGCTGCGCCGCTCAGAAAAAATGAACTATAATTAAAACAAGCTTTAAAAAACACGCTCTAACATCAAACCGAACTAAAAGGTATCAAATAATTTTTAAGCGTAAAGATTGGTTCTATAGCAATATAAAGTTCACAAATTCATTACAACCAAAAAAATTTGTAATAAATTTAAAATAAAAATTAAATTATATTAACAAAATAATAAAAAAAAATTATAAATAGTTCATTAGTAGCTGTTTATAAACGTAAAGTTATGATCAAATAACGAAAAAAGCATCCCACGGTTACAATTAAATTATTTTGTTAATGTAAACTAATATTTATTTAAAAACTATTTTCTAATTTTTGGTTCGGTTTGTTATTAAAGTGTGATTCTTAAACTACAACTTATTTTTAATTTTTTATCGTGTATTTTTTAATTCATTTTTTAAAAAGTTTTAAATTTAAGATCGTTTAAAAACATTTTGAAATTTTTAAATCAATTTTTGAAAACAGTATCAGATTAAAATTACTGTTTTAGCGACACTATCAGCTACTGTGGATTTCCTGGCCCAGAGTGGATAAACTTTGATCCGCAAAACTTTATACTTTTGCATCCTTTTCATTTCATATTTGATAAATTTATTTTCAATTTATTTATTAAACACAATGAGTTTTGTCACTGTCACCAGCATGCTTAACCCCTTTCTCCTATCCACTGTTCATAAACTTTATCAATGTACTCGCTATGAAAAAAAATCAAGTTGGTGTGAATGATTTGCAGAGTAAGTGAATGTTGCACGGCAGATTTTTCATTCTCAAAAGCATGCGTCATTGAGAGAAATGCTCTTAGATGCAAAGATGCCGCCCGCCCGCCAGCCAGTCGGCCCGCAGTGTATTTATGTGTTCCTTGAACAAGCAGATCACAAACCTGTTCTTGTGGAAGCAAGTACTCGCAAGTACCTCATGCTCATGCACATCGTACCTACGTGATGTAGCTTTAACCCACAAGCCACCTTTGTGTCGATGAGAGGGTTCACCATTGTTACACTAGAGTGTTACCAACAATGGTGAGGCCCATTCATCACGACAAGCACCCCAGGGGCCCCCCTGGACCACGTGACACCTCTCAAGGTCATGAGTCGCGTCAGGAACCGAACCCAGCACACAGGTTCCATTTCCACTTAGCGAAATGCTGCTTTTCAAACATACCTACAGTTCAATAACTGACGTGTTGCACTCATATGGCCTTCTCTACTCTTGTACGAATAATTCTTATATACCTATTACAAGGGAAATCTCAATATTAAATTGTTGCCTGAAATACTTGCTCCACTACATACTACTAAAGAAAGTAACGAGGAATGGCTATGGTGTATCGGAGACGGGCTAGAAGCTGTGCCAGGTACAATTGTGTAATTTTCCCTGCAGGGGGAACCTGTCGTTATGCACTCCACTGCAACCGCCACTTGTACCTAAAGACAGTCTCGCATCGGCAAGGCTGCATCAACTGCTTGCTTCCTTGCTTGCTTGCTCTTATAATAGTAACATTGCGCATTACTCTTATGTTCATGCAAAATTCCCAAACTTCTAACTCGCATAGTCGTCCGTGGTTTGATGATTTATCACTACAACATTTAGACTTAGGTTGCACTTGTCCAATAGCCTTGTGTTTCTTTGTTACTAGCTGAAATACCCGACGTTGTCCGTGGTTTGATGATTTATCACTACAACATTTAGACTTAGGTTGTACTTGTCCAATAGTCTTGTGTTTCTTTGTTACTAGGTGAAATACCCGACGTTGTCCGTGGTTTGATGATTTATCACTACAACATTTAGACTTAGGTTATACTTGTCCAATAGTCTTGTGTTTCTTTGTTACTAGGTGAAATACCAGACGTTGTCCGTGGTTTGATGATTTATCACTACAACATTTAGACTTAGGTTGTACTTGTCCAATAGTCTTGTGTTTCTTTGTTACTAGGTGAAATACCCGACGTTGTCCGTGGTTTGATGATTTATCACTACAACATTTAGACTTAGGTTGCACTTGTCCAATAGCCTTGTGTTTCTTTGTTACTAGCTGAAATACCCGACGTTGTCCGTGGTTTGATGATTTATCACTACAACATTTAGACTTAGGTTGTACTTGTCCAATAGTCTTGTGTTTCTTTGTTACTAGGTGAAATACCCGACGTTGTCCGTGGTTTGATGATTTATCACTACAACATTTAGACTTAGGTTATACTTGTCCAATAGTCTTGTGTTTCTTTGTTACTAGGTGAAATACCAGACGTTGTCCGTGGTTTGATGATTTATCACTACAACATTTAGACTTAGGTTGTACTTGTCCAATAGTCTTGTGTTTCTTTGTTACTAGCTGAAATACCCGACGTTGTCCGTGGTTTGATGATTTATCACTACAACATTTAGACTTAGGTTGTACTTGTCCAATAGTCTTGTGTTTCTTTGTTACTAGGTGAAATACCAGACGTTGTCCGTGGTTTGATGATTTATCACTACAACATTTAGACTTAGGTTGTACTTGTCCAATAGTCTTGTGTTTCTTCGTTACTAGGTGAAATACCCTACGTTGTCCGTGGTTTGATGATTTATCACTACAACATTTAGACTTAGGTTGTACTTGTCCAATAGTCTTGTGTTTCTTTGTTACTAGCTGAAATACCCGGCGTTGTCCGTGGTTTGATGATTTATCACTACAACATTTAGACTTAGGTTGTACTTGTCCAATAGTCTTGTGTTTCTTTGTTACTAGGTGAAATACCAGACGTTGTCCGTGGTTTGATGATTTATCACTACAACATTTAGACTCACGTTGTACTTGTCCAATAGTCTTGTGTTTCTTTGTTACTAGGTGAAATACCCGACGTTGTCCGTGGTTTGATGATTTATCACTACAACATTTAGACTCACGTTGTACTTGTCCAATAGTCTTGTGTTTCTTTGTTACTAGGTGAAATACCCGACGTTGTCCGTGGTTTGATGATTTATCACTACAACATTTAGACTCACGTTGTACTTGTCCAATAGTCTTGTGTTTCTTTGTTACTAGGTGAAATACCCGACGTTGTCCGTGGTTTGATGATTTATCACTACAACATTTAGACTCACGTTGTACTTGTCCAATAGTCTTGTGTTTCTTTGTTACTAGCTGAAATACCCGAAGTTGTCCGTGGTTTGATGATTTATCACTACAACATTTAGACTTAGGTTGTACTTGTCCAATAGTCTTGTGTTTCTTTGTTACTAGCTGAAATACCCGACGTTGTCCGTGGTTTGATGATTTATCACTACAACATTTAGACTTAGGTTGCACTTGTCCAATAGTCTTGTGTTTCTTTGTTACTAGGTGAAATACCCGACGTTGTCCGTGGTTTGATGATTTATCACTACAACATTTAAACTTAGGTTGTACTTGTCCAATAGTCTTGTGTTTCTTTGTTACTAGGTGAAATACCCGACGTTGTCCGTGGTTTGATGATTTATCACTACAACATTTAGACTCACGTTGTACTTGTCCAATAGTCTTGTGTTTCTTTGTTACTAGCTGAAATACCCGACGTTGTCCGTGGTTTGATGATTTATCACTACAACATTTAGACTTAGGTTGTACTTGTCCAATAGTCCTGTGTTTCTTTGTTACTAGGTGAAATACCCGACGTTGTCCGTGGTTTGATGATTTATCACTACAACATTTAGACTTAGGTTGTACTTGTCCAATAGTCTTGTGTTTCTTTGTTACTAGGTGAAATACCCGACGTTGTCCGTGGTTTGATGATTTATCACTACAACATTTAAACTTAGGTTGTACTTGTCCAATAGTCTTGTGTTTCTTTGTTACTAGCTGAAATACCCGACGTTGTCCGTGGTTTGATGATCTATCACTACAACATTTACACTTAGGTTGTACTTCTCCATTATCCTTGTGTTTCTTTGTTACTAGGTGAAATACCCGACGTTGTCGTGGTTTGATGATTCATCACTACAACATTTAGACTTAGGTTGTACTTGTCCAATAGCCTTGTGTTTCTTTGTTACTAGGTGAAATACCAGACGTTGTCCGTGGTTTGATGATTTATCACTACAACATTTACACTTAGGTTGTACTTCTCCAATAGTCTTGTGTTTCTTTGTTACTAGGTGAAATACCCGACGTTGTCCGTGGTTTGATGATTTCTCACTACAACATTTAGACTTAGGTTGTACTTGTCCAATAGTCTTGTGTTTCTTTGTTACTAGGTGAAATACCTGACGTTGTCCGTGGTTTGATGATTTATCACTACAACATTTAGACTTAGGCTGTACTTGTCCAATAGTCTTGTGTTTCTTTGTTACTAGGTGAAATACCCGACGTTGTCCGTGGTTTGATGATTTATCGCTACAACATTTAGACTTAGGCTGTACTTGTCCAATAGTCTTGTGTTTCTTTGTTACTAGGTGAAATAACCGACGTTGTCCGTGGTTTGATGATTTATCACTACAACATTTAGACTTAGGTTGTACTTGTCCAATAGTCTTGTGTTTCTTTGTTACTAGCTGAAATACCCGACGTTGTCCGTGGTTTGATGATTTATCACTACAACATTTAGACTTAGGTTGTACTTGTCCAATAGTCTTGTGTTTCTTCGTTACTAGGTGAAATACCCTACTTTGTCCGTGGTTTGATGATTTATCACTACAACATTTAGACTTAGGTTGTACTTGTCCAATAGTCTTGTGTTTCTTTGTTACTAGCTGAAATACCCGACGTTGTCCGTGGTTTGATGATTTATCACTACAACATTTAGACTTAGGTTGTACTTGTCTAATAGTCTTGTGTTTCTTTGTTACTAGGTGAAATACCCGACGTTGTCCGTGGTTTGATGATTTATCACTACAACATTTACACTTAGGTTGTACTTCTCCAATAGTCTTGTGTTTCTTTGTTACTAGGTGAAATACCCGACGTTGTCCGTGGTTTGATGATTTATCACTACAACATTTAGACCTAAGTTGTACTTGTCCAATAGTCTTGTGTTTCTTTGTTACTAGGTGAAATACCCGACGTTGTCCGTGGTTTGATGATTTATCACTACAACATTTAGACTCACGTTGTACTTGTCCAATAGTCTTGTGTTTCTTTGTTACTAGGTGAAATACCCGACGTTGTCCGTGGTTTGATGATTTATCACTACAACATTTAGACTCACGTTGTTCTTGTCCAATAGTCTTGTGTTTCTTTGTTACTAGCTGAAATACCCGACGTTGTCCGTGGTTTGATGATTTATCACTACAACATTTAGACTCACGTTGTACTTGTCCAATAGTCTTGTGTTTCTTTGTTACTAGGTGAAATACCCGACGTTGTCCGTGGTTTGATGATTTATCACTACAACATTTAGACTCACGTACTTGTCCAATAGTCTTGTGTTTCTTTGTTACTAGGTGAAATACCCGACGTTGTCCGTGGTTTGATGATTTATCACTACAACATTTAGACTCACGTTGTACTTGTCCAATAGTCTTGTGTTTCTTTGTTACTAGGTGAAATACCCGACGTTGTCCGTGGTTTGATGATTTATCACTACAACATTTAGACTCACGTTGTACTTGTCCAATAGTCTTGTGTTTCTTTGTTACTAGGTGAAATACCCGACGTTGTCCGTGGTTTGATGATTTATCACTACAACATTTAGACTTAGGTTGTACTTGTCCAATAGTCTTGTGTTTCTTTGTTACTAGGTGAAATACCCGACGTTGTCCGTGGTTTGATGATTTATCACTACAACATTTAAACTTAGGTTGTACTTGTCCAATAGTCTTGTGTTTCTTTGTTACTAGGTGAAATACCCGACGTTGTCCGTGGTTTGATGATTTATCACTACAACATTTAGACTCACGTTGTACTTGTCCAATAGTCTTGTGTTTCTTTGTTACTAGCTGAAATACCCGACGTTGTCCGTGGTTTGATGATCTATCACTACAACATTTACACTTAGGTTGTACTTCTCCATTATCCTTGTGTTTCTTTGTTACTAGGTGAAATACCCGACGTTGTCGTGGTTTGATGATTTATCAATACAACATTTAGACTTAGGTTGTACTTGTCCAATAGCCTTGTGTTTCTTTGTTACTAGGTGAAATACCAGACGTTGTCCGTGGTTTGATGATTTATCACTACAACATTTACACTTAGGTTGTACTTCTCCAATAGTCTTGTGTTTCTTTGTTACTAGGTGAAATACCCGACGTTGTCCGTGGTTTGATGATTTATCACTACAACATTTAGACTTAGGGTGTACTTGTCCAATAGTCTTGTGTTTCTTTGTTACTAGGTGAAATACCTGACGTTGTCCGTGGTTTGATGATTTATCACTACAACATTTAGACTTAGGCTGTACTTGTCCAATAGTCTTGTGTTTCTTTGTTACTAGGTGAAATACCCGACGTTGTCCGTGGTTTGATGATTTATCGCTACAACATTTAGACTTAGGCTGTACTTGTCCAATAGTCTTGTGTTTCTTTGTTACTAGGTGAAATAACCGACGTTGTCCGTGGTTTGATGATTTATCACTACAACATTCAGACTTAGGTTGTACTTGTCCAATAGTCTTGTGTTTCTTTGTTACTAGCTGAAATACCCGACGTTGTCCGTGGTTTGATGATTTATCACTACAACATTTAGACTTAGGTTGTACTTGTCCAATAGTCTTGTGTTTCTTTGTTACTAGCTGAAATACCCGACGTTGTCCGTGGTTTGATGATTTATCACTACAACATTTAGACTTAGGTTGTACTTGTCCAATAGTCTTGTGTTTCTTTGTTACTAGCTGAAATACCCGGCGTTGTCCGTGGTTTGATGATTTATCACTACAACATTTAGACTTAGGTTGTACTTGTCCAATAGTCTTGTGTTTCTTTGTTACTAGGTGAAATACCAGACGTTGTCCGTGGTTTGATGATTTATCACTACAACATTTAGACTCACGTTGTACTTGTCCAAGAGTCTTGTGTTTCTTTGTTACTAGGTGAAATACCCGACGTTGTCCGTGGTTTGATGATTTATCACTACAACATTTAGACTCACGTTGTACTTGTCCAATAGTCTTGTGTTTCTTTGTTACTAGGTGAAATACCCGACGTTGTCCGTGGTTTGATGATTTATCACTACAACATTTAGACTCACGTTGTACTTGTCCAATAGTCTTGTGTTTCTTTGTTACTAGGTGAAATACCCGACGTTGTCCGTGTTTTGATGATTTATCGCTACAACATTTAGACTTAGGCTGTACTTGTCCAATAGTCTTGTGTTTCTTTGTTACTAGGTGAAATAACCGACGTTGTCCGTGGTTTGATGATTTATCACTACAACATTCAGACTTAGGTTGTACTTGTCCAATAGTCTTGTGTTTCTTTGTTACTAGCTGAAATACCCGACGTTGTCCGTGGTTTGATGATTTATCACTACAACATTTAGACTTAGGTTGTACTTGTCCAATAGTCTTGTGTTTCTTTGTTACTAGCTGAAATACCCGACGTTGTCCGTGGTTTGATGATTTATCACTACAACATTTAGACTTAGGTTGTACTTGTCCAATAGTCTTGTGTTTCTTTGTTACTAGCTGAAATACCCGGCGTTGTCCGTGGTTTGATGATTTATCACTACAACATTTAGACCTAAGTTGTACTTGTCCAATAGTCTTGTGTTTCTTTGTTACTAGGTGAAATACCAGACGTTGTCCGTGGTTTGATGATTTATCACTACAACATTTAGACTCACGTTGTATTTGTCCAATAGTCTTGTGTTTCTTTGTTACTAGGTGAAATACCCGACGTTGTCCGTGGTTTGATGATTTATCACTACAACATTTAGACTCACGTTGTACTTGTCCAATAGTCTTGTGTTTCTTTGTTACTAGGTGAAATACCCGACGTTGTCCGTGGTTTGATGATTTATCACTACAACATTTAGACTCACGTTGTACTTGTCCAATAGTCTTGTGTTTCTTTGTTACTAGGTGAAATACCCGACGTTGTCCGTGGTTTGATGATTTATCACTACAACATTTAGACTCACGTTGTACTTGTCCAATAGTCTTGTGTTTCTTTGTTACTAGCTGAAATACCCGAAGTTGTCCGTGGTTTGATGATTTATCACTACAACATTTAGACTTAGGTTGTACTTGTCCAATAGTCTTGTGTTTCTTTGTTACTAGCTGAAATACCCGACGTTGTCCGTGGTTTGATGATTTATCACTACAACATTTAGACTTAGGTTGCACTTGTCCAATAGTCTTGTGTTTCTTTGTTACTAGGTGAAATACCCGACGTTGTCCGTGGTTTGATGATTTATCACTACAACATTTAAACTTAGGTTGTACTTGTCCAATAGTCTTGTGTTTCTTTGTTACTAGGTGAAATACCCGACGTTGTCCGTGGTTTGATGATTTATCACTACAACATTTAGACTCACGTTGTACTTGTCCAATAGTCTTGTGTTTCTTTGTTACTAGCTGAAATACCCGACGTTGTCCGTGGTTTGATGATTTATCACTACAACATTTAGACTTAGGTTGTACTTGTCCAATAGTCCTGTGTTTCTTTGTTACTAGGTGAAATACCCGACGTTGTCCGTGGTTTGATGATTTATCACTACAACATTTAGACTTAGGTTGTACTTGTCCAATAGTCTTGTGTTTCTTTGTTACTAGGTGAAATACCCGACGTTGTCCGTGGTTTGATGATTTATCACTACAACATTTAAACTTAGGTTGTACTTGTCCAATAGTCTTGTGTTTCTTTGTTACTAGCTGAAATACCCGACGTTGTCCGTGGTTTGATGATCTATCACTACAACATTTACACTTAGGTTGTACTTCTCCATTATCCTTGTGTTTCTTTGTTACTAGGTGAAATACCCGACGTTGTCGTGGTTTGATGATTTATCACTACAACATTTAGACTTAGGTTGTACTTGTCCAATAGCCTTGTGTTTCTTTGTTACTAGGTGAAATACCAGACGTTGTCCGTGGTTTGATGATTTATCACTACAACATTTACACTTAGGTTGTACTTCTCCAATAGTCTTGTGTTTCTTTGTTACTAGGTGAAATACCCGACGTTGTCCGTGGTTTGATGATTTATCACTACAACATTTAGACTTAGGTTGTACTTGTCCAATAGTCTTGTGTTTCTTTGTTACTAGGTGAAATACCTGACGTTGTCCGTGGTTTGATGATTTATCACTACAACATTTAGACTTAGGCTGTACTTGTCCAATAGTCTTGTGTTTCTTTGTTACTAGGTGAAATACCCGACGTTGTCCGTGGTTTGATGATTTATCGCTACAACATTTAGACTTAGGCTGTACTTGTCCAATAGTCTTGTGTTTCTTTGTTACTAGGTGAAATAACCGACGTTGTCCGTGGTTTGATGATTTATCACTACAACATTTAGACTTAGGTTGTACTTGTCCAATAGTCTTGTGTTTCTTTGTTACTAGCTGAAATACCCGACGTTGTCCGTGGTTTGATGATTTATCACTACAACATTTAGACTTAGGTTGTACTTGTCCAATAGTCTTGTGTTTCTTCGTTACTAGGTGAAATACCCTACTTTGTCCGTGGTTTGATGATTTATCACTACAACATTTAGACTTAGGTTGTACTTGTCCAATAGTCTTGTGTTTCTTTGTTACTAGCTGAAATACCCGACGTTGTCCGTGGTTTGATGATTTATCACTACAACATTTAGACTTAGGTTGTACTTGTCTAATAGTCTTGTGTTTCTTTGTTACTAGGTGAAATACCCGACGTTGTCCGTGGTTTGATGATTTATCACTACAACATTTACACTTAGGTTGTACTTCTCCAATAGTCTTGTGTTTCTTTGTTACTAGGTGAAATACCCGACGTTGTCCGTGGTTTGATGATTTATCACTACAACATTTAGACCTAAGTTGTACTTGTCCAATAGTCTTGTGTTTCTTTGTTACTAGGTGAAATACCCGACGTTGTCCGTGGTTTGATGATTTATCACTACAACATTTAGACTCACGTTGTACTTGTCCAATAGTCTTGTGTTTCTTTGTTACTAGGTGAAATACCCGACGTTGTCCGTGGTTTGATGATTTATCACTACAACATTTAGACTCACGTTGTTCTTGTCCAATAGTCTTGTGTTTCTTTGTTACTAGCTGAAATACCCGACGTTGTCCGTGGTTTGATGATTTATCACTACAACATTTAGACTCACGTTGTACTTGTCCAATAGTCTTGTGTTTCTTTGTTACTAGGTGAAATACCCGACGTTGTCCGTGGTTTGATGATTTATCACTACAACATTTAGACTCACGTACTTGTCCAATAGTCTTGTGTTTCTTTGTTACTCGGTGAAATACCCGACGTTGTCCGTGGTTTGATGATTTATCACTACAACATTTAGACTCACGTTGTACTTGTCCAATAGTCTTGTGTTTCTTTGTTACTAGGTGAAATACCCGACGTTGTCCGTGGTTTGATGATTTATCACTACAACATTTAGACTTAGGTTGTACTTGTCCAATAGTCTTGTGTTTCTTTGTTACTAGGTGAAATACCCGACGTTGTCCGTGGTTTGATGATTTATCACTACAACATTTAAACTTAGGTTGTACTTGTCCAATAGTCTTGTGTTTCTTTGTTACTAGGTGAAATACCCGACGTTGTCCGTGGTTTGATGATTTATCACTACAACATTTAGACTCACGTTGTACTTGTCCAATAGTCTTGTGTTTCTTTGTTACTAGCTGAAATACCCGACGTTGTCCGTGGTTTGATGATCTATCACTACAACCTTTACACTTAGGTTGTACTTCTCCATTATCCTTGTGTTTCTTTGTTACTAGGTGAAATACCCGACGTTGTCGTGGTTTGATGATTTATCACTACAACATTTAGACTTAGGTTGTACTTGTCCAATAGCCTTGTGTTTCTTTGTTACTAGGTGAAATACCAGACGTTGTCCGTGGTTTGATGATTTATCACTACAACATTTACACTTAGGTTGTACTTCTCCAATAGTCTTGTGTTTCTTTGTTACTAGGTGAAATACCCGACGTTGTCCGTGGTTTGATGATTTATCACTACAACATTTAGACTTAGGTTGTACTTGTCCAATAGTCTTGTGTTTCTTTGTTACTAGGTGAAATACCTGACGTTGTCCGTGGTTTGATGATTTATCACTACAACATTTAGACTTAGGCTGTACTTGTCCAATAGTCTTGTGTTTCTTTGTTACTAGGTGAAATACCCGACGTTGTCCGTGGTTTGATGATTTATCGCTACAACATTTAGACTTAGGCTGTACTTGTCCAATAGTCTTGTGTTTCTTTGTTACTAGGTGAAATAACCGACGTTGTCCGTGGTTTGATGATTTATCACTACAACATTCAGACTTAGGTTGTACTTGTCCAATAGTCTTGTGTTTCTTTGTTACTAGCTGAAATACCCGACGTTGTCCGTGGTTTGATGATTTATCACTACAACATTTAGACTTAGGTTGTACTTGTCCAATAGTCTTGTGTTTCTTTGTTACTAGCTGAAATACCCGACGTTGTCCGTGGTTTGATGATTTATCACTACAACATTTAGACTTAGGTTGTACTTGTCCAATAGTCTTGTGTTTCTTTGTTACTAGCTGAAATACCCGACGTTGTCCGTGGTTTGATGATTTATCACTACAACATTTAGACTTAGGTTGTACTTGTCTAATAGTCTTGTGTTTCTTTGTTACTAGGTGAAATACCCGACGTTGTCCGTGGTTTGATGATTTATCACTACAACATTCAGACTTAGGTTGTACTTCTCCAATAGTCTTGTGTTTCTTTGTTACTAGGTGAAATACCCGACGTTGTCCGTGGTTTGATGATTTATCACTACAACATTTAGACCTAAGTTGTACTTGTCCAATAGTCTTGTGTTTCTTTGTTACTAGGTGAAATACCCGACGTTGTCCGTGGTTTGATGATTTATCACTACAACATTTAGACTTAGGTTGTACTTGTCCAATAGTCTTGTGTTTCTTTGTTACTAGGTGAAATACCCGACGTTGTCCGTGGTTTGATGATTTATCACTACAACATTTAGACTCACGTTGTACTTGTCCAATAGTCTTGTGTTTCTTTGGAGACATTTAAACAAATTATTTAATACACTTAAACAGTTAAAACTTTTAGAACCATATAAAGATCTGAAGATAAACAAGATAAATGAAAACAGCAGGTGGAAGGTATGCAAAAGCGCTGTTGAAAAACTGCAAATACCGCAGTGAGAAAAGCGAGTAGAGTAAACCATGTGAACCTAAGACGTTGCATTTCTAACTCGATCATATAGAAAATTGCATGAATTGTATGCTGAAGACCGAGTAGAGAAGGTCATGTGAATGCTATATGCATCAGAAAAGCTAATAGGGAAAACTATGAAAGCAGTACGTTGCATTTCTATCTCAAATAGATTGAAAATTGTATGAATTTCTTATAGAAGAGTGAGGAGAGAAAGAAATGTGAATGTGTTAAGTAAAAGAAAAGTTATTTCTGATGTAAACATATAGAAAATTATACGAATTGTTTGCAGAAGAGGGAGTGGAGAAAGGCATGTGATTGTGTTTAACAAATGAAAGGTGAGTAGAGAAAGCGTTGTGAATATAATACGAGCACGTTGCGTTTCTATTGCAATAATAGAAAATTACATGCCTTTTTGGAAGTGTGAGCTGAGAAGACATGTGAATGTGTTATGTAAAGTCATTGAGTAGAGAAAACGGTGTGAATATATTAAGTTGCATTTGTATTTCAGTCATTGAAAATTGCATTTATTGTCTTATTGCTTATTTCCTTGTAGGATATACGTATAGGTAAGGTCTACTGAGTCCAGACAGAGGTAGATATGCCATGCAATTGGTCAGGTACAAACGCCTCCGCTTGCTCGCTCGCTCGCTCGCTCCCTGTGTGGTTTTTTACTCCAGGCTATCCACGTTTCTAAAATGTTGTGACGCCGACCATTAGTTTTCTTGTAACAGCCAAACAGCAGTTGCGCGTCCGTCCGTCCGTCCGATTAATTAGATTTCTTGAATAAAACATGAACTAACTGTATGCATTACTTTTCTCTTTGTGAAGGGAATTTCCATGTGACTCGCTGCATCAAGCACTTCATGAATCTTCCTTCATCTTGCCGATAGATAAGTACAAGACACACATCAAACATTACAACAGTGGCGTAGTTTTATTTCCTCTACTAACTATATCGATGTCGAGATTTCACTGGAAATATCTGTTTTGAGGCCCCCTAAATCAAAAAAGGTCCGTGTGTGTGTGTGTGTGTGTGTGTGTGTGTGTGTGTGTGTGTGTGTGTGTGCGCGCGCGCGCGCCTGTCTGTCAGTCTGTGGGCAACATAACTCAAAAACGAAAAGTCGGTTAAAAACTAAAGTTGGTATTTAAGTTTAATGTCTTTCAACGATGCGACATGAAGATTTTGAAGAAAATAGCATCAATCTAAACTACTCTTTACATGGAAAATTTATCGAAAATTTTTATTTTCTTCAAAATGGCTTTAACGATTTTGATTAAAATGCAATATGTTTGAGATATTTTTATTGACAAATGAAATGTATATTTTGAAATTTTTGGCTATAGGCTATGTGATCCTGTTTACTCTGGATGACTTTTGCATAACTGGTAAAGACCAAATCTTACTTCACAAAAATGTAGATCTTGCTAAAACACACAATTCATATCCGAATAATTTTTTTATAGAGAGAACCATTTCGGAGATATTGCTCGTTATTTATGTAAGTTTTGGAGAACTTGTACTTCTGTCAAATGGAACATCGCTATTCATTTTTTTATATGTTAACCGTGCAAAGACAACGGATTTTAAAGTTTTAAAACACTTGACTACGCTCAAAACCTCCTGATTCCCATATTCCCCTTGTACCTACAAGGAAATAAGCAATAAGATAATTTATACAAATGTTTATCTCAACTAACACGAAGAAGATATAGGAATAAGAGTTTGTAAGAATGGTTAGTACACGAGTAGAGAAAGTCATGTGAGTGCAACACATCAGATTTTTTCTATAGGTATGACGTTGCATTACGTTTGCTGTAAAGGTTTGCACATTTTCGTGATTGTAAGGACAAAGTTAAAGCATTTCTTGCACCACAGTATAGTATAAGTAAATACATTCTGTTTATTTCAAGCAAGATTTGCAACGTTTTCTCCGTCAGGTGTATCTACCCTTCCTTGTCCTTATTACAGAGCCACGCCTCTAGCCCCGGATTGCAACTGTCAAAAAGTGTTGTTGGTTAGTAAGCACTGCTCTCCTTTTGCGAAGCCCCGTAAGACGATAAGAAACTGAGAGATGGTCCCAAACAGTGCATATTACTGAATTAGTTTTGTGTACAAAAACAACAAACACAATATGTGAGTATGGAAACATTTCAGTTTCAGTGTATCCAAGTATGCTATTTGGCTGCAATTTATTTATTAATAGCATCTGTACATCTAGAGTGTGTCCTGAAACTTTTGTTACACCATTAATGGAGTGAGTGAGTGTGTCAGTGAGTGACTCAGTGTGTGAGTGAGTAGGTGAGTGAGAGAGTGAGTGAGTGGGTGAGTGAGTGAGTGGGTGAATGAGTGAGTGAGTATGTGAGTGAGTGAGTGGGTGAGTGAGTGAGAGAGTGAGTGGGTGAGTGAGTGGGTGAGTGAGTGAGTGAGTGAGTGTGTGAGTGAGTGGGTGAATGAGTGAGTGGGTGAATGAGTGAGTGGGTGGGTGAGTGAGTGGGTGAGTGAATGACTGAGTGGGTGAATGAGTGAGTGGGTGAGTGAGTGAGTGAGTGGGTGAATGAGTGAGTGAGTGGGTGAATGAGTGAGTGGGTGAGTGAATGACTGAGTGGGTGAATGAGTGAGTGAGTGGGTGAATGAGTGAGTGAGTGGGTGAGTCAGTGTGTGAGTGAGTAGGTGAATGAGAGAGTGAGTGAGTGGGTGAGTGAGAGAGTGAGTGAGTGAGTCAGTGTGTGAGTGAGTAGGTGAGTGAGAGAGTGGGTGAGTGAGTCAGTGTGTGAGTGAGTAGGTGAGTGAGAGAGTGAGTGAGTGGGTGAGTGAGAGAGTGAGTGAGTGAGTCAGTGTGTGAGTGAGTGTGTGAGTGAGAGAGAGTGAGTGGGTGAGTGAGTGGGTGAATGAGTGAGTGAGTATGTGAGTGAGTGAGTGGGTGAGTGAGAGAGTGAGTGGGTGAGTGAGTGGGTGAGTGTGTGAGTGAGTGGGTGAATGAGTGAGTGGGTGGGTGAGTGAGTGGGTGGGTGAGTGAGTGGGTGAGTGAATGACTGAGTGGGTGAATGAGTGAGTGGGTGAATGAGAGAGTGGGTGGGTGAATTACTGAGTGGGTGAGTGAATGACTGAGTGGGTGAATGAGTGAGTGAGTGGGTGAATGAGTGAGTGGGTGAGTGAGTGGGTGAGTGAATGACTGAGTGGGTGAATGAGTGAGTGTGTGAATGAGTGAGTAAGTGAGAGAGTGGTTGGGTGAATGAGTGAGTGAGTGAGAGAGTGAGTGGGTGAGTGAGTGAGACAGTGAGTGGGTGAGTGAGTGAGAGTGTGAGTGAGTGGGTGAGTGAGTGAGTGAGTGAGAGAGTGAGTGGGTGAGTGAGTTTGTGAGAGAGTGAGTGGGTGAGTGAGTGGGTGAGTGAATGAGTGAGTGAGTGGGTGGGTGAGTGAGTGGGTGTGTGAGTGGGTGGGTGAGTGAGTGAGAGAGTGAGTGGGTGAGTGAGAGAGTGAGTGGGTGAGTGAGAGAGTGAGTGGGTGGGTTAGTGAGTGGGTGAGTGGGTGGATGAGTGAGTGAGAGAGTGAGTGGGTGAGTGAGAGAGTGAGAGGGTGAGTGAGTGAGTGAGAGAGTGAGTGGGTGAGTGAGTGAATGAGTGAGTGGGTGAGTGAGTGGGTGAGTGAGTGTGTGAGTGATTGCTGGGTGAGTGAGTGAGTGAGAGAGTGAGTGTGTGAGTGAGTGGGTGAGTGAGTGAGTGAGAGAGTGAGTGGGTGAGTGTGTGAGTGATTGCTGGGTGAGTGAGTGAGAGAGTGAGTGGGTGAGTGAGTGTGTGAGTGATTGCTGGGTGAGTGCGTGAGTGAGAGAGTGAGTGGGTGAGTGGGAGAGTGAGTGAGAGAGTGAGTGTGTGAGTGAGTGGGTGAGTGAGTGGGTGAGCGAGTGAGAGAGTGAGTGGGTGAGCGAGTGAGAGAGCGAGTGAGTGAGTGAGAGAGAGAGTGAGTGAGTGAGAGAGCGAGTGAGTGAGCGAGTGAGTGTGTGAGTGATTGCTGGGTGAGTGCGTGAGTGAGAGAGTGAGTGGGTGAGTGGGAGAGTGAGTGAGAGAGTGAGTGAGAGAGTGAGTGGGTGAGTGTGTGAGTGATTGCTGGGTGAGTGAGTGAGAGAGCGAGTGAGTGAGTGAGTGAGAGAGTGAGTGAGTGAGTGAGTGAGTGAGCGAGTGAGTGTGTGAGTGATTGCTGGGTGAGTGCGTGAGTGAGAGAGTGAGTGGGTGAGTGGGAGAGTGAGTGAGTGGGTGAGTGAGTGAGAGAGTGAGTGGGTGAGCGAGTGAGAGAGCGAGTGAGTGAGTGAGTGAGAGAGTGAGTGAGTGAGTGAGTGAGTGAGTGAGTGAGAGAGCAGGTGAGTGAGCGAGTGAGTGTGTGAGTGATTGCTGGGTGAGTGCGTGAGTGAGAGAGTGAGTGAGTGAGTGAGTGAGAGATTGAGTGGGTGAGTGTGTGTGTGATTGCTGGGTGAGTGAGTGAGAGAGTGAGTGGGTGAGTGAGTGTGTGAGTGATTGCTGGGTGAGTGCGTGAGTGAGAGAGTGAGTGGGTGAGTGGGAGAGTGAGTGAGAGAGTGAGTGTGTGAGTGAGTGGGTGAGTGAGTGGGTGAGTGAGTGAGAGAGTGAGTGGGTGAGCGAGTGAGAGAGCGAGTGAGTGAGTGAGAGAGTGAGTGAGTGAGTGAGTGAGAGAGCGAGTGAGTGAGCGAGTGAGTGAGTGAGTGAGTGAGTGAGTGAGTGAGTGAAACGGGCTCCTGAAATGCGCTGAAAGTCAGACCTCAACATTTTATGTATCCGAGGTACCTAAGTAAATAATGAATACAGCAAGCAATACGCCACTTAAAAGCGTTGATTTATGGGCGTGCTGCAGTCGACCGGTATAGCCGCCACATTTTGGGGCCGTAAAATCGATGAAAAACACTACCCTATATAAACAGCACACAAATTATATTTCGCTTCCGATAATGCAAGGTAAGAGCTTAATGCTAGCTACTGCACTCTGGCGGGACTCCTGCGAGCAGGATAACAATTGTTGTTTATGGTTATATATACGCTCTCTGTTATTTGTGATGTCAATTATTTTGTAATGTGACGGGCAGAGGGAGCAGTTCTTTATGTGTTCTGGACCAAAGCTGCTTTCATCGGTCTCGGCAGAAGAGTGACCCAAGTGCATCGCATCCACATTTCCACCACTCTTTGTCAACCGATATACACGTGTCGATGTGATCACAGCTCACCGAGGCTTCGGTCAAATCACTAGGTATGTCCTGCAATGTTCGTCTGATTACCCTCCTCACATGGAGCACTTGCAATACAGTGTCTGTAGCAAGTCACGTGACATCTACACCGCTAATGTATCAGTCCGGGCAGCACGCCGAGGCTTGGTCAAATCACTAGGTATATCCTGCAATGTTCGTCTGATTACCCTCCTCACATGGAGCACTTGCAATACAGTGTCTGTAGCAAGTCACGTGACATCTACACCGCTAATGTATCAGTCCAGGCAGCACGTGGGGCTTGGTCAAATCACTAGGTATGTCCTGTAATGTTCGTCTGATTACCCTCCTCACATGGAGCACTTGCAATACAGTGTCTGTAGCAAGTCACGTAACATCTACACCGCTAATGTATCAGTCCGCGCAGGTCGCTGAGGCTTGGTCAAATCACTAGGTATGTCCTGCAATGTTCGTCTGATTATCCTCCTCACATGGAGCACTTGCAATACAGTGTCTGTAGCAAGTCACGTAACATCTACACCGCTAATGTATCAGTCCGCGCAGGTCGCTGAGGCTTGGTCAAATCACTAGGTATGTCCTGCAATGTTCGTCTGATTACCCTCCTCACATGGAGCACTTGCAATACAGTGTCTGTAGCAAGTCACGTAACATCTACACCGCTAATGTATCAGTCCGGACAACACGCCGAGGCTTGGTCAAATCACTAGGTATATCCTGCAATGTTCGTCTGATTACCCTCCTCACATGGAGCACTTGCAATACAGTGTCTGTAGCAAGCCACGTAACATCTACACCGCTAATGTATCAGTCCAGGCACCACGCCGAGGCTTGGTCAAATCACTAGGTATGTCCTGCAATGTTCGTCTGATTACCCTCCTCACATGGAGCACTTGCAATACAGTGTCTGTAGCAAGTCACGTAACATCTACACCGCTAATGTATCAGTCCGGGCAACTCGCCGAGGCTTGGTCAAATCACTAGGTATGTCCTGCAATGTTCGTCTGATTACCCTCCTCACATGGAGCACTTGCAATACAGTGTCTGTAGCAAGTCACGTAACATCTACACCGCTAATGTATCAGTCCGGGCAACTCGCCGAGGCTTGGTCAAATCACTAGGTATGTCCTGCAATGTTCGTCTGATTACCCTCCTCACATGGAGCACTTGCAATACAGTGTCTGTAGCAAGTCACGTAACATCTACACCGCTAATGTATCAGTCCGGGCAACTCGCCGAGGCTTGGTCAAATCACTAGGTATGTCCTGCAATGTTCGTCTGATTACCCTCCTCACATGGAGCAGTTGCAATACAGTGTCTGTAGCAAGTCACGTGACATCTACACCGCTAATGTATCAGTCCGGGCAACACGCCGAGGCTTGGTCAAATCACTAGGTATGTCCTGCAATGTTCGTCTGATTACCCTCCTCACATGGAGCACTTGCAATACAGTGTCTGTAGCAAGTCACGTAACATCTACACCGCTAATGTATCAGTCCGGGCAACACGCCGAGGCTTGGTCAAATCACTAGGTATATCCTGCAATGTTCGTCTGATTACCCTCCTCACATGGAGCAGTTGCAATACAGTGTCTGTAGCAAGTCACGTGACATCTACACCGCTAATGTATCAGTCCGGGCAACTCGCCGAGGCTTGGTCAAATCACTAGGTATATCCTGCAATGTTCGTCTGATTACCCTCCTCACATGGAGCACTTGCAATACAGTGTCTGTAGCAAGTCACCTAACATCTACACCGCTAATGTATCAGTCCAGGCAGCTCGCCGAGGCTTGGTCAAATCACTAGGTATGTCCTGCAATGTTCGTCTGATTACCCTCCTCACATGGAGCACTTGCAATACAGTGTCTGTAGCAAGTCACGTAACATCTACACCGCTAATGTATTAGTCCGCACAGCACGCCGAGGCTTGGTCAAATCACTAGGTATGTCCTGCAATGTTCGTCTGATTACCCTCCTCACATGGAGCAGTTGCAATACAGTGTCTGTAGCAAGTCACGTGACATCTACACCGCTAATGTATCAGTCCGGGCAACTCGCCGAGGCTTGGTCAAATCACTAGGTATATCCTGCAATGTTCGTCTGATTACCCTCCTCACATGGAGCAGTTGCAATACAGTGTCTGTAGCAAGTCACGTGACATCTACACCGCTAATGTATCAGTCCGGGCAGCTCGCCGAGGCTTGGTCAAATCACTAGGTATGTCCTGCAATGTTCGTCTGATTACCCTCCTCACATGGAGCACTTGCAATACAGTGTCTGTAGCAAGTCACGTAACATCTACACCGCTCGCTAATGTATCAGTCCAGGCAGCTCGCCGAGGCTTGGTCAAATCACTAGGTATGTCCTGCAATGTTCGTCTGATTACCCTCCTCACATGGAGCACTTGCAATACAGTGTCTGTAGCAAGTCACGTGACATCTACACCGCTAATGTATCAGTCCGGGCAACTCGCCGAGGCTTGGTCAAATCACTAGGTATGTCCTGCAATGTTCGTCTGATTACCCTCCTCACATGGAGCACTTGCAATACAGTGTCTGTAGCAAGTCACGTGACATCTACACCGCTAATGTATCAGTCCGGGCAACTCGCCGAGGCTTGGTCAAATCACTAGGTATATCCTGCAATGTTCGTCTGATTACCCTCCTCACATGGAGCACTTGCAATACAGTGTCTGTAGCAAGTCACGTGACATCTACACCGCTAATGTATCAGTCCGGGCAACTCGCCGAGGCTTGGTCAAATCACTAGGTATATCCTGCAATGTTCGTCTGATTACCCTCCTCACATGGAGCACTTGCAATACAGTGTCTGTAGCAAGTCACGTGACATCTACACCGCTAATGTATCAGTCCGGGCAGCTCGCCGAGGCTTGGTCAAATCACTAGGTATGTCCTGCAATGTTCGTCTGATTACCCTCCTCACATGGAGCACTTGCAATACAGTGTCTGTAGCAAGTCACGTAACACCTACACCGCTAATGTATCAGTCCAGGCAGCTCGCCGAGGCTTGGTCAAATCACTAGGTATGTCCTGCAATGTTCGTCTGATTACCCTCCTCACATGGAGCACTTGCAATACAGTGTCTGTAGCAAGTCACGTGACATCTACACCGCTAATGTATTAGTCCGGGCAGCACGTGGGGAAACACACGCCGAGGCTTGGTCAAATCACTAGGTATGTCCTGCAATGTTCGTCTGATTACCCTCCTCACATGGAGCACTTGCAATACAGTGTCTGTAGCAAGTCACGTGACATCTACACCGCTAATGTATTAGTCCGGGCAGCACGTGGGGAAACACACGCCGAGGCTTGGTCAAATCACTAGGTATGTCCTGCAATGTTCGTCTGATTACCCTCCTCACATGGAGCACTTGCAATACAGTGTCTGTAGCAAGTCACGTGACATCTACACCGCTAATGTATCAGTCCGGGCAGCACGCCGAGGCTTGGTCAAATCACTAGGTATGTCCTGCAATGTTCGTCTGATTACCCTCCTCACATGGAGCACTTGCAATACAGTGTCTGTAGCAAGTCACGTGACATCTACACCGCTAATGTATTAGTCCGGGCAGCACGTGGGGAAACACACGCCGAGGCTTGGTCAAATCACTAGGTATGTCCTGCAATGTTCGTCTGATTACCCTCCTCACATGGAGCACTTGCAATACAGTGTCTGTAGCAAGTCACGTGACATCTACACCGCTAATGTATCAGTCCGGGCAGCACGCCGAGGCTTGGTCAAATCACTAGGTATGTCCTGCAATGTTCGTCTGATTACCCTCCTCACATGGAGCACTTGCAATACAGTGTCTGTAGCAAGTCACGTGACATCTACACCGCTAATGTATTAGTCCGGGCAGCACGTGGGGAAACACACGCCGAGGCTTGGTCGAATCACTAGGTATGTCCTGCAATGTTCGTCTGATTACCCTCCTCACATGGAGCACTTGCAATACAGTGTCTGTAGCAAGTCACGTGACATCTACACCGCTAATGTATCAGTCCGGGCAGCACGCCGAGGCTTGGTCAAATCACTAGGTATGTCCTGCAATGTTCGTCTGATTACCCTCCTCACATGGAGCACTTGCAATACAGTGTCTGTAGCAAGTCACGTGACATCTACACCGCTAATGTATTAGTCCGGGCAGCACGTGGGGAAACACACGCCGAGGCTTGGTCAAATCACTAGGTATGTCCTGCAATGTTCGTCTGATTACCCTCCTCACATGGAGCACTTGCAATACAGTGTCTGTAGCAAGTCACGTGACATCTACACCGCTAATGTATCAGTCCGGGCAGCACGCCGAGGCTTGGTCAAATCACTAGGTATGTCCTGCAATGTTCGTCTGATTACCCTCCTCACATGGAGCACTTGCAATACAGTGTCTGTAGCAAGTCACGTAACATCTACACTGCTAATGTATCAGTCCGGGCAGCACGCCGAGGCTTGGTCAAATCACTAGGTATGTCCTGCAATGTTCGTCTGATTACCCTCCTCACATGGAGCACTTGCAATACAGTGTCTGTAGCAAGTCACGTAACATCTACACTGCTAATGTATCAGTCCAGGCAGCTCGCCGAGGCTTGGTCAAATCACTAGGTATGTCCTGCAATGTTCGTCTGATTACCCTCCTCACATGGAGCACTTGCAATACAGTGTCTGTAGCAAGTCACGTGACATCTACACCGCTAATGTATCAGTCCGGGCAGCACGCCGAGGCTTGGTCAAATCACTAGGTATGTCCTGCAATGTTCGTCTGATTACCCTCCTCACATGGAGCACTTGCAATACAGTGTCTGTAGCAAGTCACGTGACATCTACACCGCTAATGTATCAGTCTGGGCAGCTCGCCGAGGCTTGGTCAAATCACTAGGTATGTCCTGCAATGTTCGTCTGATTACCCTCCTCACATGGAGCACTTGCAATACAGTGTCTGTAGCAAGTCACGTGACATCTACACCGCTAATGTATCAGTCCAGGCAGCTCGCCGAGGCTTGGTCAAATCACTAGGTATGTCCTGCAATGTTCGTCTGATTACCCTCCTCACATGGAGCACTTGCAATACAGTGTCTGTAGCAAGTCACGTGACATCTACACCGCTAATGTATCAGTCCAGGCAGCTCGCCGAGGCTTGGTCAAATCACTAGGTATGTCCTGCAATGTTCGTCTGATTACCCTCCTCACATGGAGCACTTGCAATACAGTGTCTGTAGCAAGTCACGTGACATCTACACCGCTAATGTATCAGTCCAGGCAGCACGTGGGGCTTGGTCAAATCACTAGGTATGTCCTGCAATGTTCGTCTGATTACCCTCCTCACATGGAGCACTTGCAATACAGTGTCTGTAGCAAGTCACGTGACATCTACACCGCTAATGTATCAGTCCAGGCAGCACGTGGGGCTTGGTCAAATCACTAGGTATATCCTGCAATGTTCGTCTGATTACCCTCCTCACATGGAGCACTTGCAATACAGTGTCTGTAGCAAGTCACGTGACATCTACACCGCTAATGTATCAGTCCAGGCAGCTCGCCGAGGCTTGGTCAAATCACTAGGTATGTCCTGCAATGTTCGTCTGATTACCCTCCTCACATGGAGCACTTGCAATACAGTGTCTGTAGCAAGTCACGTGACATCTACACCGCTAATGTATCAGTCTGGGCAGCTCGCCGAGGCTTGGTCAAATCACTAGGTATGTCCTGCAATGTTCGTCTGATTACCCTCCTCACATGGAGCACTTGCAATACAGTGTCTGTAGCAAGTCACGTGACATCTACACCGCTAATGTATCAGACCGGGCAGCACACCGAGGCTTGGTCAAATCACTAGGTATGTCCTGCAATGTTCGTCTGATTACCCTCCTCACATGGAGCACTTGTAATACAGTGTCTGTAGCAAGTCACGTAACATCTACACCGCTAATGTATCAGTCCAGGCAGCTCGCCGAGGCTTGGTCAAATCACTAGGTATGTCCTGCAATGTTCGTCTGATTACCCTCCTCACATGGAGCACTTGCAATACAGTGTCTGTAGCAAGTCACGTAACATCTACACCGCTAATGTATCAGTCCAGGCAGCTCGCCGAGGCTTGGTCAAATCACTAGGTATGTCCTGCAATGTTCGTCTGATTACCCTCCTCACATGGAGCACTTGCAATACAGTGTCTGTAGCAAGTCACGTAACATCTACACCGCTAATGTATCAGTCCAGGCAGCTCGCCGAGGCTTGGTCAAATCACTAGGTATATCCTGCAATGTTCGTCTGATTACCCTCCTCACATGGAGCACTTGCAATACAGTGTCTGTAGCAAGTCACGTAACATCTACACCGCTAATGTATCAGTCCAGGCAGCTCGCCGAGGCTTGGTCAAATCACTAGGTATATCCTGCAATGTTCGTCTGATTACCCTCCTCACATGGAGCACTTGCAATACAGTGTCTGTAGCAAGTCACGTAACATCTACACCGCTAATGTATCAGTCCAGGCAGCTCGCCGAGGCTTGGTCAAATCACTAGGTATGTCCTGCAATGTTCGTCTGATTACCCTCCTCACATGGAGCACTTGCAATACAGTGTCTGTAGCAAGTCACGTAACATCTACACCGCTAATGTATCAGTCCAGGCAGCTCGCCGAGGCTTGGTCAAATCACTAGGTATGTCCTGCAATGTTCGTCTGATTACCCTCCTCACATGGAGCACTTGCAATACAGTGTCTGTAGCAAGTCACGTAACATCTACACCGCTAATGTATCAGTCCAGGCAGCTCGCCGAGGCTTGGTCAAATCACTAGGTATATCCTGCAATGTTCGTCTGATTACCCTCCTCACATGGAGCACTTGCAATACAGTGTCTGTAGCAAGTCACGTAACATCTACACCGCTAATGTATCAGTCCAGGCAGCTCGCCGAGGCTTGGTCAAATCACTAGGTATGTCCTGCAATGTTCGTCTGATTACCCTCCTCACATGGAGCACTTGCAATACAGTGTCTGTAGCAAGTCACGTGACATCTACACCGCTAATGTATTAGTCCGCACAGCACGCCGAGGCTTGGTCAAATCACTAGGTATGTCCTGCAATGTTCGTCTGATTACCCTCCTCACATGGAGCACTTGCAATACAGTGTCTGTAGCAAGTCACGTGACATCTACACCGCTAATGTATCAGTCCGGGCAACTCGCCGAGGCTTGGTCAAATCACTAGGTATGTCCTGCAATGTTCGTCTGATTACCCTCCTCACATGGAGCACTTGCAATACAGTGTCTGTAGCAAGTCACGTAACATCTACACCGCTAATGTATTAGTCCGGGCAGCTCGCCGAGGCTTGGTCAAATCACTAGGTATGTCCTGCAATGTTCGTCTGATTACCCTCCTCACATGGAGCACTTGCAATACAGTGTCTGTAGCAAGTCACGTAACATCTACACCGCTAATGTATCAGTCCAGGCAGCACGCCGAGGCTTGGTCAAATCACTAGGTATGTCCTGCAATGTTCGTCTGATTACCCTCCTCACATGGAGCACTTGCAATACAGTGTCTGTAGCAAGTCACGTAACATCTACACCGCTAATGTATCAGTCCAGGCAGCACGCCGAGGCTTGGTCAAATCACTAGGTATATCCTGCAATGTTCGTCTGATTACCCTCCTCACATGGAGCACTTGCAATACAGTGTCTGTAGCAAGTCACGTAACATCTACACCGCTAATGTATTAGTCCGCGCAGCACGTGGGGAAACACGCTGTCGCTACGGCGCCTATTAAACCCAACAATCTAACATTTAGAAATTTAACAACATGCGTGTGTGCTTACAAGTCAGACTGGTGCTTAGAATTGCACACTTCACAAAATCGTCAGGAAAAGAAGAAGGTTTCACTGGAAATATATGCTTTGAGACTCCATGAATCTAAAGAAAAACATTTTAGGAAAAGATTTGTGTGTGTATGTGTTTTTTTTTTTTTTTTTTTTTTTCTATGTGTGCGTGCGTCTGTCATCAGAATAACTCAAAATTGTTAAATAACAAACTTGATATTGAAGTTCAGCCTCCCAAACCACTCTTTACATGAAACAATTTTTGAAAATTTGATTTTCTTAAAAATGGCTCTAACAGTTTTGATTAAACTATCATCTGTGTAAGATATTTCAGTTACATTATGAAGTCGAAATCTTGAACTTTTTGAGATTAGTCTCTGAAATCTTCATTCTGAATTAATTTTGCATACAAATTAACTGTGCAAAATGTAAGCGATAGTCAAAATTTTACCACATACAAATGTAGATATCATTAAGTACACAGTTTATTTCAAATAACGTTTTTGTGGACTTTGTTCTCAGAAAGGTATTCCTTATTATTGGGTTAAATTTTCAAATACTTACACTTTTCTCAAATGGGCAGTCATTCGACTTTTTCTTTTCTTGGCCAGTGAAGAGAAAGAAATGTCAAAGCCATCACATAGCGAACATCTCTTGACAAAATTTACCTAAAGCCTTCTGTATACCCATATTCCCCTTGTATCTACAAGGAAATAAGCAATAAGATAATTTGTACAAATGTTTATCTCAACTAACAGGAACAAGAGTAGGTAGAGAAAGTCATGTGAGTGCAACACATCAGATTTTTATATTTATATTCCAGTTTTTATACTCAACACTCTGAATGCAATATGCAGCATTTCTATTTCAAATATACAGAACATGGAATGACTTATTCCTAGAAGAGTGAGTAGAGAAACAGTTATGAATGTATTACCCAACAGTAAGTGGAGAAAACAATGTGAATGTAATACGTAGCATTTCTATTTCAAACATTATTGAAATTGTATGACTTATTTGTAGAAGAGTGAACAGAGAAAGAGATGTGAATGTGTTACCTAAAATGAGAGGAGAAAATAGTGTGAATGTAATAGCATTTCTATTTTAAAGATGCAGAACATGGTAAAAGTGGGGATAAAAATGTTTTTGGTGTAAAATTATGTTTTTTTATGGAAAATTGTTTATAGAAGAGTGAGTAGAGAAAGAGATGTGAATGTGTTATATAAAGTGAGTAGAGAAAACACTGTGAATACAATATGCAGCAATTCTATTTGAAAGATACAGAACATGGAATTACTTATTTCTAGAAGAGTGAGTAGAGAAACAGTTATGAATGTATTACCCAACAGTAAGTGAAGAAAACAGTGTGAATGTAATACTTAACATTTCTATTTCAAACATGCATGAAATTGTATGACTTATTTATGGAAGAGTGAGTAGAGAAAGAGATGTGAATGTGTTACCTAAAAGTGAGTAGAGAAACCACTGTGAATGTAATATGCACTTATACAAAATGTTAACCAAATGTTTAGAGCCGTTTAAATACAAGAACATGTTTTCTTGCAGTGCCTAGTGCAAGCTGTTGAACTGCTGTTCCCAGCTAGGCCGTGTGAAGACTCTGTCAATAGCTACTCCGGGACGGGGAAGCCCACGCCCGGCGCTTAAAGCCACTCTTGTGTTTCTGGGAAGGTGTCGGCAACCAACTCGCTGCCGAAAGAAACAACCAATAAATAAAGTGCGGCATGAAAGATTGTAAATTATTTTTGAGAAGCGTCATCCCAAGAGAAGAGAAGAGAATGGGGTGGGGATACCTACCATTACAAGGCTGACGTTTTTCCAGGTCGATTATATAAAACTTGTAGGCACTCCTTTATTTCTTTATTTACAACTCCTTTTTTAAATACGTACTGTCCCAAGTTCTTGTGAACCTAAAATCTGTTGCGTGTGTCACACAGCTATTACCAATGAAATGCTTAAACAAACCTAATTATGTACATATACCTTCCAGACGTTAAAAACAAGCATTGCATATTTCCACAAGTGATAGTATCGAATAAAATGTCCCGTAAAAATCTCGAGATCGAATTTTTGGATGAAATTTGAACTACTTGCTCTACTTTATATACGTAATACAGAAAGTAAAAAACGAATGACTTACTATTTAAGAAAAACATAACTATTGAAAATTGCAAATCAAATAACAAAGAATATCTCGGAAATCGTTAACGTCACATAAACTTAGGGCTTCAGCTATACATTTTTTCTACGTGGGAGCATTTCACGCTATTTCAGCTTTGATTCGAATGAAATCCCACGAATACATACAGATATTCCTAGGAAGTTCAAATTTTAGTTTTATTTGTCATATAGATATCTTAAACATATGGCACTTCTATCGAAATCATTACAACAACTTCTTGGAAGAACATTTTACATGGAAATGATAGTTTTGAGTGGGGGGGGGGATTTTCTCGCAAATCTAAGTGCCATATGTGCTATACACATTCGGAACTTTCTCTATGTCGTAAGTGTGTAGGTGTAATTAACGGTAGGTAGTGCACATGCGTTGACCGCCCCCGTAGCGCAGTTGGTAGCGCGCTTGCCCCTGGCGCGGAGGACGCCGCTGTCACTTTTAAGTGTTTTAAGCCGTGGTGCTTGTTTTAGCGTTTTAGACTTTTAAGTTTTTGGTGATTTTACTTCTAATTTTTATTGTTTTTACTGTTTAAGCTTTCACTTTAAAGTTTTTAACTGTGGAAGCTTGTGCTCTTTTTCCTATTCTGTCTTTTAACCTTTAATCGTTTTATCATTTTCTCTTTTACTATTTAGCTTTCACTTTTTAACGTTTCAGTGTTTTATCTCTGCAGCTTCTTTATTTTCCTATTTTAGCTTTTGACCTTGGGCTCAAACGACCCCGCTGTCCACGGGCCCTTAAACCATACTGAGAGCTTACAGTAAATACACATTTTGACATTTAATGAATATAAAAGAACAGTTTTAGAACGCACTGTGAAAATATTTTTTAAAATATTATGGAAAATATTTTGAAAATTTCGATTTCCTCAAAATGGTTGTAATGAGTTTGATCCTACTGAAATTATCTTTAAGATATCTTCATCATTACCGGTAAGCAGTAGAGAAAATGCTTACATCCGCTTTATCTATAGTCATACCACGTGAGAGTGTCATATGAGCAGTTTTACGAGGAAGAAACATTATCCCAAATATGTAAACCTCGGGTGCTATTTGTTTGTAGCGTTCCGCGAAATAATTAATACTTTATTTATTTATTTAGTACTATTTAACACTAATAGTGATTTAAACATAACTTACAATAGCATTTATACATTTTAATTAAGATTCATTTTCACAGTTGGCACAGGGAAGTGAATTAGACATATGATGAACATAAATGAACGTTAGTAGAGTATACATTAAAGGCAGGTCTGCTATATTTAAAATTACAGTTGTTTAACTTCGTCTCTTTAATTAAAATATCGATATTCTTACTAGAATATTCACCAAATCTCTTGTCTGCCATTTTTGAATGTCCATGTGATTGTTGGTGATATAACCAAACAGGAACAAGAGATGATAATCGAGCATAAGTGAAGTAAGTCACAAATAATAAGCGAGAGGGAAGATCAAAGCATCAAATGACATTTACCTGGAGTACTGCATAAACAAAATGTAAAGTTATGTAAATACTATATCGCAGAAATTTGACCAGAAAATTTTAAAATGTTATAATATATTATTCACTTGACTTATTCAGCACTGCCAACTGAGAAGCACGAAATCCAACAATAATATGTACGAGTATATTTCGATCCTCTCTTGTTATAACAGAAAACCAGTTTATAGTCTGAAATAAATCTCACTGTATTTTTAACATTCACAACTAATCTTTCTTTTGGAGTATTACATTAATTATTAAAAGAACAATTGTTAAAAACAAAGTTGAAAATTGAAATGGAATGCTATTTTGATTGTTAAGTTTTTCAGCGATTTACGGGATGTACAGTTGGCGACTCTGAGTAAACAAAGGAATAAGCAAGTGATGATTTGTACAAAACAAAAGAATGAGGTTGTACCTGTATGACAATTGAACGTCGCGTGGGTGAAATAGCCAACAAGAGAATAATAATGGTAACAAAAGAGAGGAGGAAGGGAGGAAGGAAGGGCTGCACGTACGCACTGAGAGTTGTTCGTATCGGTGCCCTGTGTCGTATGTAAGTCTGGAAAATATGGCTGCTGTTATGATATATGTTGCATGGGCCAGTGCAGCACTACAAAAGGACGAGGCACATAATGGACCTACATTTTAACTTGTGTGCGAGGCAGGCGTGAAATTGGGATGAATTTCCTCATGGTCACTATTTTACGTAAAGTTGGGTCCCAAAGCAAGTTAGTATGCAGCACGACACTCCAGATGGGGCTAATTTCAATTCATAGAGTTCTTCATTCACGTCCTCCCACGGAGGAGCCTCGGACGACCGTAATTACCAACTCATGGATATAAAAATAGTAACTTTCATTGATCTTGTTCCATTCTGTAGCAGTGTTTGTACTCGCGCCGGCCGGCCGGCTGGCTGGCCCATGTAGGCGGCGTCATCATTAATACCTACGCATATATCACACACGTCCAGCGTTATAGCGTCGCCGCCGCTGCTGCTGCCGCGTGCGGTCAAAAGATGAACACTCTCGTGGAATTAATTTCACTTCTGTGTTGTCTCTTTTCCCCTCCCCCTCCATCATTTACCTCAAGCTTCTTTTTATTCTTGCTGTCGTCTTTGCTCTTCTAGCATTTCTTCCTTAATTTTTCAAGTAACCAAGCGTTGCCAGTTTATTATATTTTAATAACCATTCAACTGAACTGGCGCCAGTTAAGGTTCAAAACACTTGACTATCGCACAAAGCCTACTGTATTCCCATATTCCCCTTGTACCTACAAGGAAATAAGCAATAATGTTTATCTCAACTAACACGAAGATGATATAGGAATAAGAGTTTGTAACAATGGTTAGTACAAGAGTAGAGATTGAAGAAATATTACTTCTAAGTTTAAGTATAATTTTTCTATCAAAAACTATAAGTTCAATACAGATCTGTTTCCAATTCTTGTTAAATTAAAAAATCGACCATTTTAATAATTCTGGCTTAAAATTAAATACCGGTTACTGTTGACTTCCGTATAATTACTGTTACTTGCTTTGCGCATATTTTAACTATTCGTTAACAAGCTTCCGACAGTCATATTGCTGGATAATTAAAATCTCAGGTAAATGAACTTTTAGCTTGTATGTGGAACTAACAGCAGATGGCTAAATTCCGGTTCTTCTGTGGATTTGCATATCTGTTCTTCGATCAATTTATATTAAATATAAGTATGACCTCAATTTTAGTATTATTTTTGTTTTCCTTTCTGCTTCCTTTAATGAAGACCTGTTTGTCTCATTTTCTCAAATCTTCACGGGCAAAGCTGGTCGTGGATTGGGAACTGCAGGGAAGGAGGAAGAAGGGAAGGTAAGGCCAGCTGTTTCGTGCATACAAGCAATCAACGGGACTGGGAAATAGAATGAGATACATGCATCAACATACAGGAATGATAAAATGTGTTACATTAAATTTGTTAAAGACTGTGAATTTGGGTGTTGATTCCTTATTAAACCGATTTAATAAAAAAATAAAATGTTAGTCACTTGGTGTATGTTGTCGAAACTGTAAAAAGTATGTTTTCTGCGTATTTTAAGTATATTTTGAGGTTAGAGAATGTTTTTTAGAAGAACATATTGCGACATAATAAAACAATAGAAGTGGCTTTGTTGTGTTGTATTACACCACTTTCGTTAAGAAAACAAAATGACGAACGTACAGCGTGTTACAGCGAGTACAGTAGAAGTTAGTATCTTTGGAGGATTCAAATCGATTTGAATCCGGTAGGTGTTTCCACGCAACAAAATTCCAATCCGATGTAGTTCGATCTGAATCCGCATTTCGATGCAGTATTCAATCCGGAATGAGAACTCAAATCCATGGAAGCGTAGCAATAAAGAGGTAGGTAGTAAGACAAAGGGAAGAATTCCATTAGTGAGCTTCCTCCCTGCGAACAAGCGAAGCTCGTGTTGAGGTAAAACAAATGCTGGAATGAGTCCGAATTTGCAAATGCGCTTGTATACAAGGCAGGCAGGCAAAAGAAGATGCGGTCGACAGTTGTGTTGTGGGGTGCACAGAACGGACAAGAGCAACTGCAATTTAAGGTTTGATTGTGTCGCACAAGAACAGAGCTTAATTCTCGAGCGAGTTTCCTCAATCACCGCCGCGCACCCCTCGCCTGTTGCCACGCCCTTGTCACCATAGCAACAACGCAATTTCCTCTCGACACTCACTCACTCACTCCAAGTTGTTTAATGCGGGTTCGAGCCTCAATCGGACACAAGTGATTTCATGCCAAGCCAATCGATACCTACACGCGACAGTCTTCTGTCACCATCCGTGTTGTGACATACCAACAGCAATTAGCCTAAGAGGCGCTATGTAAAGGAGGTTTAAACTGTAATTTAAGATTTTATAAACTCACTCTAATCTTCAATTCCACTTTACTGGAACTCATTTACTACTGTTTAGCTACAGTTTAATGCTATATGGTCTTAGCTGTAGGCACATGTGGATGGATATCAGGGAGATATTTGAACAATTCCTATTGTGATGAAGTTGAAACACCTCAGAGACCAAAAAGTTTCTTAAATAGACATAATCACTTTCACTTGTGGCACACAGTCCTAACCTCATAACCTCAAAGTCCTTACAGGATACAGAAATCAACGAGAACTTATCAACCATAAAGTTGTAATATATTTTAGTATTGGACTGGTATTAAAAATATAAGAATACATTTTTGAAAAGCAAGCGTAAACGTAAAAGCAGGGACCATGTAATGTGAAGTAAGTGTATTTACATGGAATAGTCTTTGTTTACTACCAAGAAGACGTGAACCAGAACGCTGCATATATGTATGTATATAAATTGCTACGAGCTTCGTTAGTACAAAGGTTATTTTGCGGTGTGCATTGTCACGTAAATTTAACACTAAACTGTTACACTTATTTTCCGTCCAATACAACGTTTTTCCTAAGCTACCAGGTCTACCAACAACATTTAGTTGTAGTGTAAGATATGCGATCCAACTTGTTGCTACAAATGCTACTATTTTTCGTTATCAATGGTTGGCCGCATATCATTTCCAATTTAACTTAAAACTTAATTATCATTGCGCTCGTTCTATTCAGACCATTAATTCAAAACATCTGATTTTTTTTCTAAGCTAGCACGTGTACCAACAGCATTTGGTTGCAACCAAATAGCCACACACAGTTTTACGTAACTTTCACGTTCTGGTACATTCATATATAGATTTCACTCTTAGCCGTAAATCAAGAACCTTCAATTAATAATAATTCAGCCAGGCGATTCTCAAATTTTTGTTAAAAGCATTTTTTCTAGAAAGCTATAAACTTTTCAACATTTTGGTATTACTTACTTGTTATTCACGACATGAGAAATTCGCTGCTAAAGTCTGACGGATCATTTCACTTTCACCCTGTATGCACATACGTATCTTCATTTTGTGCAAATCGCAGTACTTCTGCAGTGGCTAAGGACTCATTGGGACACCCTGGAAGAATCCGTTCCATTGCAATATTAGGTTAGGTATCTGATGTTGTGATCAAGTTGTATTCCAGGATTGAAAATAGAGTAAATTATTGGCATTTAAGGTATTAACATTTAACTTGTAATCCGTAGTTTATACATAGCCGAGTGTTTCCGAAGTGAAGCAGCTCAATTTTCTGAAATATCTACTTAGAAAGGTTGCTAGTCAAAGTGCGATCAGATGCATACATACGTAATGGAGTCTGAGTAGAAGAAATCAGCTGTTTTATTTACCTACTTTCTGTTATTAGAGGTGAAATACAGCCACAATGTAAACTTGCGTGTATCCGTATAACACACGATTATCTAAAGTTGTGTCAATTTCAAGATGGACGCCTGTCACTGAACCAGATACCACAACGTAAATCACATCATGCTTTTGTTCCTCATTAGTCCTTGATGGTTAATGGTGTTCTCATTCATTTGTCGTACATCATTATTACGCTTCTATTTGACATTTACTGCCATGAGTTCAATACAGCACGTCTATATCAAACGTGTTGATTCTGTTTCTTTAAAATAAGGACTATTTATAAAATATAACCTGAAAATGCAGCAAAGATATTTGTCGTTAAAATAAATGGACATCTTTTCAAGTCCGAAGGACAAACCCAACAGAAGTTAAGTATAAGGTATATCATGAAATGTATTTATAATACGTTTAGAGTAATATTTCATCACTTCCGACGGCGCTAACACTCCCACATTACCTTTCTAATGAACATTTGTTTCATACAAATCAATGTAACCAAAGCACGCCATTTTCCTTCATTGCCCAGCCAAGTGCAATTGTGTATAAATTGTTATAGGACTTCAGAAACTTTAGTTAATGTTATGTGTGTTGTTCTTAAAGGAAAGATATAGTTACCTACCTACTCCGTCAGCAAACTAACGTGCGTTATGTAGTGCTAAAGTGTAAGTAGCTGCAGGTAATGATTGGCTACAAGGTTAGCTTTCTGATTCAGAGAGGGTTAAGCAAGGTTTAGTGTTTATACTATGTTGTAGCTATAAGCCCGAGTCTCTAATTCACGAGAGGTTAGATTTGGTTTGTCTTTTGTTTTTACATAAGCTTAGGATTCTAATTCAGAGAGGATAGGTTAATTACTTTTTTATATGAGGTTACGTTAATTAGCAACCATTGTTCCGTTAACGATGATTATTAATTTATCATCACTGTTCCACGGTTTATATAACCTTAGGTTTCCGATTCACGCCATTTTCAATTTATTTATCACTTATTTCACCCAATCATCTTGTGAATGGCTGATCTTTGCATAGTTTTTCCTATACCTACAGTTTGGCAACATCCTCACTGCATATCTTACAGAATTTAACATTTTCTGTTCACATCTTTGTGATATACTATTTAAATTCCTAGTTTATTTATGAAATAGTCCAGATAAATATAGCTCGACAGTGTGATTCTCACTCCGCTAGAGAATTTATCGGTTAGGTCATTGCTTGTGATAAAGCTAATGGTAGATCCACATTGGTCGAGTGTGGTGGTGAACATTGCGTGTTTCTGACCCACCATCTGGCTACCTCCTAAAGGGGTTGAAGCCTTATCTTACCCTCATCCCTTCACTGCATGACTAGGCAGGTAACAGTATGATAGCAGACAAATCAATGCACTGATGCAGCAAGTGGATAAGTGGTGATAAGAGATAGTAATATATCTAGCAATTATGGAGCCACGTGCAAGAGTTTCTCTGAGCACGTGTGTATGTGGAAACGCAGTACGGATGTTTGTTCCTTAATGGTTGCCTATGATCTCTCGGCTAGGCATCTGGCTTGTATTTAGCTACAGTAGGCAAGGGGTAGGTACATAAGTCTCCTTGTTCTTCTGCCTTACACGGCATAGGCCAATCGGCCTGTTCCGGCCTCGTCTGGGTCTTCCTGGATCTCTTCTCCCTCTTGGTGTACAATATAGTAACCTTTTTGGAATTTCAAACTCGTCACATAGAGACCAGCTCTTAAAACATTTGACTATCGCACAAAGCCTACTATATTCCCATGTTCCCCTTGCAGGCACAAGGGAATTAGTAATAAGATAATTTGTACAAATGTTTATCTCAACTAACACGAAGAAGATATAGGAATAAGAGCTTGTAAGAATGGTTAGTACAAGAGTAGAGAAAGTCTCATAAGGTTTTCATAAAAAACGGATACATTATGCAAAATCCTTATTAAAAACCATAGATGTCCTGTTCAGCGAGTTTATTTATCTTACATAAAATGGCTTACCTGTCATTATTGGCTAGCTCTCAACCCCAGCCCTGCATTATAACGGTTAATTGGGGTTGTACTGTCCTGTGCGCACCAGATTCTTGATAGGAAAAGTTGATTCTGGAACATAAGATTCCTCCCCTGTGAGTGAGTGCACGTGCAAGACAGGAGAGCAGGGTTGGGGGGGAGCGTGACAAAAGCATGAGATAAATGGTACATGTATGAATAGTGCCCAGAAAGATAGCACCGAGGAGCGTACCTACGTAAATGAAGGTAACAAAGGAGAGGCCGTAAACATGTTAACCTCTCCACTATATTGTTTAAAAGGTGTATTGTTGCTATATATTTCCCTGTTTGAAGGAGAAACAGTTCCAATAACAGATAGGTACATACGTACATGGCTTAACTACATATTTCATATTATGTTAATTTAATCATATCGTAAACATAGGTAGTTCCTTATTCATTACAGTCTTTAGAGCAAAACCTTCTGTCTTAACCTATCAACATCTTTTGTTTTAGATTGTGAGTTTAAGGAAAGAAGATTCCTTTATCAATAAACTTTCTTGAGCGAATATTTACACATAGCTAATCAACCAGAATTTAGATATGACCTATGACCCCACTTCACTTACTCGTGGACACCTCAGGGACCCAAGTTGCTTAAATCGACCTAATCACTTACAGATGTGGAAGGAACACAGATTCAAACTTACGACACAAACAACCCTAACCTCATTACGTCACATTTGAAACAGGATACAGAAATAAACCAGAAGGTATAAACAATAGAACTATAATATATTTTAATACTGGATTGCTATTAAAATAACACTATTTACCTGTTCGAAAATCAAACGTAAACATAAACTGTAAATAAATGCATACATCATGTAAACATACAGTCTTACATAACATTAATAAAGTTGTCTGTCACCTAGTGTTGTGTGCATCTACGAGTGTATGTTAGGTTAGGTATATTTCAGTCATGATTAACATGGAGTAGTAAATACAAAAAACGGTTTTGATGAACAATTTGTAGAATATATGTAGATACACAAATATACTGTAATAAGTATATGAGGTAAAGTTACATGTAACAGACTTTGTTTAGCACCAACAAAATACCAAACAAAACACTGAACGTACCTAAATTGCTGCGAGCTTCATTACTGCAAAATTATGTTTCGTTGTGAATGGTCGCGTTAATTTAACACTAAGCTGTTATCTACGTTTATTTTCCATCCAACGTGCCATTATTTCACAACATTGGCCTTTTTTCTAGCTAGCAGGTCTACCAACATCATTTAGTTGTGGGCCACCTAAGTGGTACGCGAGCACTGTAACCTCACGGCCATGGCACCACCTTTTAGATTCATATAACAATTTTAATCAATAAAAACACATCAAAAAACTAACATAAATGGCAAAAATAAAACGGAGAACAAAAATGTTGCGTTTCGTATTAAATTGTGGCTAAATTCATTTGAATTAAGATAAAAAGACATTACAGAATTATTGTCTACAGAATGTTGGTGTTTCTGAAATAATAAGCCACTTATGTCCATTGGGCAAGAATCTAGATGGTTCCAAATATTTGACACAAATTGTTTTTTTTTTTTTTTCAGTGAAACGGTTCTTTATTGATGGTAATTATTGTGTTGTGCATATTTTATACACTCATCATGTAGAATCCCTGGTTAACGTGTGGCCAAAGCAGTACAGGTATATATGGACCTTTTTCTAAAAATGCTTTGTTAGTTCACTGGGCCTCAGAAGTAGGTATATTTCCGATGAAATCTCTACATGGAATTTTTGGGCGGAAATCAACAGATTATCTACTTTCTATGTAGGTAGGTACGTTGAAGAGAAAGCAATAAACTACGGTGGATTGAGAAATCATGTAAATGTAAACATAAAGGTAATTATGTTTTATGCTTTGCTGAGAGTGTTCATTTGGCTGTTGACGAAGGACTTCACCTCCCACAGGCAGGAGGAATTCTTCAGCAAGCAGATATAAAGAACAATGTTGTTTACCACCCAAGTTCTATTGGCGCAGCAAATTTCTTTTTTATGTGTGCCTGCGCCTGCGCATGCGCATGCGCTTAACGAATCCCAAATTACAAGGTAATGATGAAGCTCATATGTTACGAACACGCACATCTAATTGCACTTTATTGTGGGTCGAGGAACCGCAGGCTTCCTGACAAGTGCAGGGGAGTTCCCCCGACCACCATCACCAAATTATCCTGCAATTTTCTCTGCATGGGCTCGCTCATATTCAAAGGACATGTGGATTGTAAAACTTTATCGTCTGTCCCTGATAACAACTAGTGTAGTGCCTCTCGCGTTTCATTTGTCACACGTGTACAGCTCAAGTGATGTTCATCAAACTATTGAACGCTGATGAAAGAGATTCCAAGGACTGTTGCACTCGTGCCGGATATCAACTCTTCGTCGCGGCATTATCACTACGTTTCCAAGGGGAATTGAAGTGGATTTGTGTCCAACCCAGTTCTCAATATCATCGGCGTTTCCATATTGAACTCCATTCGGAATTAGATCGATTTGGATACGCAAGACTCAAGCATAATTATTGAAGCTTTCACTTGGTTTATGTTGGCGAACCTGTAAAAACATGTTTTCTGCGAATTTTTGAGTAGGTTTTGAGGTTAGTGAACGTTTTTAGAATATATTGCAAGATTATGAAAACAATAAAAATGGCTTTGTTGTATTTTATTACACCACTTTCGCTAAGAAACAAATCAAAATTTCCATCCGACCCGATCCCACTTCTAAAAGGGTCGGATAAAAGGATTAATTTTGTTCTAAATCTGGGTTTCCTTGTAGTATTCAATGTGGAATAAGAACTCAAATCAATATGAATTCTCCATGGAAACTAAAAAATGGCAGACAGATTTGGCAAATATTCTAGTGAGTACCTATATTGATATTTTAGCTAAAGAGGCGAAGTCAGAAATTGCGGAAAAGAGCACTTCATGTGTATGGAGTGAGTTTGACATGTTTTGTAAGGAAAGTGAACAGGTTGCACGAGAGATTGCGCTGTAAACATAAAGAATGTGCGAATATTACTGTAAGTTGTTCACTTTTAAATCGCCATATCTCCGAAGCGTGTAGATACATAATACATATACCCAGTGAAAACTGCAAGTGTATACATTTTTGAGTTGAATGCACTTAAAAGCACTAAGTACTTGAACACGCAGAGTGAACCTTCATATATCTGGCTGCGCAGTATGGTCGTTATTCTGAAATATTCCCTTGCTCCACATTTAGCCCATAAATGTAGGAAGGAAGGTGGTACTTTATACCCGCTTCTGCTCATTAGCACAGGGATACCGACTCATCTATTGCAAGTGCACCATTTGCATATTCTTCTTCACTGTCTTCATTATCTCGCATCCTTTACCGTGAGTTATGCATACGCGTATTCCCTAACCTGCAAAAGGTCAAACAAATTAGCGAGTATTTTATTTAATGCAACCTGCATTCTTATATGACGTCGTTTTTCACTTTCCCTGTGTGTCCTGCAAGTAATACCTATATTTTACCCCACAATTTTAGGGCGAGGCTTCACAAGAAATGTCTATGTTGAGCCCCAAATAACCCTCTTACTTTCTCCTGTAGTAAATAGAGGAAGTAGTGTTTTCCACCAAAAATTCTATGTCGAGATTTCACCGGAAATATATGTTTTGAGGCCCCCTGAATACAAAAAAGAAAACATTTTTAGAAAAAGATCCCTACGAAAGTTGATATTTAAGTTTAATGTCTTTTAAGAATGCAACATGAAGTTTTTGAAGAACATTTCTCCAGCCTGAACTAGCCTTTACATGCAAAATGTTGATTTTCTTGAAAATTGTTCTAACGATTTTAATTAAAATAACACATGTTTAAGATATTCTTATGACAAATGAAATGTATATTTTGAATTTTCTGGCTCTGTTTACTCTGGATGACTTTTGCATAACTGGTAAACCGTAAGAGATAGACCAAATCTTACTATACTTGACTCTGCAAACTATTGATTTTATACGTATAAAAATATAGACATTTCAAATTTCATTCCTAGGGTCTCTTAATTAACACGACAGTGTTTGCATTTCTTTGTTTTTTCTTGTGCATTTAAATGTCTAGAATCAGAAACCCTGACGAAAAGCGGGGTCTGGTAAACAGGTAGAAACACCCTTGAGTCGAGTCCTTGCTTGTTTTCTACTGCCGAAACGCAATGTGCAGTCGCTACTGTCTTTTGTTTAACATTCACAACTGTGTACAAATATGAACATGTATGAAATAAGAGGTCCTAAGTAAACTCCTAGCAGTGTTCATCTCCAGTAATAGTTAATCGCTCCACTCTTAGGTCCTAACACATTCTATCAACAACCAACCCGCGATACCTACACCCAAACCAAAGCACACCATGCAATATAGTACCTTAAATACTGTGAGTTTACAGGATGTATGATAACCCTGGTAAAGACTACTTGAATGTAACGACATTCCCGAATAAATATCGTTCTGTTGACGCATGAGTCCGCGTGCGTTAGTCGCAGCTGATACGAACACCAGGTTACCGCGGAAATATAAATATTTTTGTTGTTTAACGACGCTGTCAATTGCCAGGATCACATCAGCGTCGCCGGTGTGCCGGAATTTTGTCCCGCAGGAGTTCTTTTACATGCCAGTAAATCTACTGACATGGAGCTGTCGTTTTTAAGCACACTTAAAAACCATCGGCCTGGGCCGGGTTTGAACCCGCGACCTTGGGATCAGTAAGCCAGCGTCTAACCAACTGAGCCACCCAGACCGACAAGGTTACCGCGGAGGGATACAAGGTCTGCATGGAGTGCCATTGTCTTAAAACGCGCATGGATATGTAATGTGGAGAGAGGTACTTATAGTTACACACCTCAGCGTGTTGCAGGAACATGAGTATTGTTTGTTCACCAGCCCATGGACTTGGGCAATGAAGACATGACCTAAGTTTTGTAAACATCCGCGCAAACGTTGCTCTGCCAACTTACCTCTAATGCCATTAGCTCTGTGTTTACTCTCTGCTAATTTCTCTTAATTTCAGTTGTAAAATCGTACGACTAGTTTTGTGTCGGAAGTAATGTAGAAGCAGATAATCCTCCAGCTAGGAGTGTTGTGAAATCTGATATGATATTGTGTTGCAGAACAAAGGGCTTCAGAGAACCCAAAGAGGTTCTTAAAGCAGACAAACGTTTGGTTGAACTGAAAATAATATTTAATTCGCGTGTTAATTACTACAATAATATACTATCGTTGCATAATATACCTGCTATTAAGTTCCGCTATTCTGATCGAGTTGTTTGTTTTAATCTAGCGTGAATACACATTGCAAGGTTGGCACCATTATCGTAGCAGAACTCCTGGCTTAGCTATCGCTGTGCTTTCGTCTGGGACTCACTAGAGGATAATCGGCAATTTCGCCCATACTATCTCGCAAACGTCGAGACAGGGAAGTGACCGACGACTAACACCTTGAATCGTCTGCTTCCGTCTGGGTAGTGCCAAGAAGAAGCTCTTGTGATTCTGGAGCGGTTTCTTGTTGGTAGAAGCCCAACTCGGCGAATTCAGTGTTCACTGACGTGCATTCCTGCCAGGGAGCAAGAGCTGGTGAACAAACTGCAGTAGGCAGTGTCTAGCGTCACTGCGCGAGAGTAGTGCGCACTTTGTTTGTCTCCATTCACAAGCGAGCCCATGATGCGAGGCCCTGACTCCGACTGGAGGAAGGGAAGGCGGCGGGTATCTGAGACAGTTGACTGTCGCTAGTAGCACTTTGTCTCCATTCACAAGCGAGCCCATGATGCGAGGCCCTGACTCCGACTGGAGGAAGGGAAGGCGGGTATCTGAAACAGTTGACTGTCGCTAGTAGCACTTTGTCTCCATTCACAAGCGAGCCCATGATGCGAGGCCCTGACTCCGACTGGAGGGAGGGAAGGCGGGTATCTGAAACAGTTGACTGTCGCTAGTAGCACTTTGTCTCCATTCACAAGCGAGCCCATGATGCGAGGCCCTGACTCCGACTGGAGGGAGGGAAGGCGGGTATCTGAAACAGTTGACTGTCGCTAGTAGCACTTTGTCTCCATTCACAAGCGAGCCCATGATGCGAGGCCCTGACTCCGACTGGAGGGAGGGAAGGCGGGTATCTGAAACAGTTGACTGTCGCTAGTAGCACTTTGTCTCCATTCACAAGCGAGCCCATGATGCGAGGCCCTGACTCCGACTGGAGGGAGGGAAGGCGGGTATCTGAAACAGTTGACTGTCGCTAGTAGCACTTTGTCTCCATTCACAAGCGAGCCCATGATGCGAGGCCCTGACTCCGACTGGAGGAAGGGAAGGCGGCGGGTATCTGAGACAGTTGACTGTCGCTAGTAGCACTTTGTCTCCATTCACAAGCGAGCCCATGATGCGAGGCCCTGACTCCGACTGGAGGAAGGGAAGGCGGCGGGTATCTGAGACAGTTGACTGTCGCTAGGAGCACTTTGTCTCCATTCACAAGCGAGCCCATGATGCGAGGCCCTGACTCCGACTGGAGGAAGGGAAGGCGGTGGGTATCTGAGACAGTTGACTGTCGCTAGTAGCACTTTGTCTCCATTCACAAGCGAGCCCATGATGCGAGGCCCTGACTCCGACTGTAGGAAGGGAAGGCGGCGGGTATCTGAGACAGTTGACTGTCGCTAGGAGCACTTTGTCTCCATTCACAAGCGAGCCCATGATGCGAGGCCCTGACTCCGACTGTAGGAAGGGAAGGCGGCGGGTATCTGAGACAGTTGACTGTCGCTAGTAGCACTTTGTCTCCATTCACAAGCGAGCCCATGATGCGAGGCCCTGACTCCGACTGGAGGAAGGGAAGGCGGTGGGTATCTGAGACAGTTGACTGTCGCTAGTAGCACTTTGTCTCCATTCACAAGCGAGCCCATGATGCGAGGCCCTGACTCCGACTGGAGGAAGGGAAGGCGGTGGGTATCTGAGACAGTTGACTGTCGCTAGTAGCACTTTGTCTCCATTCACAAGCGAGCCCATGATGCGAGGCCCTGACTCCGACTGGAGGAAGGGAAGGCGGTGGGTATCTGAGACAGTTGACTGTCGCTAGTAGCACTTTGTCTCCATTCACAAGCGAGCCCATGATGCGAGGCCCTGACTCCGATTGGAGGAAGGGAAGGCGGCGGGTATCTGAGACAGTTGACTGTCGCTAGGAGCACTTTGTTTGTCTCCATTCACAAGCGAGCCCATGATGCGAGGCCCTGACTCCGTTGGAGGAAGGGAAGGCGGGTATCTGAGACAGTTGACTGTCGCTAGGAGCACTTTGTTTGCCTCCATTCACAAGCGAGCCCATGATGCGAGGCCCTGACTCCGACTGGAGGAAGGGAAGGCGGCGGGTATCTGAGACAGTTGACTGTCACTAGTAGCACTTTGTTTGCCTCCATTCACAAGCGAGCCCATGATGCGAGGCCCTGACTCCGACTGGAGGAAGGGAAGGCGGGTATCTGAGACAGTTGACTGTCGCTAGTAGCACTTTGTTTGCCTCCATTCACAAGCGAGCCCATGATGCGAGGCCCTGACTCCGACTGGAGGAAGGGAAGGCGGCGGGTATCTGAGACAGTTGACTGTCACTAGTAGCACTTTGTTTGCCTCCATTCACAAGCGAGCCCATGATGCGAGGCCCTGACTCCGACTGGAGGAAGGGAAGGCGGGTATCTGAGACAGTTGACTGTCGCTAGTAACACTTTGTTTGCCTCCATTCACAAGCGAGCCCATGATGCGAGGCCCTGACTCCGACTGGCGGAAGGGAAGGCGGCGGGTATCTGAGACAGTTGACTGTCGCTAGGACCACTTTGTCTCCATTCACAAGCGAGCCCATGATGCGAGGCCCGGACTCCGACTGTAGGAAGGGAAGGCGGCGGGTATCTGAGACAGTTGACTGTCGCTAGGAGCACTTTGTCTCCATTCACAAGCGAGCCCACGATGCGAGGCCCTGACTCCGACTGTAGGAAGGCGGCGGGTATCTGAGACAGTTGACTGTCGCTAGGAGCACTTTGTCTCCATTCACAAGCGAGCCCATGATGCGAGGGCCTGACTCCGACTGTAGGAAGGGAAGGCGGCGGGTATCTGAGACAGTTGACTGTCGCTAGGAGCACTTTGTCTCCATTCACAAGCGAGCCCATGATGCGAGGCCCTGACTCCGACTGTAGGAAGGGAAGGCGGCGGGTATCTGAGACAGTTGACTGTCGCTAGGAGCACTTCGGCAGTAGACACACAGAGGTGCAAGATAAAGCGTTTCCTGTCCCAAAGGTACACTTCTCTAGCACCTATCTGTCTATCACTGGCACGGTCTTGCATATGATGAAGTTACCTGCATTAGGCACTCAAGTACTCATTACTGTCTCTAAATGGCGGACCAAATTCCCTGAGAACATATTCCACTTAGGTAGCTAATGGACGAGCATAACCCCTGGTATTTTATGTCTTCGAGCCACAAGGGGTGAGAAAGTGCAGTAATACTTGTTACATAAATATCCTAAAAGGATGCTAATGAGGATATGAACTACTTACTTTATAGAAGGCGGCGGCAGCTGGTTGGTGACATCAGCTGTTAAACGTCCGCTTTTGTTCTCATACCTACAATAATAAGGTGTTAGTACTTCCCAGCTGACTGTGGACGCAAGTGCCGCTTCAATAACTGTCGTTATGTCTCACACATACACACACACACTCACACACACATACACACGCACACACACACACACACACACACACACACACACACACACACACGCACTTTACTACATGCTGGTTAACCTCCGTTATAAAACCCAACCACGTCACTTTTCAGTACACTCCCACACTCTACGAGGACTGGGAATAATCGTGGATAAAGGACAATAGCCATTCTCCAGCCGGGAATCCAACCCGGGACTCCTAGATTTAAACGTTAGTATGCAAAGCAAAGCACCAGACAGCTGCAGTGGTTCATGTTTTGCTATTAGACACGAGCGACTGTTTGTTGTTCATCAACATGACAGTGCAGCCAATGAGCTTTCTCCCTTTGGTATCACATAACCTTAAAATCCTGTTCAATCAGCAATCCCGAGCCTTGTATCGTAAAGTATTTAAAGACAAAGGAGAAGGTAGTATTAAGACTTACTAATTGAAAACGTTTCCTGGGATATTAACGCCTTTTATGGCTTTTTCCTTTTCTAGTAGGTATTATCCCATAGCAGGGATTGAGAAAAGTAATTAAAGAACAGTTTGTTTGCTGGGCTTCAGTGCTGACATTTAACTGCAAGGTAATTTATAGCGGTAGGTACACTGTGCCCCTTGTTGCATGCTTAGCATGGCTTCTGTCTTCATCTACCTCTGCCAGCCCCAGCGTGCACAAAGTAGAGACAAACTCCAGTAAGTAGGTACCTAGTGGCATACCTCATAAAATGATTTGTTTAATTTAGTGTACTACAGACACGATTATGTAAAATATGCAGAGAATCGTGGATAATTTGTAAAGCAATATCTTTTAAAACACTTAACTGCAATTCAAAACGTAGAAACAACTCAATAGTAAATGTAGTAATCACTCCACGAGCACCAAAAAGTAGACCAATCACTCTCCAATTTGAAATTTTGTGTCTGTCTCTTAAATAAGGAATGCAAGGCACATAATGTACTTCTTTTTCCCCTTATCAACCTCCTTAATTTGCTCTACATTATCACCATGTCAGTGTACTGTAATGGGAAAGTGGGAACATTTGTAACACACTAGACTAGATGGTGTTTTTGTGTTGTGTCGTGGAACACCAACAGAAAGAAGGGTTGGACATCCCTGCAGGCTTTGTTACCTTTACATCTATAGAGACCTTAATGAAGAGCGAGGTGAAATCGGCTGCCGAAAACAAACGAGTGTGCCCCTTCCACCCAACATAAATACAAACAGGGGGAAAAATGCAAATCTGCTCCACGTTGTAAAGAAAAGGGGCGCCCGCCCGCTCGGCCGCCTGTTGTGCCTACTTTCATCTCCCCGAACAAGAGCAACGTGCATCTCCAGCGTAGGTATTCCTTACAAGAGTTCCATTTCACTGAAATACCTACCTACTGAAAAAGAACAAATAATCTCATACCTCTAATAGTTTTGCTGGTTGTGACATCTGACATATAGGCCATTCTGTAAAACGGGATGTAGTTAGTAAAAAAACATCAGTTTGTATAGGTATGTGCACTGCCGAACACCTAAATCGGTACTTAGGTTCACCATCTTCCAAAGATGCGAGATGAACACGTTCAAGAAAATCTACCCACTGCAAACCACGATTATATGCAACTTATTTAAAATTATTGAGCACCACAAAAATGACTGTAACATGAGTCTTATCCTGTCACCTCCAAACAGTTATGAGTTAAAATTTGTATGTAAGAGTTTAAATATCTTTACTATAAAAATAACGTTGGTACTTCGAGAATAATTAGATTATTTAATTATTTACGTAAATAATTAAAATAAAATAATTAATTGAGTAAAGATCACATATAACTTAATATTCTGTGTATATAATGTATCGAGTTAGCGTGTTTTGCAGGGTTTAGCTGCTTTTGTTATTTTGTGTTGGCATTTCCTTACCCTAAGCGTTCTGTTGTTCTCCAACTGATGTGAACACAAATGATACTCTATGGAAGACAACAGTCGCCGATTAGAAAAAGTTGCGTGTTGTGAGAAAATGTTTGTAAAGACGAAAAAGTGTAACTTCGTACAATGTGATGAAACTTTTTAAAATAAAGCAAGAACTTGTAAGTGTGGAGTTTAAATACATATTTAGGTATTGATAAAGTATTGTGAAATGATAAGCGCTCTAAGAGCATCCAGGTAAGCAAATGTAACGTCTAAGGGATAACATTTGTGAGTATAACATATTTGTAACGTGCACTATTACATTCATAATTCTCAACAGACTTCACGTAGTACCCACTGGGATAGTATTGGCGAACATCGGGCACAGAAAGATAGGACAATAAAACTTTCTACTTTAAAAAATAACAAAAATTCTAATGGCAAAATAGTATACAAGAACAATTAAGGTAAATCACAGATATCACTACTAAAACAAATATGCAACCGCTTTAAATAAATCTTGTTATAACCTAGTTTGATTAAAGTTCCTGCCGTATGTTTAACATATTTACACGAAAAAGAAAACCTTTATCTTTAATTTTATAAAAACAACCTGCAAATTCCTCTTCATTCAGATGGAATTTTGTATAAGATCGCTAAGGAATATGAGACGCAGCGTATTTAAAGCACTCATGTCCATCTTGCAGCTCAAAATGAGTATTTGCTGTAAAATATCGATATCAAAGTTTTGGATGAAATGCGATACTTCCCAACTTACTATACACAGTAGGGAAAATAAAATCCAAACTTGCCATTTAGCTCGTCTGTAAGAATACGACAAAAACATTTTCAAGAAAATTCTAACCTCCCAAACCATCCTTTATATGAACAAATTTTAGCAAATGTTGAGTTTCTCAGAAAAGCTCTAGAAGTTTCGAATCAAATACCGCATGTTGAAGTTATTTTAAAAACAAACAAAATATATATCTTGAATTCTCTGAAAATAGCCTATGAAGTTCTTTTCATTCTATGGGACCCTTTTTGTATAACTCACAAAATGTAAGAGGTAAGCAAAATTTTACTACAGAGAATTGTAGAGCTCGTTGAAAAACCAATTTATATGAAACACAGTTTTACGTGCACTTAGCTTTTTAAACCTATTCCTTGACACTGGTTTCAAATTGCCAATGCTACCTTTTTGAATTGCACAGCCGTTATTTTATTTCTTTTCCTTCCTGGTAATGCAAAGAGAATGGAATTTTAAAGCCATTAGACAGCGAGTAGGTCTTAAAATATCTCAGTAGTCCTGGAACCCCAGTTCTATTTATTGAAATGCAACAAGGTCTGCTAGAGCAGGTGCAGGAAGTAAACAGAGAAGGGAAGCGCAGCAGTAACAACAACAGATGTCAAAAATTAGAAGCCACTATTTTGTAAAGATGATTATTTAGTTGTTTTGATATAGTTATCTGAAACTATGCTAATCGGCATCAGAAACAGCCGAGGTCCGGACAGGCGATATGCAGGCATTACGTACTTTCCTTTGTTTACGTAAAGAGAAAGAGAAAGAGAAGCAAGGAAGGAGGCTACAAGGCGAGGCGCCTACTATAAAACCCACAGCGACAACCATTAACGTTGCTACCACCAGCCATGATGCTTTTACGTGTTTGTAATTATAGAGCTGGACGGAAACGATAAATAATATCCATAAAGCTCTGTCTGTCCGGCGGACCAGCCGTAAAACGCTAATATTCTTTCTGACCCTCTTTATATGACGTATATTTACTTGCATCCTTCGTTTGTTACGATTAATGCTCAGAGCAGGGCCCCTATTTTGATGAACCAAAAATGCTTGAAAATGACCCATAAAATTACTCTAAATCCAAATAGTAATTACAAAAATCTGATGTGTTACACTCACATGACTTTCTCTACTCTTGTACTAACTGTTATTAGAAGACATGTAATGACTTCCCTTCCACCTGTATATTGCATCCAGGGAGTTAGGCTCATAAAGAAGGTCGTGCTTTCTGCCACGTGTTGCTCCCAAGATGCACTCACGTGTAAAGAGTGTTCGAGACGTAATTGACTTTCAAAGATCTTTGACAACGACGCATGAAATCAGTTAATGAGATTAGAAATAACTCGGGCGCTCTTGATGCTTAGCCCATGTGTGTGGGTGTTTCTCTATAATCAGATAAACTCACAAATGAAAATTCTGTTAAATACCTAATTTGGCATTTAAGTTCAGCACTTTCCAACAATACGACACGAAGATTGTCAAGAAAGTTCCCCCAGACCAAACTATCATTTGTACAGAAAAAAAAAATTCATTATTTCTACTTTCTCTACTGCTAAATAGAGCAAGTATTGTATTCCACCCAAAAATACGTGCCGAAATTTCGCCGGAAATATATTTTTTGTGATCCCCTGAAACCAAACAAAGCGTTTTTAGAAAAAGGTCCGTGTGTGTGTGTGCCTGTCTGTGGACAGCATAAGTCAAAAACGAAAAGTCGGTTAAAAACCAAAGTTGGTATTTAAGTTTAATGTCTTTCAAGGATGCGACACGAAGATTTTGAAGAAAATAGCCCCACCCTAAACTACGCTTTACATGGAAAGTTTTTCGAAAATTTTGATTTTCTTGAAAATGGCTCTAACGATTTTGATTAAAATGCAATGTGTTTAAGATGTTTGTATGACAAATGAAATGTACATCTTGAATTTTCTGGCTATAGCCCTGTAGTCGTATTTACTCTGGATGAGTTTTGCATAACTGGTAAACCGTAAGAGATAGACAAAATCTCACTGTACAAAAATGTAGATCTTGCTAAACACAATTTTTGTCGAAATTCATTTTTTTTTTTTTTTTTTTTTTTGTAGAATGAACCATTTCTGAGATATTTCTTGTTATTTCTGTCAGTTTCGAAAAACTTAAAACACTTTCGTGAAATGGAACATCGTGCAAAGAGAACGCAATCTCAAAGCTTTAAAACATTTGACTATCGCTCAGTCTACTGTATTCTCATATTCCCCATGTACCTACAAGGAAATAAGCAATAAGATAATTTGTACAAATGTTTATCTCAACTAACACGAAGAAGATATAGGAATAAGAGTTTGTAAGAATGGTTAGTACAAGAGTAGAGAAAGTCATGTGAGTGTAACACATCAGATATCTGTATTAACATGAAGAAGATATAGGAATAAGAGTTTGTAAGAATGGTTAGTACAAGAGTAGAGAAAGTCATGTGAGTGCAACACATCAGATATCTGTATTAACATGAAGAAGATATAGGAATAAGAGTTTGTAAGAATGGTTAGTACAAGAGTAGAGAAAGTCATGTGAGTGCAACACATCAGATATCTGTATTAACATGAAGAAGATATAGGAATAAGAGTTTGTAAGAATGGTTAGCACAAGAGTAGAGAAAGTCATGTGAGTGTAACACATCAGATATCTGTATTAACATGAAAAAGATATAGCAATAAGAGTTTGTAAGAATGGTTAGTACAAGAGTAGAGAAAGTCATGTGAGTGTAACACATCAGATATCTGTATTAACATGAAGAAGATATAGGAATAAGAGTTTGTAAGAATGGTTAGTACAAGAGTAGAGAAAGTCATGTGAGTGTAACACATCAGATATCTGTATTAACATGAAGAAGATATAGGAATAAGAGTTTGTAAGAATGGTTAGTACAAGAGTAGAGAAAGTCATGTGAGTGTAACACATCAGATATCTGTATTAACATGAAGAAGATATAGGAATAAGAGTTTGTAAGAATGGTTAGTACAAGAGTAGAGAAAGTCATGTGAGTGTAACACATCAGATATCTGTATTAACATGAAGAAGATATAGCAATAAGAGTTTGTAAGAATGGTTAGTACAAGAGTAGAGAAAGTCATGTGAGTGTAACACATCAGATATCTGTATTAACATGAAGAAGATATAGCAATAAGAGTTTGTAAGAATGGTTAGTACAAGAGTAGAGAAAGTCATGTGAGTGTAACACATCAGATATCTGTATTAACATGAAGAAGATATAGGAATAAGAGTTTGTAAGAATGGTTAGTACAAGAGTAGAGAAAGTCATGTGAGTGCAACACATCAGATATCTGTATTAACATGAAGAAGATATAGGAATAAGAGTTTGTAAGAATGGTTAGCACAAGAGTAGAGAAAGTCATGTGAGTGTAACACATCAGATATCTGTATTAACATGAAAAAGATATAGCAATAAGAGTTTGTAAGAATGGTTAGTACAAGAGTAGAGAAAGTCATGTGAGTGTAACACATCAGATATCTGTATTAACATGAAGAAGATATAGGAATAAGAGTTTGTAAGAATGGTTAGTACAAGAGTAGAGAAAGTCATGTGAGTGTAACACATCAGATATCTGTATTAACATGAAGAAGATATAGGAATAAGAGTTTGTAAGAATGGTTAGTACAAGAGTAGAGAAAGTCATGTGAGTGTAACACATCAGATATCTGTATTAACATGAAGAAGATATAGGAATAAGAGTTTGTAAGAATGGTTAGTACAAGAGTAGAGAAAGTCATGTGAGTGTAACACATCAGATATCTGTATTAACATGAAGAAGATATAGGAATAAGAGTTTGTAAGAATGGTTAGTACAAGAGTAGAGAAAGTCATGTGAGTGTAACACATCAGATATCTGTATTAACATGAAGAAGATATAGCAATAAGAGTTTGTAAGAATGGTTAGTACAAGAGTAGAGAAAGTCATGTGAGTGTAACACATCAGATATCTGTATTAACATGAAGAAGATATAGGAATAAGAGTTTGTAAGAATGGTTAGTACAAGAGTAGAGAAAGTCATGTGAGTGCAACACATCAGATATCTGTATTAACATGAAGAAGATATAGGAATAAGAGTTTGTAAGAATGGTTAGCACAAGAGTAGAGAAAGTCATGTGAGTGTAACACATCAGATATCTGTATTAACATGAAGAAGATATAGCAATAAGAGTTTGTAAGAATGGTTAGTACAAGAGTAGAGAAAGTCATGTGAGTGTAACACATCAGATATCTGTATTAACATGAAGAAGATATAGGAATAAGAGTTTGTAAGAATGGTTAGTACAAGAGTAGAGAAAGTCATGTGAGTGTAACACATCAGATATCTGTATTAACATGAAGAAGATATAGGAATAAGAGTTTGTAAGAATGGTTAGTACAAGAGTAGAGAAAGTCATGTGAGTGTAACACATCAGATATCTGTATTAACATGAAGAAGATATAGGAATAAGAGTTTGTAAGAATGGTTAGTACAAGAGTAGAGAAAGTCATGTGAGTGTAACACATCAGATATCTGTATTAACATGAAGAAGATATAGGAATAAGAGTTTGTAAGAATGGTTAGTACAAGAGTAGAGAAAGTCATGTGAGTGCAACACATCAGATATCTGTATTAACATGAAGAAGATATAGGAATAAGAGTTTGTAAGAATGGTTAGTACAAGAGTAGAGAAAGTCATGTGAGTGCAACACATCAGATATCTGTATTAACATGAAGAAGATATAGGAATAAGAGTTTGTAAGAATGGTTAGCACAAGAGTAGAGAAAGTCATGTGAGTGTAACACATCAGATATCTGTATTAACATGAAGAAGATATAGCAATAAGAGTTTGTAAGAATGGTTAGTACAAGAGTAGAGAAAGTCATGTGAGTGTAACACATCAGATATCTGTATTAACATGAAGAAGATATAGGAATAAGAGTTTGTAAGAATGGTTAGTACAAGAGTAGAGAAAGTCATGTGAGTGTAACACATCAGATATCTGTATTAACATGAAGAAGATATAGGAATAAGAGTTTGTAAGAATGGTTAGTACAAGAGTAGAGAAAGTCATGTGAGTGCAGCACATCAGATATCTGTATTAACACGAAGAAGATATAGGAATAAGAGTTTGTAAGAATGGTTAGTACAAGAGTAGAGAAAGTCATGTGAGTGCAACACATCAGATATCTGTATTAACACAAAGAAGATATAGGAATAAGAGTTTGTAAGAATGGTTAGTACAAGAGTAGAGAAAGTCATGTGAGTGCAACACATCAGATATCTGTATTAACATGAAGAAGATACAGGAATAAGAGTTTGTAAGAATGGTTAGCACAAGAGTAGAGAAAGTCATGTGAGTGCAACACATCAGATATCTGTATTAACATGAAGAAGATACAGGAATAAGAGTTTGTAAGAATGGTTAGTACAAGAGTAGAGAAAGTCATGTGAGTGCAACACATCAGATATCTGTATTAACATGAAGAAGATATAGGAATAAGAGTTTGTAAGAATGGTTAGTACAAGAGTAGAGAAAGTCATGTGAGTGTAACACATCAGATATCTGTATTAACATGAAGAAGATATAGGAATAAGAGTTTGTAAGAATGGTTAGTACAAGAGTAGAGAAAGTCATGTGAGTGCAACACATCAGATATCTGTATTAACATGAAGAAGATATAGGAATAAGAGTTTGTAAGAATGGTTAGTACAAGAGTAGAGAAAGTCATGTGAGTGCAGCACATCAGATATCTGTATTAACATGAAGAAGATATAGGAATAAGAGTTTGTAAGAATGGTTAGTACAAGAGTAGAGAAAGTCATGTGAGTGTAACACATCAGATTTTCTCATTTGTTCCAGCGATTTTGATATCCTATGTTTAGGATATTTCCATGCCAAATGAATATATCTTGAATTCCATCTGGATGACTTTTACAGCTATAACTGGAAAACTATTAGAGAAGACAAAATCTACTAAACAAAACATGTAGATCGTGTTCAATAACACAGTTTACATGAATACTTTTTTTTTAGATAACTATTTTCGAAATATTTCTTGTTACTGGTTTGGATTTTCAAATACTTAATACTTTTGTTAATTACGAAGTTGTTATTGGCTTTTTATGGCCTGGCCATACAATAAAATGGAATACCAAAGCCATCACATAGGCGGTAGCTCTTAAAACATTTGACTGTCGCTTAAGCGTACTGTATTCTCTTATTTCCATTGTACCCATAAGAAAATATGTAATAGCACAATTTCTGTAAACATTTATGTCTATTAGCATGAAATAGAAGAAAAATTGTTTGTAAGAATAGTTTATATTACAGCAGAGAAAGTCATGTGAGTGTACACGTCACAACTTTAATCTCTTGATCACACAAGCAGAATAAAATATTTTACTCGTACAATCATATTCATAATTCATAACGCGGTCCTTGTTTTTAAAATAAATATCTTTTCCCAAAACATTAAACCTAAAGGCCCATTTAATTGTTTTAATAATGTAACCTTTGGATTTATTTCACAATTAAATGATCAGAAATGATTTGCCACAGCTGATTTATCAATGTAAAACCTGTCACAATCCAAACAGCTAAACTGATAAATGCAGGTTTATTTATAATTTGGAATTTTACCCTTTTTAGAAAGCTTTAGTTAGTTTTGTATATTACATTTATTTTGAGGGACCAAAGTTGTTCCACATTTTTTTAAAAATGTAAATTTATTACTAGCTCAAGGATGGTAAGTACAATTTTTTAAAAATACAATTATCTTTTACTTTCTTGAGGGTAGAAACTTCTTTAACAGCCCAAGATAAGTGAAGCTTTTAGTCTCTAAATAGGTTTTTATTATAGATTTGTTTTCATAATCGATGTAGAATGTTTTAACACTCTATTTAAGATTACTAAAAGGACAATAGAAGCTCATTATTACGCAGAAGGAAAACCGCCTTATATCTACTACAATACATAATTACTTCTAGATAGTAAAAAAATAAACAATGTTCCAAATATTTGTGTGCAGTTTGTAAGAGAGTTCTCATTAAAGGATATTGTTGGAGCGATTATTGATGAGTATGCGTGGCGCTTTACAGTGATATATCTATGTTCACGCGTGATTGGTGGCTTCGCGGTGAAGGGTGAAGGGGAGGCTTTGACAGCAATTAATATTTGGGGAAACGTGAGGAGCGGCGGATTGGCGCTCTAGGAGTTGCTTCACGCAGGGTGTGATTCACATAACCTTCTCTACTCATTCCTCTGCAAACTAACTATTCTTATACAATTTGATTCTTCTGTCTACTTCCGGTTAATCGAGCTAAATATTCGTTATGTATTCACACATTTTGTTAAAGGTAGACACAGTAGGTTAAAGTCACATTCAGATTTTTCAAGATAGAATTGCTATGTGATACCTAGAAGACATGCCCGTACTTGGAAAGATGATATTTCGCGAAAGTGGGCATCCGATGACAAAAATGTTTTAATATATAGGAAACCAAAGAAAAAAGAGGAAAATGCTGCACCGCGACGGTTGGCAACGAAGAACTAATCATTAAGTTTATTGCAGTTAGGGGTGGTAAGTATGGAATAAAAAGTTTAGAGATGAGAAGTAAGAATTATAAAAGTGAAAGTTAAGTGAAAAATCTGATGTGTTGCTCTCACATTGCTTTCTCCACTGTTGTACTAACCATTCTTACAAACACTTGATCTTCTATCCTCATCGTGTTAGTTGAGATAAACATTTGTACAAATTATCTTATTGTTTATTTCCTTGTAGGTACAAGGGGAATATGGTAATGCAGTAGACTTTGAGCGATAGTCAAATGTTTAAAGCTTTGAGATTCCGTTCTTTTTGCACGCTTAACATATAAAAAATGAACAACGATGTTCCATTTCACGAAAATTAAGTTTTTCGAAACTGACACGCATAACAAGGAATAACTCGGAAATGGTTCGCTCTACAAAAAAAAAATTTATTGGGACATAAATTGTGTGTTTTACCGTGATCTATATTTTTATAGTAACATTTGGTCTATCTCTTACGGTTTACCAGTTATGCAAAAGTCATCCAGAGTAAACAGGACTACAGGGACTATAACCAGAAAATTCAAAATATACATTTCATTTGTCATAAAAATATCTCAAACATATGGCATTTTAATCGAAATGATTAAAGCCATTTTCGAGAAAATCAATCTTCGACATTTTTGTTATGTAAAGTGTAGTTTAGGGTGGGGCTATTTTCTTCAAAACCTTCGCGTCGCATCCTTGAAAGATGTTAACTTTAAATAGCAACTTTGGTTTTTAACCGACTTTTCGTTTTTGAGTTATTCTGTCCAAAGAGTGACACACACACACACACACACACACACACACACACACACACACACACACACGCACACACACACGCACACACAAATGCGCGCGCGCGGACCTTTTCATAAAATGTTTTTCTTTTTTGATGCAGGGGGCTTCAAAACATACATATATCCGTCTAAAGTAAAAACTAATTAGAAACCTAAAGCTTCACTTATCTTAGTAATATTGCAGTATTGTTTGTTATGACTATTATTGTAGTTAAGTAATGTGTCCCTTCGCCAGGGACAGTAGTTGTGTGCCCTTAGTTGGGCTTGTATTACTGCTTCCCTTTTGAGGAACGAAACTGATAACTGATACTGACACCAATAACAAGGATAATCGCGGATATGGTTAACGCTACAATCTGTTAACGTGTTTGCATCGCGTTCTACAGGTCCAGATTGGGAACTACCGCCAAACTGTTTCTACTATATCATTTGCCTGTTTTGGAACCATTAAAATGTTCAGAAACATAATTGTTACCAATATTATGCGTTTATTTTCGCTACAAAACGAATGCACCGGAAATGTAACACTATTGTTAAGTTTTCAATTGTTGTTTGTGTGTTTCGTGAGAGAGGAGATAGGAGGTAAGTAATGAATGTGACAGTCCGTCTCTGGAATGTGGCGTCATATTGATGGTTTTATCAGCTAGTAGGTACCCATACTGTTGCTCGTCGAGTGAGCCAGCCACAACTGTGGTGTGGATATTAATGTGGGGAGGTAGATACCTAGTATGTCATTCTTTATTTTATTTTCATTATTAATGATACTCAGTCTGACCCAATAAAGAGTTGTAAACCCACACAGAGTTAACAATGGGAACGTGCGTGGGTAGGTAGGTCATAGGTTCGATTCCCGTCGTCGACCCTTGTGCTTTTTCGGTCAGAAGAGCTTGCATATTTGTCATAAATAGGGCTAGGAAGTTCATGCATTTGCATGTTTTTTCATAGGCGTTAAAAATGTATGCTTTTACATTATGTGCACGAATTATGGAATTTTAAGTTATTTGGACGTGATGTTATGGTGCATATAACTGCATTTTTTCTTGATTTTGATAAATGCATAACATTTCAATACCTCTATATAGCATATTTTAATAATTTTTATGGTTCTTTTCCCCCTGGGTAATATTTTTCATATTGGTAGTGTTGCATATGATGATGTAACTCGCGAGGTGGCGAGAAGCAATGCTGAGTCATGTTGTTATGTAGTGAATCCCCTGTTTCCATCCTTTCATTATATGTACGTGCGTAGAGAATAATCGGTGCGTTATCTGAGAGGTTTATATTAACAAAGATAAAGTGCAGGTCAACGTTTTGAGCAGCACGATTATAGCAACGCTTGCCTCTGCGTGGTCTTCAAACGTAACAGTGTTGTGAACTGGTTCCCACCAAATTAAATTAGGCGTATAAAATGTTAAAAAGCTCTTCAAATGCCGAAAATAAAACCAACTTAGAGTGCTAGATTAATTAATTTACAGAAAGAGTTTTCGGGTGACTTAATATCTACAGATAATAGGCTACTGTTTTGTGGAGCGTGTTAGAAAAATGTAGGGAGTGAGAAAAGATTTCAAATAGTTCAGCACATAAACACAGCAAAACATAAGGAGAATTTAATCAGAAAACTTGCAAACAAAGAACCTGTTCAAAAACAGCTAGTAGAGTGTTCAGGAAGTAGGGTTACTGAATTTTCCTATGACTTGTGCCAAACATTTTTAGCTGCTCATATTCCCTTGTTCAAAATTAATAATCCGATATTTAAAAACTTTCTTGTCAAGTACACTCGACAACATGTGCCTGAAGAAAGTACACTGCGTAAGACCTATGTAGGACATTGTTACAATAACGTATTGTCAAATATACAAAATGAATTAGCGGATCAGTTTGTGTGGTTGTCTGTTGATGAAACCCCTGATTCTGAGCGCCGTTCTATTGCTAATATAATCGTGGGTGCCTTAAATAATGAACAAAACACTACAGCTTATCTAATTAATGTGTGCGAATTGTCAACCACTGGCAATGTAATTGTGACCCAGCTTGTGATGGACTCTTTGAAATTACTATGGCCATGTGGAATCAAATACGACCGGTTACTTTTATTTGTTACTGATGCAGGCAATTATATGGTAAAATCAGGACAAACTCTGAAAGGTATTTTTCCTAACTTAATTCATATAACTTGTTTGGCACACGCTCTTATTCGCATTTCTGAGACAATACGTGATTCTTTCCCATTGGTAGATAGATTTGTGTCCAGTACAAAGAGAATTTTTGTTAAATATCCTAAAAGAGAGATCAACAGCACCTAATATTCGACTTCCTCCTGCACCGGTGTTAACTTAATGGGGAACATGGGTCGATGCAGAAACTAATAAGCCAAAAGGTATACGAAATGATATTTTTATTCAGGATTTTAACGAAACAGAACTGGATATAGCAATAGAACAATTACAGAACAAAAAATCTCCAGGCCCTGACAAGATCCACCCAGAGTTTATTAAACACCTTGGCAGGAAAGGAAAAGAAATCCTACTTAAACTGTATAACACGTGTTGGAGAATGACTGTACCTTCTGACTGGAAAAAAGCCATTATCATCCCGATTTTAAAGAAAAACAAACCTTCAAACAATATTAATAGTTTCAGACCAATATCTTTGACCAGTGTTATTGCAAAAGTGATGGAAAGAATGGTGGCATCTAGACTTAACTGGTTCCTAGAATATTACAACTTAATTAATAGTTCACAGACCGGCTTCAGACAGAATCATAGTACAAGTGAAAATGTACTCCTACTAAGCCAAGACATCAAGGAAGCTTTCAATAGAAAGGAGGATATCTTAGCAGTATTCATTGATTTTAAATCAGCATATGACTCAGTCTGGAGAAACAAATTAATTGAGAAGTTGCAATCAATAGGTGTGAAAAGTAACATGCTTAAATGGATAACTCAGTTTATTTCACAAAGATTTTGTGCCACAAAATATAATACATACATTTCCAAATATAAACAAACACACCGAGGACTTCCACAAGGTGCTGTTCTGAGCACAACACTCTTTAACATATATATAAATGACCTTCCATCAATAATAACAACTTTAGAAACCAAAATTGCTTTATTTGCTGACGATGTAGCCATTTGGACTTCAGGCTCTCCAAAAAAACCCTGAATTAATTAAAGATAGAATAGAAACAGCCCTAAACAAAGTACATGAATGGAGCTCCAAAAACCTCATGACTATCAATGTGGAAAAAACAAATTATGAATTATTTACACTAAAATACAAACCAGTTAATATTAACATAAATTATAATAGTAAACCAGTCAAAGCAGTTGATGATGCCAAATACTTAGGCATCACTTTCGACAGAAAGCTAACTTGGAAAAAACATATAATAAACATCTCAGAAAAGGTTGAAAAGAAACTGCAAATCCTGAAAAGGTTAGCTGGTGCTAAATGGGGCTGCTCAAGGAGAGTCCTTAACACAACATACAAAATGTATATTAAACCAAACCTCTTATACTGTTCTGAAGCTTTAATAACAGCAGCAAATGCTAACATCAATAAACTTGAACAAATACAAAATCAGGCTCTTCGCCTAATCACTGGAGCAGTTAAATCCACACCTATTGATGCCATGCTTGCCTTAACACGGACCCCATCAATAACAACAAAAATAGAAGAACAAGCATTGCTCCAACACGAGAAAATGTTACGACTGCCAAACTCTAAATGGACAGAAGAGAACCTCCCCCTTCAATCCTTAAAACTCATAGTAGTTTCCTAGAAAAGGTAACACAGATTAAATCCAAATTGAACATTCCTAAAACCAGAGAAAATCTACTTATAAGAGAAAATCCATTGGAATTATTGCAACCTACCTTCAATTTGGAATTAATAGAGGAAATAAGTAAATCAAATACACCAAAAGAAATACAAAAACTTCTAGCTCTGGAAACAATCAATACTAGGTATCCCACAGAAGAATGGCTGCACATATATACTGATGGATCCTCGAAGGAAAACCTTACTGGAGCTGGAGTTACATGTTCACATTTTTCCTTTTATCATTCTGTTGGCAGAGACACAACAAATTATGATGGAGAAATAGAGGCTATATACATTGCTCTCTGACAATTATTAAATCTTCCCTTAAATAAATTTAACAAGGCAGTAATTCTTTCAGATTCTAAAGCTGCAATTCAGGGAATATGTTCAAATACTACAAAGAAGTCAACAAAAATTAGAGAATGCTACAAAATGTTAACACAACTCCAAAAAGTTAATAAGACTGTTCATCTCCAATGGATTCCAGCACACTGTGGAGTCATGGGGAACGAAGCTGCAGACTCACTTGCAAAGAAAGGCACAACGATAAAACAAAAGTCTAAATTCAATTTCTCATATTCCTCAATAAAACGCTTGATCGTTAAAAAATTTTCTCATTCATACCTACAAGAAATAGAAACAAATGCCAAAGATAAAAAATGGATTACACTACTTTCCAACCCAGATATAATCCCCCAGAGACCACGGAAAACAGCGGTTGCAGCCTTCCGACTATTGACAAATCATGACTGCTTAGCAAGTCATCTCTACAGAATAGGTATCTCAGCCTCACCAATATGTGTCCTGTGTAACGATCCAGCAGAAATGAACGAAGACCACTTGAAGATCTGTGAAGCATTAAGATCAGAAGAAACTACAGTTCAAAAGTATTGGAAAGCACGAATGCTAATGGCTTTATTGCAAGATGCAAGGCACTAGAAAACAACAACAACAGTTTTATATTATGCTGAGCATATAGAAATAATCGAAGAGGTTGTTAATTCATTGGACTCGAACGATGCTTCATCAATACAAACTGTGCAAAATATTCTGTCGGGCACTGGGTTAAAGAAGGATCTTAGTTTCATATCTGCCCATTTTTCTTTGTTACCAACAGCCATAACGGCATTGGAAGCTGTAGGATCTCCTTTGCATGAATCACTTACTGTCTTTGAAAAAAATAATATGTGATCTAAGTTCGGTTCCTGGTAGCATAGGACAAAAAGTGAAAGAGAACATGAATTATGTAATTTCAAAAAATTCTGGTTATAAACAGATGTGCGATATTCGAGACATCCTTGAAAGAAAACCATCTGTCACACCAAGAGACTTGACTCTCTCTGTGAAGCAGTTAACATCATTTAAATATGCCCCAATAACAACTTGTGACGTGCAGAGAAGTTTTTCACGTTACAAGAGTGATTTGCCAGATAATAGACGACGTTTTACTGTTGAAAATTTGTGTAGTGTTGGTTGTGAACTGCAATTTAGCAGTTAATACTAGCAGCGGGACCACTTCTGCTTCAACCTCTAAGGAGTAAGGTAACTTTATGATTTACACTAACTCGTCTACTGCAAAGGGACGTGAACTGTTCTAATGAAATAGTGCATATTTCTTGGCATATTTTCAAGTTTTGAAGAGCATATTTGCATGCATATTTCAGTGTTTTTAGGGCATGAACTTCCGAGTCCTAGTCATAAACACCCGGGCCCTGGTTATGATACGTATTACTTGTGAATGTATGTAAGTTGTAGTTTATAGGCGTGTGTGTGTGTGAGTGTGTTGAACATGAGACTGAGGGCAGCAGAAGCTGGCAGATGGATGTAAAGGGATTTTGGCCGGGTATTCTCTCAATAGGATTACGTCCGCCGCTTCGTCACTGTGCATACAAAGAGACAAGTTCATTACATCGGCAATTATGTGAGCGTGCGTGGTACATACATACATACATATATACATACACGCTGCATTTGATTACCTTCATCGACAGACAGGGTGAACCTTTCTACGTGCCAATTGCTCCTCTCTTTCTTCCTCCCTCCCTCCCTCCCTCCCTCCCTGACTCCCTCCCCAATTAACAAAGTGGACAACATAACAATAACAACACCATATTTATTTACTTCCATTGTCATGCGATATGGACTTTGTTGATTCTTGCTTTAGATTGTTGGATCCGTAAGGGAGCCATAAACTAAAATAACTACACTGTTGCGAGATTAAATCACAAGTTTATTTGATGCTTTGCTTCAACACCAGAACATGTTGCAATAGCATGTGGTAAGTCTGTGCGGCATATAGGAGAACGGAGAAAAGCTTGAATCTGCGAAACAGAGTCTGTGGTTCTCAGATTATCTACATATAGCACCTAACACGTGTACCTATACACAGTGTTACCAGACGTCCAGAAAGGAATAATAACTGTTTATTAGCCGCAACTGCAACTCGCTATGGTAGAGCTGGGCAACAGCGAATTCATGAATCCGTGTGATTCGTGAACCTTTCGCCGTGTAACTATGCAACGCAGCGGTACAAACAGTTCACTTCACGACCGGAGATTCATAATGCGGCATTTGCACTCCGAGGTCTGTAGAGGCAAATGGATGCTTTCAGTAGGGCTAGGATAGAAGACGAACGTGAAGCATATGGAGCTGACAATAAAAACTAACATTTTGCTGACATAAGTCCAACACAGGGTAAAAGTGTATTCTTCTATTCCCTGATTATCCTCCTCTTAAAATGTATTCAACAAATTAAAGTACATCAATTGCGAAACATTAATTCTTCAGAGAAGTATGATACACTGTTAATAAGAACATGCAATGTTGTATATTTCAGGATAGGTATGCCAGTGGATATATCTAAATTGCATTAAAATTATAACTTTAGATAATTTTTGCATGGATAAATTATGTCCTACATTTGAACCATTGTATCCTAAATTTCCATCAAATAATCTGGTAACGCTATGTATACAGTTTACTGTGACAAATGACAATTCCAGTTACTTTTAAAACTGATATTGTAACAGTTATTTGTGTAACTAGTGACTGATTGTGATACGAGTATATGTTTAGGTGTGAGTGGTAGTGTCACGATGAAAAAATTATACCTACAATGTATTTATGTAATTTTAGTATTAAAATAGTAAAATAATTAGTAAGTTTGCTAAATAAAAAAGTATGATGTATCAGAGATGACAGATGTATGACGTAGTAGTTGTTAAGCAATGCTGTTTCATTTGTTTCAACACTTAGAGAAGGAAATGGAAGATAATAATTAAGCTATTGATAATATGGATTGTATTTTGCAGGAAGCCAAGAGTACGGAGAGTTTATTAATTCCAAAAGAATAAAAAACTGTTTACGAAAAAGAATATGAAAACTTTTGTGGATGGAGAAATGAGAAATGCGTTACTTTGCGACAGCAACAGTTTTAATATTTTCTTACAGGCACGTTGGAGAAAATTATGTTGTGGCAATGATGATGTAATTGCTACCTTCTTACCATGGTAATTACGTCATTCATTGTCTGGTAGTTGTGCCAGAAATAAGGTAATGTCGGATGATTAATGGTTTTTTTGCGTAGTGTTTAACGCCCGCTTTCGTAATGCTAGAATTGCTTACAGGAGTTTTAAACTATTTATTGAGCTTTTACTTGGTGTTATGAACGCTAATGTTCAGTTGAACTTTACTGAAACTCGTGTACTTGTTATTGTGATGAAGTTGAAACAACCTCAGGGACCAAAACCTTCCGTAAATATACATAATAACTTTCACCACTTTAAACAGATTCACACTTACAAAACAGGCAGTCCTAACCTCATTACGTCAAATTCCACACAGGATACAGAAACCAACGAGAACGTATAAACTGTAAAACAAAAATGTATGTTACCTAATATTGGATTGGTATAAGTATAAAAATAACTACATGTTTGAAAAGTAGGTGTAAACAACAGCTAGGAGCATGTAATACAATTAATTCATGCATCATGTAAACCCACGGTGCTACTAATAGAAGTGTCTGTCACCTAGTCTTGGGTAGGTATATCTACGAGACTATGTTGCGTATGTTTAATAAGTAGGTACCTAGTATGAAGTGTACGTAAACACAACAGACTACATGAGCTATAGCCAGAAAATTCAAAATATACATTTCATTTGCCATAAGAATATCTTAAACATATGGTATTTCAATCAAAACTTTCCATGTAAAGGGTAGCTTAGGGTGGAGGAATTATCTTCAAAATTTTGGTTTCTCATCCTTGAAATATATTAAACTTAAATGCCAAACAACATTCAATTTGAGAGCTGTGTTTTTAATAATTTATCTATTTTTCCAGAAGTTAGGTTATTTGTTAATGTTGACAGTTAAGTAAGATTTATTTGAGATTATAAACTGGTTTTCTGTTATAACAACATGAGATTAAAACACGCGTAATTCCTGGGTTTCGTTTTCCTCAGTTGGCAGTGCTTAGTAAGTCGAACTAGACTAATTGTAATGCTAAACATCATTCGACAGTCTGAGTCTCGCCCCGTTCGAGAATGTGTGGACTAGGTCGACGTTTTATAGCGACTATTCAGCTCATGGCCCGATAATCAACACCTTCTGGTCAGTGCTGCCAACACAAATTCACTTGTCGCTTTCAATGTTGAAACTTTAATTTACTTATCGTTTATACTACATTGTCTTGTTTATTGACATGCAACAGTTAAAACTAGTTCCAGGGAAATTTAACAGTAAAGATATTATATTTATACTAATCCATTAAACTTCAGAAGGCCTTACTTGACAAAAATACAACAAATGTCTGAAAGGTAGAACTGGAACTTGAAAATTCAATGCCACAGCCGGGATTTGAACCACAGACCCTCTGTTTACCAGGCGGGTGCTCTAACCATTGAGCTACTGTGACAAACTGCCAGAATGACATCGAATTCTCAAACCAGTTGGTATTTCTCCTGCTAAACCACAAAGGCAGTCTCACATCAGAGACATTTACCGCAATGGTGACTTACTGTTGTAAGTTTGTTGGCATAAATAAATAACAAGTAATGTTATTTAGTATATTCCGTAAGTAGTTTGTTTTATTATATTCTACTGTTGTATTATTCACTAAAATAGTCAACTAGTTCACTAGTTCCAGGTCATGTTATTCCTTATACTAATGGTACTTTTCCCTTTTGAATGAAGAAAATAGTATTATTTTTGCATAATTGGGCTGTATTTTGAAATAAGCAGCTAGAAAGCTAATAAAACTATACTGTTTCTATTTTTCTAATACTTGGCCTATTTTACATGACATTTCATGACTAACAAACAGTACATGCGTACATTTCCATACATGTTAACCAAAGCAAGCTGGAAATAAAAATTCAAAAAGTGTAGTGAAGCAAATGAAAGCCCAGTAGACTGACTACCTTATCATGGATATCATAAATACTACGTCAAGGGAAAAGGGCTGAAAAGAAAAGAGGGGGGAAAAAAAGCTTTAGTAGTGGAAAGTCTTTCATTTTCCCTGATGGGCTCCGGAATTTTTCCTGTAATCCATCTTTTCTTTATCTGTGTGTGCTCAGAGCTTGCCGGATTCTCTTTGTAACTGGTGCCTGGCTGTTTTTAGTCCTTATTTCTCGGCAACATCATTCGTCAGCAAGAAAAAAATGGGATTTCCTACTTTTTTATTTCCTTTTCATCATGTGGTAATTTCACCCTTCAAACGAGCCGATTCGAAATGGAAATATACATAGAGCAAAGAAAAAGAAGTGAGAATGATAATGAAGAAGACAATTTGCATGATGTTACGAGGGATGGGATGGGATGGGGGCTAATTCTCACTTCCCCTTGTGGCAAGTATTTACTCGCTCACTCTGGGGGTTACTCCCCACTAGCGAGCGAGCGACAAAGGTCGCAACAAGATTACCCATGATCTCACATGGGGTATGGGGTATGGGGTGGGAGGGTCCCGACAAGCAAACAGAGCCGTACCCCGCGTTTCACTGTCCTCTTGGCAGTTCAGTCAATCTTACCTAACTATCTACTTCTAGTTTCCACAATTCTACACTTACCTACCTACCTATACGTACACATATTTGCAATGCCATATCACGCACTTTCATTTTTGTATCTCAATCAGTTTTTCAGCCATTGACGCTTTTTTAAAAAAATGCAAACTTTAAACTAAAATTCACTCTGCATAATAATTTTGAAAAAGGTTCGATTGTTTTATCAAACCAAAATCTCATTTAAAAGCTCAATGCAATGTAATACCTTAACTGTAAAGGAACTTAACAAAAACTTGTGCAATTCTGGTTTTAGAAATGAAACCTAACAAATAAACATTCCACTAGAAACATCTGCCTAGTACTAAACTGCTACTATTATTTACAAATAAATCATAAACTGACTTGAGTTTCCCTCCTAACCTCTAAGGACGATAACTATGGATTATCCATAGTGTGATGATAAGCAACAAATATCTTGCTTCCACAAAATGAGATTATATCGATAGTGTGTCTAAATATCGACCATCAGCAAACACTCCATGCCATCTGCTGGAGCTCCAGAACACTACTTGAGTAGCAATTCGTGCGCGACGTTTCCAAATGCTTCCTTTACTTCTTCAAAACGGTGACTGCAATTAAAGTATAATAATTTTTTACTTTCTCTACTACGTATAGTAAAGTAAGGGAAGTATTGTATTCCGCCCAAAAATTCGATGTCAAGATTTCACCGGAAATATATGTTTCGAGGCCTCGTGAATGTGTGTGTTTGTGTGTGTGTGTGTGTGTGTGTGTGTGTGTGTGTGTGTGTGTGTGTGTGTGTGTGTGTGTGCATTCTTCCAGGAGACAAGAAAAGTTTCAAGAAAATGCTTCACCTCAAACTACCTTTCGATTTCCTCACGGCATTTTCGTGAGAAATGAAATGCATATCTTGAAATCTCTGAGAATAGTCTCTGAAATTCTCTTCATTCTGGATAACTTTTGTATATCTGGTAGACCGTAAGATATGGACAAAATATTACTATTATAAATGCAGATCTCGTTAAAACTTACAATTTGTCAAATACAATTTTTTTTTCTTTTGGTACTAACCATTTTGGAGATATTCCTCGTTTGAGTTAACAGGAGGAAACACACACGCCCTCATATGTGCACAGACTCTGTTACGGAAATTTACAATCCGCATCCGTAATGTTAGAGAATTGCAGCATATTATATAGGAATGAGTTTATTCCCTGGAAAACGAAGTCTTGCAAGTAAAGTGGAAATATTCTGAGACCGTTATTGTTTATTATTATGGACTACATATCCGGGAAGTGCCTCTCATTGTTGATAAGCAGAACGAGGGATTATCTACTTATCGCAAAGCCGTATGAGTTTGGCCACCTCATATGTTGTTTACTGAGAATAACCAAGGTTATATTGACTGTTATTTCTTCCCAGTGAGATTCTCTCTATAAACACCGACGAGGTAAGCCCAATGCGAAAACATGGAAGTCACCCAGCTGCATTATTGCAAACTGTGCCATTTGAGGTTGTTCAACAGCATTTTCTTAGTATTTTTATTATATATTTTTGTCTTTATAGTGTTCTGAGAGTTTTAGTATAATATTTTTGAATGCCTCTAAAGAAACGTAAGGTTACTGGGCAAGTACAACTTAGGGCTAAATTACTGAGGACAAACAAATCTCAGAGAATGCCGGCTATTTCACTTAGTAGAAAACATATTTCTTATATAAGATGATTAAAAGCTTATACCAATCGAATACCTGCGGGCAAAAAGGTTTTAATCCACATTTTCTCTCAAACACATTATCCATGCAGAAACGTGGTAAAGTCATTGATGAATGTATGTGTGATACATAAGTTGGCTAACCTGATATTTTCCAGCTATATTGTTGTCCGGGAGCATAAAGTTTGTAAAATTTCACTGTCATGGCTGACACAGATTGTGCGAAAATTAGTCCAAAGGTTTGTGATGACAGAAATAAAGATAAAACCCGAAAAGTTAATAAGTCACAGTGGAAGAGGAATGAGAAGAAACACAAGGAATTCTGGACAACAAAATATAGCGCCTGGAAATGAACCTGGACCAGGAAGTACCAAGTGAAGAGTTGAGTGCATAAAGGTTGCAAGTTTTTGTTATAGCACATATGAATCTTAGGTTTTGGTGAGGCAATTTACATTTTCAGGACTCTGCAAACAGTTTCATTGAAACTGTAAGAATATGTGTGCTTCAAGAACCATCAAGTTTGCCTTCTGCTCTACAGTGTGCAAAACGTCATAATATTTTACAGTGAAAACGTTGCCAAACTTGAGGTAGAAGCAATATAACATTTGCACCAGGTATTGTACATAAGTATAGGCAATCCGCGGCTTCTCCAAGTCGAGCAATTGCGTATCTGTGGAAAAGAAGCAACACCTAGTGGAATTGAAATCACTGTTACAACCTTTTGCATGGAAAAGTTAGTATTTTGCTTAATTGTTGAAAGTTCAGCAATGATAGATGTTTCTCCATATCCCTTTATTGTTCCACAAGTACTATGTATTCCGCAGAATAAAAACCTGGTGTGTTGCATTCACATGACTTTCTCTAACTAACACATAGTAAAGAATATCTTCAAAATAGTTCACTCTACAAAACATTTACTTGGACAATGATTGTGTTTTACCAAGATCTAAATTTTTTATACAGTAAGATCTGGTCTATCTCTTAGAGTTTACCAGTTATGCAAAAGTCGTCCAGAGTACACAGGACTACATAGGCTATAACCAGAAAATTCAAAATATACATTTCATTTGTCGTAAAATATCTTAAACATATGACATTTTAATCCAAATCGTTAGAGCCATTTTACAGAAGATCAACATTTTCGAAAAATTGTCAATTTAAAGGGTAGATTAGGGTGGAGCAATTTTCTTCATCTTTCATTTTTCTAAAAATGCCGTTTTTATTCAGAGGGCCTCAAAACGTATTCCTGGTGAAATCTCGACATAGAATTTTTGGGTGGAATAGAATACTTCCTCTACTTACCATACGTAGTAGAGAAAGTAATAAAAGCCTGAGAAGGCAGGAAAACGAGCTGCCATTGGGAACAAGTTGCAAAGCTAAATGACGCAAAACAGTTAATTGAACAGCCTGTGAAAAGAGCAAAAAAGATGGTGAAGTCAGTAAACAGGAATTGAGGACTGGACACTGCCCCCTTAGAGGTCATCTCTGTAACATGGGGTGAACATACTAGACGGAAAAGTGAGAGAGAGAGAGAGCTGGGCACACAGTGCAGCTGTCCATCCCCAGGACAAATTACCTACCTCAACACCACCACATCAACCTAAACTGGGACTTAGAGATCAGGGTTTCGCAATAGATCCAGGTATCAAAGGTCGCAGTGATGAGAAGCTGAAGGGCTTCTAATCATCTAATCTAACTTCATAATGTAATATCTTGTGCCGTTTTTGGACAATTTTGCTTAGAAATAAGCAAAAGGCAAGATTTTTCGGTGATAATTATTTCACAAATTCGCATTAAGTTGGTAGTGTTTTGTGTTGAATATTATTCTAAAAATTCCCATTAATTTCGTACAAATTTTCGGCTAAAATGAATATACATAAACGACTGGTGACAGTCTGGAAACAAAGCTTGTGAACGTCACAACAAGCCCCAGCTTCGATAACACGGAAATGTGACCTGGTAACATAACCTTTTATTGTAGCCTCACCGATTGCATTGTTGGGCAGCTTTCTTTATCTCTGCCAATAATATTTATTTTGTAGTATTGTTACAAGTCGATCTCAAAAAATCCGGCTTATTGAGTTCGTAAGAATTAGATGAGAATCCTTTCATTATTATTAAAATCAAAAGTTAAACTCCAGCGACAATGAGAAATGAATAAACTTATCTTTCTAAGCAACATTTTAAAAAAGTATATATTTCTCATTTATGTCAATATTCTCAAAAATATGAAAATATCGCAAAAATTCGCGAAAAAATAATCCCATATTATCACTTTTAAACCATCCCAAATGCATGCAAACCAATTTTTACTTTCCCTACTGGTAAGTGGAGGTAGTTTTGTATTCCAGCCAAAAATTCGATGTCGAGATTTTACCGGAAATATATGTTTTGAGACCAATGAATCCAAAAAAAAGAATTTTTAGAAAAAGGTCCGTGTGTGTGTTTGTGTGTGTTTGTGTGTGTGTGTGTGTTTGTGTTTCTGTGTGTGTGTTTGTGTGTGTTTGTGTGTGTGTCTGTGGACAGCATAACTCAAAAACGAAAAGTCGGTTAAAAACCAAAGTTGGTATTTAAGTTTAATGTCTTTCAAGGATGCGACACGAAGATTTTGAAGAAAATAGCCGCACCCTAAACTACCCTTTACATGGAAGATTTTTCGAATATTTTGATTTTCTTGAAAATGGCTCCAACGATTTTGATTTAAACGTCATATGTTTGAGATATTTTTATGACAAATGAAATTTGTCTTGTTATAGCCCATATAGTACTATTTACTCTGGATTACTTTTGTATAACTGTTAAACCGTGAGAGATAGACCAAATCTTAGTATACAAAAAATGTAGATCCTGCTAAAACATACAGTTTATGTGCAAATAAAATTTTTTGTAGAGTGAACCATTTCAAGGATATTCCTTGTTATTTGTGTGAGTTTTGGAAAACTTAAAACTTTCGTGAAATGGAACATCGTTGTTCATTGTTTATACGTTAAGCGTGCAAAGAGAATGGGATCTCAAAGCTTTAACATATTTGACTATCGCTCAAAGTCTACTGTATTCCCATATTCCCCTTGTACCTACAAGGAAATAAGCAATAAGATAATTTCTGCAAATGTTTATCTCAACTAACACGAAGAAGATATAGGAATAAGGGTTTGTAAGAATGGTTAGTACAAGAGTAGAGAAAGTCATGTGAGTGCAACATACCAGATTTTTTTGTAATTGAACAACTTTCTCATTTATCGTTAAAAACAAGAACTCTTGCCTCTGGAAATAAGTAGGTAATTTGTACATTTGGATAAATTGGTAGGTTTGAGATGAAAACAAAAGCGACGGACGTTCCGATGCTCGCTGGCTGAGATTTGTGAAATATCAGTGATGAAAATCGCTGTGTTAGCGATATGAGGGGTGCAGACAATCCACTCACTCGTTACCATGGCAACAGCCCAGCCCCACCCATTGATGCTGCAGGCGCCGTAACGACCCTATTGGCGCCTGCCTGCCTCCCAGCCTACCCTCGTTTTGGTTTGCGACGCACCCTTGTATCTCTCACTGCCGCCGCCGCCGCCTCCGCCGCCGCCGCCGAAACAATGTACTTTGTTAAAACTGTAAATGTAGTAATGGAAGAGATCAAATACAAACTAATGTTAAACAGCTCGTACTATCTATATCAAATGTTCATCCTTGAACTGAAAGTCTTTATTGCTTTGTTTCACCTCGCCGAGAACAAAGGGCTCCATTTCCAAATATGCATGTAGGTATATCGCCGGAAGTACCTATACGTGTTGAGATACAAGTCTGATGTGTTGCACTCACATGACTTTCTCTACTCTTGTACTAACCATTCTTACAAACTCTTATTCCTATATCTTCTTCGTGTTAGTTGAGGTAAACATTTGTACAAATTATCTTATTGTTTATTTCCTTGTAGGTACAAGGGGAATAATGGAATACAGTAGGCTTTGAGCGATAGTCAAATGTTTTAAGGCTTTCAAATCCCGTTCTCTTTGCACGGTTAACATATAAACAAATAAATCTCGACCTTCCATTTGGCGAAAGTTTGTTTCCAAAACTCACACAAGTAACAAGGAATATCTCCGAATTGGTTCACTCTACAAAAAGATTTATTTAGACAAATTGTGTGTTTTAGCGAGATATTCATTTTTTGTACAGTAAGATTTGGTCTATCTCTTACGGTTTACCAGTTATTCAAAAGTCATCCAGAGTAAACAGGACTGCATGGGCTACAGCCAGAGAATTCAAGATATACATTTCATTTGCCATAAAAATATCTCACACATATGGGATTCTAATCCGAATCGTTAGAGCCATTTTCAAGAAAATCAAAGTTTTTAAAAAATGTTCCATGTAAAGTGTAGTTTACGGTAGAGGAATGTTCTTCAAAATCTTCGTATCGCATCCTTAAAACACATTGAACTAAATACCAACTTAGTTTTTAACCGGCTCTTCGTTTTCGAGTTATGCTGCCCACAGACAGGCGCGCGCGCACACACGCACACACACGCGCACACACATATGGACGTTTTTCTAAAAATATTCTTGTTTCAGGGGGCCTCAAAACATATAATATTTCCGGTCAAATCTCGACATCGAATTATTGGATAGAATACAACACTTCCTCTACTTACTGTACGTAGTAGAAAAAGTAATAAATTATCTATTAAGCTATTATTAGAGACAAGACATTGCAAACTGTATATTGCCAGGATCACATCAGCGTCGCCGGTGTGCCGGAATTTCCTCCCTCAGGAGTTCTTTTACATGCCAGTAAATCTACTGATGCGGAGCTGTCGTTTTTAAGCACAATTTAAAACCACCAGTGTACCCGGATTTGAACCCGCGACCTTGGAACCAGTAGGCCAGCGTGTAACCAACTCAGTCGCCCAGACCGACAAGTAAAGTGGAGGAGGCTGGGTTTGTGGGAACGAACTCCACTCTGCCGAAAATGATGATTGATTGAATGATCCGAATATCATCCTTGTGTTTGAATGTTCTGGATTCGGTAGAGATACTTTCAATATCACCAGCAGTGACGATTTTTCCTAACCGTCGCAAAAACACTTTAATTTTGAACCGTAAAAACCTTTGAATAATATGGAAAATTGTCAACCTGGAAGAGAGTTGAAAGGTACCTACCGATGAACAATCGGAACACACAACCGCATATAGGGTTCCGGCCTTTTGCACTTGTGTAGTAACCCCTGGTAGAGAGGGATGAGGGGAAAGACCCAAAGGAGGCCCACAATATGGACGCAGTCTCCAACGTTTCCAGTTCAATCGCATTGAACACCTCCTGACCCCAATCACAAGTCAATAAGCCCCGGTGGGCCCCGTGATAGAGCCCACTTGGACAGGCCTGTTTATAACCAACACACTAGGGAGCATTGTTCAAACCTGCATCTACTATGGTCGGTGTCGGTGGCTCAGTTGGTTAGACGTTCCCAAGGTCGCCGGTTGAAATCCCACCAATACCGATGGCTTTTAAGTGTGCTTATAAACGACAGCTCCATGTCAGTAGAGTTACTGGCATGTAAAAAAACTCCTGAGTATAACTGGCCGGAAGGGCTCGGGGCGCTGACCACGTCCCACCCTTCAGTATTGCACCCCACCAATGACGCCACTTGTGGGTAGAGGTGGGGGACGCAGCGGCTGGGCGGAGAACCTTGGTCCTTCATGGACTGTTGCGCTAGGGGTTTTAGCTTAGTTTAAAAGAACTCCTGTGGGACGAAATTCCGGCAACCGGTGACGGCGATATGACCAGGGCAATCAACAGCGTGGTTAAGCAACAACCGCTGCCCTGAACTGCGTGTAACCATGATACCACTGCTCTATAGTGGATACTCTTGCTCGTGGGTTCGTGCGTCATGAACCAAAATGTGCACAACCTGGCACCGAGATATCCTCGTGTTGAAGCACCAGGATATTAACACCTAGTACAGAAGGGCTTTCAACTTACTTTGTTGTGAAGCAGGCCGTTCTTTCAGTTTTAGTTTCTCGGGAAATTCCCCACACAGAGCTGTTCCATAATTAATCCGCGGCACACATAAAAAACAGTAGTGCGCCATCGGAAATCGAGTTTGAACGATTGCAGCGACTGCCGTGCAGTCGAGAGTAGGTAATCCAATTTGCCCGCTCGGCTCACGTCCCTCTGCTAAACGAATCGCGAATAATACGAACAATTGCGAGCGAGCGAGCGAGGCGGGAGCAAGCAAGCAAGGCAAAGATTCCACCCCACACAGGCAGGCAGGCAGCTACTGCTGTAAGGGAGGCAAGGAACAGAGGAAGGAAGGAAGCAAGGAAGGAATCCAAGTAACAAAGCGGGACCTTGTAGCAAAGAGAGAAAAACTGTTAGCGCCAGCGAGTCTTTGTAGAGCAGTCTCTCTGTCTGTGTATGTCTTTGATGTTTGTGAGCGCTTCACCAATCACTGCCTGCGTGCGTCTTCCCTCTCCGCACAACTAGCGTTATTATTAACAACACTACTATTGTTATTAACATTATTACTACTACTATTACTTAAAATACCCGACGTTGTCCGTGGTTTGATGATTTATCACTACAACATTTAGACTTAGGTTGTACTTGTCCAATAGTCTTGTGTTTCTTTGTTACTAGCTGAAATACCCGACGTTGTCCGTCGCTTGATGATTCATCACTACAACATTTAGACTTAGGTTGTACTTGTCCAATAGTCTTGTGTTTCTTTGTTACTAGGTGAAATACCCGACGTTGTCCGTGGTTTGATGATTTATCACTACAACATTTAGACTTAGGTTGTACTTGTCCAATAGTCTTGTGTTTCTTTGTTACTAGGTGAAATACCCGACGTTGTCCGTGGTTTGATGATTTATCACTACAACATTTAGACTTAGGTTGCACTTGTCCAATAGTCTTGTGTTTCTTTGTTACTAGGTGAAATACCCGACGTTGTCCGTGGTTTGATGATGTATCACTACAACATTTAGACTTAGGTTGCACTTGTCCAATAGTCTTGTGTTTCTTTGTTACTAGGTGAAATACCCGACGTTGTCCGTGGTTTGATGATTTATCACTACAACATTTAGACTTAGGTTGAACTTGTCCAATAGTCTTGTGTTTCTTTGTTACTAGGTGAAATACCCGACGTTGTCCGTGGTTTGATGATTTATCACTACAACATTTAGACTTAGGTTGCACTTGTCCAATAGTCTTGTGTTTCTTTGTTACTAGGTGAAATACCCGACGTTGTCCGTGGTTTGATGATTTATCACTACAACATTTAGACTTAGGTTGCACTTGTCCAATAGTCTTGTGTTTCTTTGTTACTAGGTGAAATACCCGACGTTGTCCGTGGTTTGATGATTTATCACTACAACATTTAGACTTAGGTTGTACTTGTCCAATAGTCTTGTGTTTCTTTGTTACTAGGTGAAATACCCGACGTTGTCCGTGGTTTGATGATTTATCACTACAACATTTAGACTTAGGTTGTACTTGTCCAATAGTCTTGTGTTTCTTTGTTACTAGGTGAAATATCCGACGTTGTCCGTGGTTTGATGATTTATCACTACAACATTTAGACTTAGGTTGTACTTGTCCAATAGTCTTGTGTTTCTTTGTTACTAGGTGAAATACCAGACGTTGTCCGTGGTTTGATGATTTATCACTACAACATTTAGACTTAGGTTGTACTTGTCCAATAGTCTTGTGTTTCTTTGTTACTAGGTGAAATACCCGACGTTGTCCGTGGTTTGATGATTTATCACTACAACATTTAGACTTAGGTTGTACTTGTCCAATAGTCTTGTGTTTCTTTGTTACTAGGTGAAATACCCGACGTTGTCCGTGGTTTGATGATTTATCACTACAACATTTAGACTTAGGTTGTACTTGTCCAATAGTCTTGTGTTTCTTTGTTACTAGGTGAAATACCAGACGTTGTCCGTGGTTTGATGATTTATCACTACAACATTTAGACTTAGGTTGTACTTGTCCAATAGTCTTGTGTTTCTTTGTTACTAGGTGAAATACCCGACGTTGTCCGTGGTTTGATGATTTATCACTACAACATTTAGACTTAGGTTGTACTTGTCCAATAGCCTTGTGTTTCTTTGTTACTAACTGAAATACCCGACGTTGTCCGTGGTTTGATGATTTATCACTACAACATTTAGACTTAGGTTGCACTTGTCCAATAGCCTTGTGTTTCTTTGTTACTAGGTGAAATACCCGAGGTTGTCCGTGGTTTGATGATTTATCACTACAACATTTAGACTTAGGTTGTACTTGTCCAATAGTCCTGTGTTTCTTTGTTACTAACTGAAATACCCGACGTTGTCCGTGGTTTGATGATTTATCACTACAACATTTAGACTTAGGTTGTACTTGTCCAATAGCCTTGTGTTTCTTTGTTACTAGGTGAAATACCCGACGTTGTCCGTGGTTTGATGATTTATCACTACAACATTTAGACTTAGGTTGTACTTGTCCAATAGCCTTGTGTTTCTTTGTTACTAGGTGAAATACCCGACGTTGTCCGTGGTTTGATGATTTATCACTACATCATTTAGACTTAGGTTGTACTTGTCCAATAGCCTTGTGTTTCTTTGTTACTAGGTGAAATACCCGGCGTGTCCGTGGTTTGATAATTTATCACTACAACATTTAGACTTACGTTGTCCTTGTCTAATAGTCTTGTGTTTCTTTGTTACTAGGTGAAATACCCGACGTTGTCCGTTTCTTACAAGACAGTGTCTAGAGTCAGACGTCTGTCAGGGAACACAGGAACCTATGTACCAGACAGAGTAAAGTGGTCAGTATGGCAGTGAGGAAGTGATTACCCTCCCCTTATGTAGGACTTACAAGACAGTGTCTAGACTCAGACGCCTGTCAGGGAACACAGGAACCTATGTACCAGACAGAGTGAAGTGGTCAGTATGAGAGTGAGGAAGTGATTACCCTCCCCTTATGTAGGACTTACAAGTCAGTGTCTAGAGTCAGACGCCTGTCAGGGAACACAGGAACCTATGTACCAGACAGAGTGAAGTGGTCAGTATGCGAGTGAGGAAGTGATTACCCTCCCCTTATGTAGGACTTACAAGACAGTGTCTAGAGTCAGACGTCTGTCAGGGAACACAGGAACCTATGTACCAGACAGAGTGAAGTGGTCAGTATGAGAGTGAGGAAGTGATTACCCTCCCCTTATGTAGGACTTACAAGACAGTGTCTAGAGTCAGACGTCTGTCAGGGAACACAGGAACCTATGTACCAGACAGAGTGAACACCTGCAAGTATGAGAGTGAGGAAGTGATTATTCTCCCCTTATGTAGGACTTACAAGACAGTGTCTAGAGTCAGACGTCTGTCAGGGAACACAGGAACCTATGTACCAGACAGAGTGAACACCTGCAAGTATGAGAATGAGGAAGTGATTACCCTCCCCTTATGTAGGACTTACAAGACAGTGTCTAGAGTCAGACGTCTGTCAGGGAACACAGGAACCTATGTACCAGACAGAGTGAACACCTGCAAGTATGAGAGTGAGGAAGTGATTACCCTCCCCTTATGCAGGACTTAGAAGACAGTGTCTAGAGTCGGACGTCTGTCAGGGAACACAGCAACCTATGTACCAGACAGAGTGAACACCTGCAAGTATGAGAGTGAGGAAGTGATTACCCTCCCCTTATGTAGGACTTACAAGACTGTCTAGAGTCAGACGTCTGTCAGGGAACACAGGAACCTATGTACAAGACAGAGTGAAGTGGTCAGTATGAGAGTGAGGAAGTGATTACCCTCCCCTTATGTAGGACTTACAAGTCAGTGTCTAGAGTCAGACGTCTGTCAGGGAACACAGGAACCTATGTACCAGACAGAGTGAAGTGGTCAGTATGAGAGTGAGGAAATGATTACCCTCCCCTTATGTAGGACTTACAAGTCAGTGTCTAGGGTCAGACGTCTGTCAGGGAACACAGGAACCTATGTACCAGACACAGTGAACACCTGCAAGTATGAGAGTAAGGAAGTGATTACCCTCCTCTTATGTAGGACTTACAAGTCAGTGTCTAGAGTCAGACGTCTGTCAGGGAACACAGGAACCTATGTACCACACAGAGTGAACACCTGCAAGTATGAGAGTGAGGAAGTGATTACCCTCCTCTTATGTAGGACTTACAAGTCAGTGTCTAGAGTCAGACGTCTGTCAGGGAACACAGGAACCTATGTACCAGACAGAGTGAACACCTGCAAGTATGAGAGTGAGGAAGTGATTACCCTCTTCTTATGTAGGACTTACAAGACAGTGCCTAGTCAGACGTCTGTCAGGGAACACAGGAACCTATGTACCAGACAGAGTGAAGTGGTCAGTATGAGAGTGAGGAAGTGATTACCCTCCCCTTCTGTAGGACTTACAAGACAGTGTCTAGGGTCAGATGTCTGTCAGGGAACACAGGAACCTATGTACCAGACAGAGTGAAGTGGTCAGTATGGGAGTGAGGAAGTGATTACCCTCCCCTTATGTAGGACTTACAAGACAGTGTCTAGAGTCAGACGTCTGTCAGGGAACACAGGAACCTATGTACCAGACAGAGTGAAGTGGTCAGTATGAGAGTGAGGAAGTGATTACCCTCCCCTTATGTAGGAGTTACAACACAGTGTCTAGAGTCAGACGTCTGTCAGGGAACACAGGAACCTATGTACCAGACAGAGTGAAGTGGTCAGTATGAGAGTGAGGAAGTGATTACCCTCCCCTTATGTAGGACTTACAAGACAGTGTCTAGAGTCAGACGTCTGTCAGGGAACACAGGAACCTATGTACCAGACAGAGTGAAGTGGTCAGTATGAGAGTGAGGAAGTGATTACCCTCCCCTTATGTAGGACTTACAAGACAGTGTCTAGGGTCAGACGTCTGTCAGGGAACACAGGAACCTATGTACCAGACAGAGTGAAGTGGTCAGTATGAGAGTGAGGAAGTGATTACCCTCCCCTTATGTAGGACTTACAAGACAGTGTCTAGGGTCAGACGTCTGTCAGGGAACACAGGAACCTATGTACCAGACAGAGTGAAGTGGTCAGTATGAGAGTGAGGAAGTGATTACCCTCCCTTATGTAGGACTTACAAGACAGTGTCTAGAGTCAGACGTCTGTCAGGGAACACAGGAACCTATGTACCAGACAGAGTGAAGTGGTCAGTATGAGAGTGAGGAAGTGATTACCCTCCCCTTATGTAGGACTTACAAGACAGTGTCTAGGGTCAGACGTCTGTCAGGGAACACAGGAACCTATGTACCAGACAGAGTGAAGTGGTCAGTATGAGAGTGAGGAAGTGATTACCCTCCCTTATGTAGGACTTACAAGACAGTGTCTAGAGTCAGACGTCTGTCAGGGAACACAGGAACCTATGTACCAGACAGAGTGAAGTGGTCAGTATGAGAGTGAGGAAGTGATTACCCTCCCCTTATGTAGGACTTACAAGACAGTGTCTAGAGTCAGACGTCTGTCAGGGAACACAGGAACCTATGTACCAGACAGAGTGAAGTGGTCAGTATGAGAGTGAGGAAGTGATTACCCTCCCCTTATGTAGGACTTACAAGTCAGTGTCTAGAGTCAGACGTCTGTCAGGGAACACAGGAACCTATGTACCAGGCAGAGTGAAGTGGTCAGTATGAGAGTGAGGAAATGATTACCCTCCCCTTATGTAGGACTTACAAGCCAGTGTCTAGAGTCAGACGTCTGTCAGGGAACACAGGAACCTATGTACCAGACAGAGTGAAGTGGTCAGTATGAGAGTGAGGAAGTGATTACCCTCCCCTTATGTAGGACTTACAAGACAGTGTCTAGGGTCAGACGTCTGTCAGGGAACACAGGAACCTATGTACCAGACAGAGTGAAGTGGTCAGTATGAGAGTGAGGAAATGATTACCCTCCCCTTATGTAGGACTTACAAGCCAGTGTCTAGAGTCAGACGTCTGTCAGGGAACACAGGAACCTATGTACCAGACAGAGTGAAGTGGTCAGTATGAGAGTGAGGAAGTGATTACCCCCCCCCTTATGTAGGACTTACAAGCCAGTGTCTAGAGTCAGACGTCTGTCAGGGAACACAGGAACCTATGTACCAGACAGAGGGAACACCTGCAAGTATGGGAGTGAGGAAGTGATTACCCTCCCCTTATGTAGGACTTACAAGTCAGTGTCTAGGGTCAGACGTCTGTCAGGGAACACAGGAACCTATGTACCAGACAGTGAACACCTGCAAGTATGAGAGTGAGGAAGTGATTACCCTCCCCTTATGTAGGACTTACAAGACAGTGTCTAGAGTCAGACGTCTGTCAGGGAACACAGGAACCTATGTACCAGACAGAGTGAAGGGTCAGTATGAGAGTGAGGAAGTGATTACCCTCCCCTTATGTAGGACTTACAAGTCAGTGTCTAGAGTCAGACGTCTGTCAGGGAACACAGGAACCTATGTACCAGACAGTGAACACCTGCAAGTATGAGAGTGAGGAAGTGATTACCCTCCCCTTATGTAGGACTTACAAGACAGTGTCTAGAGTCAGACGTCTGTCAGGGAACACAGGAACCTATGTACCAGACAGTGAACACCTGCAAGTATGAGAGTGAGGAAGTGATTACCCTCCCCTTATGTAGGACTTACAAGACAGTGTCTAGAGTCAGACGTCTGTCAGGGAACACAGGAACCTATGTACCATACAGAGTGAACACCTGCAAGTATGAGAGTGAGGAAGTGATTACCCTCCCCTTATGTAGGACTTACAAGACAGTGTCTAGAGTCAGACGTCTGTCAGGGAACACAGGAACCTATGTACCAGACAGAGTGAAGTGGTCAGTATGAGAGTGAGGAAGTGAGTACCCTCCCCTTATGTAGGACTTACAAGACAGTGTCTAGAGTCAGACGTCTGTCAGGGAACACAGGAACCTATGTACCAGACAGAGTGAACACCTGCAAGTATGAGAGTGAGGAAGTGATTACCCTCCCCTTATGTAGGACTTACAAGACAGTGTCTAGAGTCAGACGTCTGTCAGGGAACACAGGAACCTATGTACCAGACAGAGTGAAGTGGTCAGTATGAGAGTGAGGAAGTGATTACCCTCCCCTTATGTAGGACTTACAAGACAGTGTCTAGAGTCAGACGTCTGTCAGGGAACACAGGAACCTATGTACCAGACAGAGTGAAGTGGTCAGTATGAGAGTGAGGAAGTGATTACCCTCCCCTTATGTAGGACTTACAAGACAGTGTCTAGGGTCAGACGTCTGTCAGGGAACACAGGAACCTATGTACCAGACAGAGTGAAGTGGTCAGTATGAGAGTGAGGAAGTGATTACCCTCCCTTATGTAGGACTTACAAGACAGTGTCTAGAGTCAGACGTCTGTCAGGGAACACAGGAACCTATGTACCAGACAGAGTGAAGTGGTCAGTATGAGAGTGAGGAAGTGATTACCCTCCCCTTATGTAGGACTTACAAGACAGTGTCTAGAGTCAGACGTCTGTCAGGGAACACAGGAACCTATGTACCAGACAGAGTGAAGTGGTCAGTATGAGAGTGAGGAAGTGATTACCCTCCCCTTATGTAGGACTTACAAGTCAGTGTCTAGACTCAGACGTCTGTCAGGGAACACAGGAACCTATGTACCAGGCAGAGTGAAGTGGTCAGTATGAGAGTGAGGAAATGATTACCCTCCCCTTATGTAGGACTTACAAGCCAGTGTCTAGAGTCAGACGTCTGTCAGGGAACACAGGAACCTATGTACCAGACAGAGTGAAGTGGTCAGTATGAGAGTGAGGAAGTGATTACCCTCCCCTTATGTAGGACTTACAAGACAGTGTCTAGGGTCAGACGTCTGTCAGGGAACACAGGAACCTATGTACCAGACAGAGTGAAGTGGTCAGTATGAGAGTGAGGAAATGATTACCCTCCCCTTATGTAGGACTTACAAGCCAGTGTCTAGAGTCAGACGTCTGTCAGGGAACACAGGAACCTATGTACCAGACAGAGTGAAGTGGTCAGTATGAGAGTGAGGAAGTGATTACCCCCCCCTTATGTAGGACTTACAAGCCAGTGTCTAGAGTCAGACGTCTGTCAGGGAACACAGGAACCTATGTACCAGACAGAGGGAACACCTGCAAGTATGGGAGTGAGGAAGTGATTACCCTCCCCTTATGTAGGACTTACAAGTCAGTGTCTAGGGTCAGACGTCTGTCAGGGAACACAGGAACCTATGTACCAGACAGTGAACACCTGCAAGTATGAGAGTGAGGAAGTGATTACCCTCCCCTTATGTAGGACTTACAAGACAGTGTCTAGAGTCAGACGTCTGTCAGGGAACACAGGAACCTATGTACCAGACAGAGTGAAGGGTCAGTATGAGAGTGAGGAAGTGATTACCCTCCCCTTATGTAGGACTTACAAGTCAGTGTCTAGAGTCAGACGTCTGTCAGGGAACACAGGAACCTATGTACCAGACAGTGAACACCTGCAAGTATGAGAGTGAGGAAGTGATTACCCTCCCCTTATGTAGGACTTACAAGACAGTGTCTAGAGTCAGACGTCTGTCAGGGAACACAGGAACCTATGTACCAGACAGTGAACACCTGCAAGTATGAGAGTGAGGAAGTGATTACCCTCCCCTTATGTAGGACTTACAAGACAGTGTCTAGAGTCAGACGTCTGTCAGGGAACACAGGAACCTATGTACCAGACAGAGTGAACACCTGCAAGTATGAGAGTGAGGAAGTGATTACCCTCCCCTTATGTAGGACTTACAAGACAGTGTCTAGAGTCAGACGTCTGTCAGGGAACACAGGAACCTATGTACCAGACAGAGTGAAGTGGTCAGTATGAGAGTGAGGAAGTGAGTACCCTCCCCTTATGTAGGACTTACAAGACAGTGTCTAGAGTCAGACGTCTGTCAGGGAACACAGGAACCTATGTACCAGACAGAGTGAACACCTGCAAGTATGAGAGTGAGGAAGTGATTACCCTCCCCTTATGTAGGACTTACAAGACAGTGTCTAGAGTCAGACGTCTGTCAGGGAACACAGGAACCTATGTACCAGACAGAGTGAAGTGGTCAGTATGAGAGTGAGGAAGTGATTACCCTCCCCTTATGTAGGACTTACAAGACAGTGTCTAGAGTCAGACGTCTGTCAGGGAACACAGGAACCTATGTACCAGACAGAGTGAAGTGGTCAGTATGAGAGTGAGGAAGTGATTACCCTCCCCTTATGTAGGACTTACAAGTCAGTGTCTAGGGTCAGACGTCTGTCAGGGAACACAGGAACCTATGTACCAGACAGAGTGAAGTGGTCAGTATGAGAGTGAGGAAGTGATTACCCTCCCCTTATGTAGGACTTACAAGACAGTGTCTAGGGTCAGACGTCTGTCAGGGAACACAGGAACCTATGTACCAGACAGAGTGAAGTGGTCAGTATGAGAGTGAGGAAGTGATTACCCTCCCCTTATGTAGGACTTACAAGACAGTGTCTAGAGTCAGACGTCTGTCAGGGAACACAGGAACCTATGTACCAGACAGAGTGAAGTGGTCAGTATGAGAGTGAGGAAGTGATTACCCTCCCCTTATGTAGGACTTACAAGTCAGTGTCTAGAGTCAGACGTCTGTCAGGGAACACAGGAACCTATGTACCAGACAGAGTGAAGTGGTCAGTATGAGAGTGAGGAAGTGATTACCCTCCCGTTATGTAGGACTTACAAGTCAGTGTCTAGAGTCAGACGTCTGTCAGGGAACACAGGAACCTATGTACCAGACAGAGTGAAGTGGTCAGTATGAGAGTGAGGAAGTGATTACCCTCCCCTTATGTAGGACTTACAAGACAGTGTCTAGAGTCAGACGTCTGTCAGGGAACACAGGAACCTATGTACCAGACAGAGTGAAGTGGTCAGTATGAGAGTGAGGAAGTGATTACCCTCCCCTTATGTAGGACTTACAAGTCAGTGTCTAGAGTCAGACGTCTGTCAGGGAACACAGGAACCTATGTACCAGACAGAGTGAAGTGGTCAGTATGAGAGTGAGGAAGTGATTACCCTCCCCTTATGTAGGACTTACAAGACAGTGTCTAGAGTCAGACGTCTGTCAGGGAACACAGGAACCTATGTACCAGACAGAGTGAAGTGGTCAGTATGAGAGTGAGGAAGTGATTACCCTCCCCTTATGTAGGACTTACAAGTCAGTGTCTAGAGTCAGACGTCTGTCAGGGAACACAGGAACCTATGTACCAGACAGAGTGAAGTGGTCAGTATGAGAGTGAGGAAGTGATTACCCTCCCCTTATGTAGGACTTACAAGACAGTGTCTAGGGTCAGACGTCTGTCAGGGAACACAGGAACCTATGTACCAGACAGAGTGAAGTGGTCAGTATGAGAGTGAGGAAATGATTACCCTCCCCTTATGTAGGACTTACAAGCCAGTGTCTAGAGTCAGACGTCTGTCAGGGAACACAGGAACCTATGTACCAGACAGAGTGAAGTGGTCAGTATGAGAGTGAGGAAGTGATTACCCCCCCCCTTATGTAGGACTTACAAGCCAGTGTCTAGAGTCAGACGTCTGTCAGGGAACACAGGAACCTATGTACCAGACAGAGGGAACACCTGCAAGTATGGGAGTGAGGAAGTGATTACCCTCCCCTTATGTAGGACTTACAAGTCAGTGTCTAGGGTCAGACGTCTGTCAGGGAACACAGGAACCTATGTACCAGACAGTGAACACCTGCAAGTATGAGAGTGAGGAAGTGATTACCCTCCCCTTATGTAGGACTTACAAGACAGTGTCTAGAGTCAGACGTCTGTCAGGGAACACAGGAACCTATGTACCAGACAGAGTGAAGGGTCAGTATGAGAGTGAGGAAGTGATTACCCTCCCCTTATGTAGGACTTACAAGTCAGTGTCTAGAGTCAGACGTCTGTCAGGGAACACAGGAACCTATGTACCAGACAGTGAACACCTGCAAGTATGAGAGTGAGGAAGTGATTACCCTCCCCTTATGTAGGACTTACAAGACAGTGTCTAGAGTCAGACGTCTGTCAGGGAACACAGGAACCTATGTACCAGACAGTGAACACCTGCAAGTATGAGAGTGAGGAAGTGATTACCCTCCCCTTATGTAGGACTTACAAGACAGTGTCTAGAGTCAGACGTCTGTCAGGGAACACAGGAACCTATGTACCAGACAGAGTGAACACCTGCAAGTATGAGAGTGAGGAAGTGATTACCCTCCCCTTATGTAGGACTTACAAGACAGTGTCTAGAGTCAGACGTCTGTCAGGGAACACAGGAACCTATGTACCAGACAGAGTGAAGTGGTCAGTATGAGAGTGAGGAAGTGAGTACCCTCCCCTTATGTAGGACTTACAAGACAGTGTCTAGAGTCAGACGTCTGTCAGGGAACACAGGAACCTATGTACCAGACAGAGTGAACACCTGCAAGTATGAGAGTGAGGAAGTGATTACCCTCCCCTTATGTAGGACTTACAAGACAGTGTCTAGAGTCAGACGTCTGTCAGGGAACACAGGAACCTATGTACCAGACAGAGTGAAGTGGTCAGTATGAGAGTGAGGAAGTGATTACCCTCCCCTTATGTAGGACTTACAAGACAGTGTCTAGAGTCAGACGTCTGTCAGGGAACACAGGAACCTATGTACCAGACAGAGTGAAGTGGTCAGTATGAGAGTGAGGAAGTGATTACCCTCCCCTTATGTAGGACTTACAAGTCAGTGTCTAGGGTCAGACGTCTGTCAGGGAACACAGGAACCTATGTACCAGACAGAGTGAAGTGGTCAGTATGAGAGTGAGGAAGTGATTACCCTCCCCTTATGTAGGACTTACAAGACAGTGTCTAGGGTCAGACGTCTGTCAGGGAACACAGGAACCTATGTACCAGACAGAGTGAAGTGGTCAGTATGAGAGTGAGGAAGTGATTACCCTCCCCTTATGTAGGACTTACAAGACAGTGTCTAGAGTCAGACGTCTGTCAGGGAACACAGGAACCTATGTACCAGACAGAGTGAAGTGGTCAGTATGAGAGTGAGGAAGTGATTACCCTCCCCTTATGTAGGACTTACAAGTCAGTGTCTAGAGTCAGACGTCTGTCAGGGAACACAGGAACCTATGTACCAGACAGAGTGAAGTGGTCAGTATGAGAGTGAGGAAGTGATTACCCTCCCGTTATGTAGGACTTACAAGTCAGTGTCTAGAGTCAGACGTCTGTCAGGGAACACAGGAACCTATGTACCAGACAGAGTGAAGTGGTCAGTATGAGAGTGAGGAAGTGATTACCCTCCCCTTATGTAGGACTTACAAGACAGTGTCTAGAGTCAGACGTCTGTCAGGGAACACAGGAACCTATGTACCAGACAGAGTGAAGTGGTCAGTATGAGAGTGAGGAAGTGATTACCCTCCCCTTATGTAGGACTTACAAGTCAGTGTCTAGAGTCAGACGTCTGTCAGGGAACACAGGAACCTATGTACCAGACAGAGTGAAGTGGTCAGTATGAGAGTGAGGAAGTGATTACCCTCCCCTTATGTAGGACTTACAAGACAGTGTCTAGAGTCAGACGTCTGTCAGGGAACACAGGAACCTATGTACCAGACAGAGTGAAGTGGTCAGTATGAGAGTGAGGAAGTGATTACCCCCCCCCCTTATGTAGGACTTACAAGACAGTGTCTAGAGTCAGACATCTGTCAGGGAACACAGGAACCTATGTACCAGACAGGGTGCAGTGGTCAGTATGAGAGTGAGGAAGTGATTACCCTCCCCTTATGTAGGACTTACAAGACAGTGTCTAGAGTCAGACATCTGTCAGGGAACACAGGAACCTATGTACCAGACAGAGTGAAGTGGTCAGTATGAGAGTGAGGAAGTGATTACCCTCCCCTTATGTAGGACTTACAAGACAGTGTCTAGAGTCAGACGTCTGCCAGGGAACACAGGAACCTATGTACCAGACAGAGTGAAGTGGTCAGTATGAGAGTGAGGAAGTGATTACCCTCCCCTTATGTAGGACTTACAAGTCAGTGTCTAGAGTCAGACGTCTGTCAGGGAACACAGGAACCTATGTACCAGACAGAGTGAACACCTGCAAGTATGAGAGTGAGGAAGAGAATGATGTGAAATGCAGGCGAAATCGATGAATGGAGAGGTGATAATGGAACAATTTGTGCAATGAGTGGCGGGGGAAACCGGAGAACCCGAATAAAACCCGCCGTGTCGCCGCTTCGGTTTTTTTAATAACGTCCTCCAACGTAATGTCATATCGGACGTTGAATGAATGAGATGGGTGAAATGATACTCAAATGAACCCGAGTTTTCATAGAGCTTTAAGCTACCGATATTCGTCTTCTCAGGATAAGGGAAAACCTCTAACCATCACGCTACCGAGGCGGGCGTCGCCGCTCCGTCCATCACGAATACCAAATGTGGGGCCGGCCCTGGGATCGAACCCGTACCGCCTAGGTGCTAGGCGAACGTACTAATCACTCGGCCACGGCGCCGCCCCTACTGAAGATTACAAAGAGCAATATTTGCGGTTACGATTTGTTCTGTCTATAAAGTTAAGTTGATGTTTGTATAAATTGGTGCGATTTGGACCACGGGCCTTACACAGAACCTACATATTACAGGCATTTGTTTTTCCTCGTTAGTTAGTTATATAATATAGCTTTGTCATTGCAAGTAGTATGTTACTGCTTCTCACACACAGGAACCAAAGGCATGATCATCTGTATCAGCTCCTGATATAGAAACAGTGCATTTGTGTGATGGAACACGCTATCAGTGCACTCAGCTGTATATCGATGTGGCACTTGGAAATATTGTGCTCTGCTAATGCGCTCAATCAATCATTTTAGTTTCGTGACTGTAGCTATTGCTAACACAAACATTAACATTTCCGTTGATTATGTTGTAACCACCAGACTGCGGATGTAGGTATAGCTACCTACTGTGTTCTGAATGTCGAACCTTGCGGTTTCCGTTCATCATCGATATGCACAATAGATATGTATATCGATCAGGCGGGTGAGGGACGAGTAGAACTCGATGCTGTTCACTTGAGCGACCTCATGAACAACAAGAGCATCGACTCAAGAGAGTGGAAGGAACAGGTTGCCCTTTTGTGTTAGGAGAGTGGTAGCTGCAAACCACATAACTACCTAGTGGTAGAGTCCTAGTTCTGTAACTGGGTACAAGTTCCAAACACGCTCCTCATTCCCAGCTAGGAATTACCTATATTTCAGTCCCCACTTTCCAAAAATGTCGCTTTTACAACGGATTATTATAACGGCGTAAATTGCGAAATTAAATGAATGGCATAATTACCATGGCAACAAGACAGCAATGACGCCATGGCAGAAGCAGCAATTTTCTCCAATGTGCCTGTAAGAAAAGCTGAAATGGTCATTCTCACAACTGCAACAACATTCAAACCCAAGAAGCATCTCATTTAAAATATCCTGCCTTACTTGATACACTCATTTTCCTTGGTAAACAGCAGAATTGGTCACATCAGAAAATGTTCTCCCTAAGCAAGCATCATTATTACCTTACATTTTCCTCTATAAGTATTGAAACAAATGAAACATGTGCCTAGTACTCATATTACGTCATACATCTGTGCTCTGTGATAGTATAATTTTATTTAGCAAATGTATTAGTTAGTTTTACGTATTTTAGTAAGACGTGTATATTTTTATTCCGACGCTTTCAAGTCACACACTAAACATATACTCACAGTGTCACAGTCAGATTATATACACACTACTTACATAAATCTAATACCTATATTTAAATGAGACATTTTTGTATAGTAACATCTTATTTATCTCTTACAGTTTACAAGTTATTCAAAAGACATCTAGAATAAATACGACTACACAGGCTATAGTCAGAAAATTCAAGATATAAATTTCATTTGCCATAAAAATATATCAAACATATGGCATTTTAATCAAAATTGCTAGAACCATTTTCAAGAAAATCAAGATTTTCGAAAAAATTTCCATGTAAAGGGTAGTTTACGGTGAAGTAATTTGTAGAGGAAGTATTGTGTTCAACCCAAAAATTCGATATCGAGATTTCACCGGAACTATTTTTATTTTCTCGAAAGTGGCCCAAACGATTTTGATTAGAATGTTTAAGATATTTATATAACAAACGAAATGTATATCTTGAATTTCCTGGCGATAGCCTATGTAAGAGATAGACCAAATCTTATTCTACAAAAATGTAGATCTTGCTAAAACACACAATTTATATCCAAATAAATGTTTTTGTAGAGTGAACCATTTTTAGAGATATTCCTGGTTATTTGTGTGAGTTTTAGAATGCTTAAACTTTAGTCAAGTAGAAGATCGTTATTCATTTTTTATATGTTAACCGTGCAAAGAGAACGAAATGTGAAAGCTTTAAAAGATTTGAGTATCGCTCAACGTCTACTATATTCCCATATTGCCCTTGTACCTACAAGAAAATAAGCAAGAAGATAATTTGTACAAATGTTTATCTCAACTAACACGAAGAAGATATAGCAATAAGAGTTTGTACTATGTTCCACTTCTCTGGACATATGTTTCCACAAGCTGTAGTTTCGTTTGCCTACGTCCCAGGGTAACAAGTAGGTCCAGATTCCACAGTCGATGCCACGTTTCGAGTAGCGAACATGACAGGGTAAGTAAAGTATTCGATGTGAAAGCAACAATAGCATTAGCGTGATTCTGTTCTTGTTGTTGCATTACTTACGGCTACTTGAGTCCACTTCTTTTGTTTCTAGAATGAATCGGACTGTGAAATGTGAAGCAGTGCACATGCTCGGTCTGTCCTCTTGCTGCATGCCAAGCAGATATCTGACTAACTCTCCTACCTCTGTTATTGCCTACCCACCGACAATTCGTCTGCAACTTACAAATTAATGTCCATGTTTACTTTCTCTACTAAGTATAGTAAATAGAGGAATTATTAGTTTCCTCCCAAAAATTCGATGTCTAGATTTCACCGGAAATATATGTTTTGAAGTCCCCTGAATCCAAAAAGAAATAATTTTTAGAAAAAAGGTGAGTGTATATCTGTCACTCTATGTGTCTGTCAGCCTGAGGACAGCACAACTCAAAAACGAGAAATCGGTTAAGAACCAAAGTTGGTATTTAAGTTTAACATCTTTTAAGGATGCAACACAAAAAATTTCAAGAAAATTCCACCACCCTAAACTACCCTTTACATGGAACATTTTTCGATAATTTTGATTTTCTTGAAAATGGCTCCCACGGTTTTGATTAAAATGCCATGTAATTGAGATATTTTTATGGCAAATGAAATGTATATCTTGAATTTTCAGGCTATAGCCCCTGTAGTCGTATTTACTCTGTATGACTTTTGCATAGCTCGTAAACCGTAAGAGATAGACCAAATCTTACTATATAAAAATGTAGATCTTGCTAAAATACACAATTTATGTCCAAATAAACTTTTTTCTAGAGTGAACCATTTCGAAGATATTCCTTGTTATTTGTGTGAGTTTTGGAGAACTTATACTTCTGTCAAATGGAACATCGTTATTCATTTTTATAGGTTAACCGTGCAAAGAGAACGGAGTTTGAAAGCATTAAAACATTTGACTATCGCTCAATATTCCCCTTGTACCTACAAGGAAATAAGCAATAAGATAATTTGTACAAATGTTTATGTTAACTAACATGTAGAAGATATAGGAAAAAGAGTTTATAAGAATGGTTAGTAGGTACAAGAGTAGAGAATGTCATGTGAGTGCAAGACATCAGGTTTTTAATGCCGTGTTCCATGTCTAAGCATAACTAAATGCAAGTGTGATTGAAGGAATTAATAATGAATCTAATAACAGTTGCACCAGATTCCCTTCTTCGTGGGTTTAATGCTTGGAAATTCCTGTACTTGCTTAATACACAAAGTTGTGCTGCAGTTGGAAAGAAACTGGATCCTTTGTAGGCGAGACATGATTAAGTTGCAGATTATGTGCTAACAGCAAACACACAGAATTTAAATTATTGAGAAGGAAACGTTTAAATATTGTTTCTTCATCTGCAGTTTAAAAGCGGTGCACAAACCGAGTTTGGAGTTTTGAATCTTGCTCTAAGTTGAGGAGTCGCTTGGCAACAGAACAATTCCTTTTTTTAGCGTGTAGAAAATAAAAATAAAAATGTTGGTTACAGCAGAGAGATAAAGAAGACGGAGAGGAAAAACGCAATGAAATTCTGGAGACGCCCTCCGGTATACAAACAAGTCCTGGGAGAGGGAGCTGCAGAAAATTGAATCTAGTTGGAAAAGTTGCTCCTCGGTTGGTTCTACACACAGGGAGGAATCTGTAACAAGCATTCTCTGCATTTGGAATGTTCCAACACGCGCCTGCCTGTCTCATAGCCCACACTTACCTACCTACCTGTCAAAAACTTCAACAATTACAATAAATCTCATGTGTCGTATTCACATGACTTTCTCTGCCCTTTCTTACTAATGTGCGATTTTTGTTTAGGTTTCTATATTTCAGTCTTGTTGAGGGGATGATTTCCTTCGGCTTGTGTCGGTATATGTAGATCATGGGTGTCCAACCTTCTCTCTTGCCTAATGAGCGGCTATACCCCACTCCACTCGCTCAGTCGGAGGAACAGAAAGTCAGTATCCAGTGATTTTTGCATGAATGCTTAGCAGTAAGAGACAGACATAAGCTTGTGGAGCTCTGTAAACACAACTTATGTTAAATAGTTCGTTTTTCTATTGAGTGAACCATTCGGAGGTACTCTCAGTTTTTTGTTTGAATTTGCCAATAGTTAAGCTTTTCTCAAATAGCAATACATTATTAGTTTTTTCTCTCTTGGCCTTGCAAAGAAAAAGGAGTTTCTAAGGCATCGCATAGCAACCAGCTCATAAAACATCTCACTGTCACTGCCTACAGTATTGCCATATTCTCCTTGTACTTACAAGAGAATTATCAATAGTGTACTTTCTGAGAAAGCTTATTCGATTAAAATGTAGTACATAGATAGATAGAGAAATAAACATTAACAAGAATGGTGTGTATAAGTGTGAGTATAGCTCTACAGAGTTTCTCCAAAGTGAACTATATTGTAATAAAGACGGCAAAGTGCGTTGTTTTATTATTATTATTATTATTATTATTATTATTATTATTATTATTATTATTATTATTATTTTTTTTTTTTTTTTTTTTTTTTTTTTTTTTTTGTTTATTAGCTATAACAAGCATGCCCCATCGCAGTAAGCGATACTACATGCTATTACATTGATACCTATTACATTTATTTCTATATTCACTGACACTATCACTTCTACTATCTTCCAGTTGTCCTTTAAATTGAACTTGCTGTATTTATATCTGGTCCTTTGTTTATTTTATATCACTACACCATATCACTTCCACTATCTTCCTATTAGCAGTTGGAATATACTATTGTAATTCACCAAAATTAATGCTTTGAATAAATGTTTTGAAAGCCCTTATGTTGTTTGTGATTAGCTGCTCTTTAGTCACTGGCCATTTGTTGTTATTAGATTCAATGGCTTTCTTCATTACTTCCCTTTGTTGTTTTAGTTTGCCACATCGATATATCAGATGTTCTACTGTTTGCTCTTCTTGTAGACAGATGCATCTAGAGTCCTGTATTATTCCCAGCCGGTGTAAGTAGGATTTAGTTAGTCCGTGTCCCGTAATCATTGCTGTCAGTGTGAAATTCAAGTTAATTTGTGTGCTCATTCTTCGAACAACTGATGGGATGAACTCCTTGCAGGCTGCTCCTTTCGTTGTATTAGTCCACTCTTCTTGCCACTTCTGCATCCCTTGTTCTTGGATTTCACTGACATATGTTGTTTTTGGTTTTTTGTTGTACACATAGTCCGTAGCATTATCAATCGCAGCCTCCTTAGCTAGTTTATCAGCTAATTCATTGCCAAGATATCCAGCATGTGCTTTGATCCAGGCAAAATGTATGATCCACTTCTGTTCTTTAAGGCTTTTGAGATTCTTTTGAATTTCTTCTATTAATTTATTATGTTTTGAATTATTTCTGATTAGATCTAGGGTAATTTTGCTATCTGTATACACTGCAGTTATTCTTTCTTGTACACTTATGTTCATATCCTGAAGTGTTGCTAATCCTCTAATGATTGCCACTTGCTCTGCCTGGTTATTGGAGCATCTGTCATGTAATTTAGCCTTGATTTTATGTATAATTTCTCCGTGTTTAAATATTACTGCTGCAGCTCCAACTTTTCCATGGATTTTACTACCGTCTGTGAAGATTTCTATTTCATAATATTTTCCTTCAATGACTTCTTCCATAGGAATACACTCCGCTGGATGGGGCCATTTTGCTATATGTAAGGGTGCATCATAATATGACGATTCTGGTGTCATTCCATGTGTTATCTTGTATAGTTTTGCTGCTTCTGCTATTTTAATATAGATAGGCTTCACTCTAGCTACTACACATGACGCATCAAAATATATGGTTCTGTATGCTTTGGCAATTTTGATATTAATTATTCTCTGTGTTCTCTGAAGTATCTTTATATTTTTCTTCCTCTCTAGTGCCTGTTCCCAGACTGGTGAACCGTACGTTAGTATAGGTGCTATTGCTCCTCTGTATATAGTTCTAAGAGACTGGTGGCCGAGTCCCCACTGTAGTCTTGCAACTTTGGTTAGCATGTTTGTTAGTAGGAGTGCCTTGTCCGTTATGTTGTTAATGTGTCTACTGAAGTTGAATTTTTCATCCAGGGTTATCCCTAGGTATCTAAGTTCTCTAACCTGCTCAAGTGGTTTGTAATTCAAGTATACCTTGATTGGTTCATTACCAGCTTTCCTTCTCCTTGATATTAATAGAACCATTGATTTTGAGTCGTTAAATTTCAGTTTGTTTTGCTTTGCCCAGTTCTCTACTTTCTTTAAATCTGAGTTTGCATAGTTTTCTGCTTCTTTGTTGCTGTTACCTCTTGTAAGTAGAAGTAGATCATCTGCAAAAGCCACTACTTTTGATTGGTTTGTTAGTTTCAAGTTGAGAACTGAATTGTACATTATGTTCCACAGACCAGGACCGCAGCTTGAACCCTGTGGACATCCCCTGGTTACCTCCTTTGTGATCTTGCATTCATTTGTTTGTAAGGTCGCTGTTCTGTTACTGAAGTAGCTGCCATGGCTGTGAAACACTTCACAGAGGAAAGCCTTCGAGCAAAAAAAATGTGTTGTATCCGTTAGCTTAGATGTACGTGGCGCTTTTGATTCAGCCTGGTGGCCACGTATTTTGCTCAACCTCAAAGAACTTCAATGCCCAAAAAATATTATTATTATTATTATTATTATTATTATTATTATTATTATTATTATTATTATTATTATTATTATTATTATTATTATTATTATTATTATTATTATTATTATTATTATTATTATTATTATTATTATTATTATTATTATTATTATTATTATTATTATTATTATTATTATTATTATTATTATTATTATTATTATTATTATTATTATTATTATTATTATTATTATTATTATTATTATTATTATTATTATTATTATTATTATTATTATTATTATTATTATTATTATTATTATTATTATTATTATTATTATTATTATTATTATTATTATTATTATTATTATTATTATTATTATTATTATTATTATTATTATTATTATTATTATTATTATTATTATTATTATTATTATTATTATTATTATTATTATTATTATTATTATTATTATTATTATTATTATTATTATTATTATTATTATTATTATTATTATTATTATTATTATTATTATTATTATTATTATTATTATTATTATTATTATTATTATTATTATTATTATTATTATTATTATTATTATTATTATTATTATTATTATTATTATTATTATTATTATTATTATTATTATTATTATTATTATTATTATTATTATTATTATTATTATTCTTATTCTTATTCTTATTCTTATTCTTATTCTTATTCTTATTATTATTATTATTATTATTATTATTATTATTATTATTATTATTATTATTATTATTATTATTATTATTATTATTATTATTATTATTATTATTATTATTATTATTATTATTATTATTATTATTATTATTATTATTATTATTATTATTATTATTATTATTATTATTATTATTATTATTATTATTATTATTATTATTATTATTATTATTATTATTATTATTATTATTATTATTATTATTATTATTATTATTATTATTATTATTATTATTATTATTATTATTATTATTATTATTATTATTATTATTATTATTATTATTATTATTATTATTATTATTATTATTATTATTATTATTATTATTATTATTATTATTATTATTATTATTATTATTATTATTATTATTATTATTATTATTATTATTATTATTATTATTATTATTATTATTATTCTTATTCTTATTCTTATTCTTATTATTATTATTATTATTATTATTATTATTATTATTATTATTATTATTATTATTATTATTATTATTATTATTATTATTATTATTATTATTATTATTATTATTATTATTATTATTATTATTAAAGGTTTACAATCTAAATACTTATAAAAACTACTATGCCAACTCTCTTAAATAACAAATCCAATTAGGATGAAGTACGTAATTATTTCAAATGTATAAAATCGCTTGGTACTGTGCCACAGGATAAACTAATGAGTTACATTCCCTCCCGTTCTGGAAGGGTTAAAAGCCGAGTTTACTTCACATAGATTCCAGGATTTCAGGTATCTTGACAATGGCATTTCAGTGTTTGTTACTTCTTTTATTGTAGATGTAGTCAATGTAAGAATTAAATTCCAAGATGAGCTCGTAGATCTACAAATACCCATAGTGACAAAAAAAGTCTGATGTGTTGCACTCACATGACTTTCTCTACTCTTGTACTAACCATTCTTACAAACTCTTATTCCTATATCTTCTTCGTGTTAGTTGAGATAAACATTTCTACAAATTATCTTATTGCTTATTTCCTTGTAGCTACAAGGGGAATATGGGAATACAGTAGGCTTTGAGCGATAGTCAAACGTTTTAAAGCTTTCAAATTCTATTCTCTTTGCACGACTAGCGTATAAAAAATGAACAACGATGTTCCATTTGACGAAAGTTTGTTTTCCGGAACTGAAACAAATAACAAGGAATATTTCCGAAATGGTTCATTCTACAAAAAAGTTTATTTGGACATAGACTGTGTATTTTAGTGAGATCCACATTTTTGTATAGTAAGATTTTGTCTATCTCTTACGGTTTAGGAGCTACTCAAAAGTCATCGGGAATAAACAGGACTACATGGGTTATAGCCAGAAAATTCAAAACATACATTTCATTTGTCATAAAAATATCTTAAACATATGGCATTTTAAACAAAATCGTTAGAGCCATTTTCAAGAAAATCATATTTTTGGAACATTTTCCATTAAAGGGTAGTTTAGGATAGAGGAATTTTCTTGAAAATCTTCGTGTCATGGTCTTGAAAGATATTAAACTTAAATACCAACTTTGGTTTTTAACAGACTTTTCATTTTTGAGTTATGCTGTCCACACACACACACACACACACACACACACACACACACACACACACATGGACATTTTCCTAAAAATGCTTTTATTCAGGGTGCTGGAAAACATATTTCTGGTGAAATCTCGACATCGAATTTTTGGGTGAAATATAATACTTCCTCTACTTACTATACGTAGTAGAGAAAGTGAACAGCATCTTATTTGGGTAGTTTACCTTAACCTTAAGAAGTGGGTTTAGGTGGCTCCGATGCTGGTCTACTGATCCCAAGGTCGCGGGTTCAAATCCCGCTTAGACCGATGATTAGTGTGCTTAACAACGACAGCTCCATGTCAGTAGATTTACTGGCATGTAAAAGAACTCCCGCGGGACGAAATTCCGGCACACCAGCGACGCTGATGTGATCTTGCCAATTGACAGCGTCGTTAAACAAGAAAATAATTTAATTTTTTTAATCTTAAGAAAATATATTAGATTGTCATTTTTCTCAAGCTGTGCCCGTGACTTTCGTATATGATGGCCGAGCCTGGAACAATTGTCCTCCGTGCAAGTGTCACTACGGGCAAGTGTCAACAGACAGCTGAAGGTGGTGGAGTGAATCAGAACCACCAGCTTCACATCCCAATGATGATCCGATGCATTGAACGATCCGTATGGCATTACAAAGCGCTATTTCAGACATGTAACAACAAACCCCAGCCCAGGCCAGCCAGACCATGTCTCTCCACAGAGAAGGGGGAGGGGGAGATAAACCCAACAAAGGGAAGAGTCCACACTAGATTCAACAAGTCATCTTAGCACCTGTGAGCGGTTAAATGTAACAAAGCTAAAATATTCTTTGTGGTCAAAGGATTGATAAATAGTGAATCTGTCGTGAAAAGTCGCGTCAACAATGAACCCTTCCATCCGTCATTCATTTGTTTATAATCCGCCCGCATTATGCGCTTCTACAAATTCTTTCCTTGCAGATGAACTTTTGTTTTGTTTCCGGTGTCATGGAATCCCCTGTTAACGCAGCACCTTACTTCGGGTGTTGAGAACCAAGTTTCCACCTTCTCTACGGCTTAGCCAATGTAGAGGAATGCAGTAGACTCCCGAAATAACGCGCTTGGTGGACATGCCTTAGCCCCGCGTTCTTATAACGACTCCATGGTACCCATACTGAAATGTGAGGTTAGAAGTGACAAATCAATCCCGCGGAGATAATGGGAAACAATCCTGTAATAATAAATTACAGTACATTGTAAAGTGTGTAATACACTGTAAAGTGCACCAGTTTTAAATGCAATTACACAATTAATTTATACAATTACACTTTACCCATATTACACTAACCTACTTGTGTTAAACAGATCCGTAGGTAAGTTTCGTTTGGCGGTAGATATAATTCACGTTTTCTTCTCTGTGTACCTATTGTTTGTACCAAGATGGAGATGAACACTGTTCCTCCATACACATAAGCATATTGTTTAGCACTTCACTAACATGCACAATATCTTCTTCGTGTCTCCTTACTTCAGGACATTCTTAGCAATGTAGTGGCCAAGGTCAACGCTAGGAATGCAGTGTCCAAGGTCTACAATAGGGGTAGCATAAAGTATATTCCAGCACCGTTCTTTGAAGAAAATTTTAAACTCAACTTTCAAAAATAAAAAATAAATAAGTAGAAAGTACGATATATTTTCGGTGAACATACTTTCCCCGCGTTAAATCCGAACTCACTGTATTTCAGACCGCACTTCTACTGTACCGCATTACATCAACAAACTGAAGGTGAGCAAAATGTTTATGGCAAGTGCAAAAATTTGGTAGCTCTGCTAATGCATTTATAACTCCAAATATGTCGAGCTGATCTCAACTCAGATTTCACGCACTAAAACATCCTATTCTATTAAACATTAAATAGTATGGTATTCCGTCAAAAAATTCGATGTCGATATTTCACAGGAAACATCTGTTTTGAGGCCCTCTGAAAAAAAAATATTTTTACAAAAAGTTCCGTGTGTGTCTGTGTCAGTCTGTGGACAGCATAAGTCAAACAGAAAAGTCGGTTAAAAACCAAAGTTGGTATTTAAGTTTAATGTCTTTCAAGGATGTGACACGAAGATTTTGAAGAAAATAGCCCCACCCTAAACTACCCTTTACATGGAAAATTTTTCGAAAATTTTGATTTTCTTGAAAATGGCTCTAACGATTTTGATTAAAATGCCATGTGTTTGAGATATTTTTATGACAAATTAAATGTATATCTTGAATTTTCTGGCTATACTCCATGTAGTCCTGTTTACTATGGATGACTTTTGCATAACTGGTAAACCGTTAGAGATAGACCAAATCTTACTATACAAAAAATGTAGATCTTGGTAAAACACACAATTTATGTCTCAATAAATTTTCTTGTAGGTTGAACCATTTCGGAGATATTCCTTGTTATGTGTTTGAGTTTCGGAAAACTTAAAGCTTTCGTGAAATGGATCATCGTTGTTCATTATTTTATATGTTAAGTGTGCAAAGAGAACGGAATCTCAAAGATTTAAAAGATTTGACTATCGCACAAAGCCTACTGTATTCCCATATTCCCCTTGTACCTACAAGGAAATAAACAATAAGATAATTTGTACAAATGTTTATCTCAACTAACACGAAGAAGATATAGCAATAAGAGTTTGTAAGAATGGTTAGTACAAGAGTAGAGAAAGTCATGTGAGTGCAGCACGTCTGATTTTTGGATTATGCTGCCCATACACAGACAGACGCACACACGCGCGCGGACATATCTCTACAAATGCTTTTTTTTAGATTCAGAGGGTCTCAAAACATGTATTTCCGGTGAAATGTCGACATGGAATTTTTGGGTGAAATACAATACTTCCCCTACTTACTAGTAAAGGAAAAGATATACCTATATGATGCATTATTGAAATGTCATTTGTAAGTAGTAATTCTGAGTTACCTACAAGTAAGTAGATAATTTTCGCTCTTCCCCTTGATGTACCTGTAGACGCATAAATTAGGTTGAACTGTTTCTGTATCAAAATTCTTTCTCTGTTTCTTTCGGTTTTTTATTTTATTTTTCTAAAATAGGTTATGTTTTCGTATTGCATTCACCATTTAAAAGTTCGCCATTTTTAAAATTCGCTGTTTACAAATATTGTATAAAAGACTGGTTAGAGAAAATGATATGAGTGCACGCATCAGATTTAATGAATCTGAATATTAAAGTTGTGTACCTATGGAATGCAATACTTGTAGTTATACCTGGGTATGGTAAAGTAGAAGATAAAGTAAACACGAAAAGGCCCCTTATAGGTAGATATACGTAATTTCCAAGTTGCCGCATGAACATGTAAACAGTTCTGGGCCGTCTACTCACATGGCGCCTAACCAGCAACAAGAAGAAGGAGAAGGAGGAGCAATAAAGTGATAATTACGATAGGCATCCATAAAGTAGAGCTACAAAAGGAGTTTATTGCGAATGGTACGTAACATGTGATTAAGTAGGAGAGGCCGGCCTTTAAGGTCGAGTCGTGGCTTCATTAGCATCAGTAAGTGGACCTAATTGTCGGCCAGCTCCGCCTGATGCCTGTGGAAAACATGTCATTTCGTGGGAAATGGCACCTTTACGCAGGCCAATCAGGAGTCAGCCGGCCGGCCGACCGACCGACCGACGCTTCAAGCCAAAACACGCGATGGACACCTTCAACTGTTTCTCCCGTCTCTTTGCCTGCTTTCTTTACCAGATATCCATGGCAGCAGTTAGAGGAAGCGTTAGGTGTTATCACAAGTAATTGTCCATTTACCTACAGAATTTCACTATCACGAGTTGCATTTATTACGATTATTTCACGAAATAACGGATTCTATAGCCAATGGAATGTTATTTAAATGTTGTATTGTAATTTATAACGTCTTAAAACAAATATGCAGCAAACATATTACATCAGCGTCCTTTAGCACGGGCTATAAGATTTTGTACAAGTATTAATGCTGCAATATTTTAAAATGTTGGCAGTCACTACTTCGAGTATCTGCTGTTTATTTATAATTTCCTTCAGTACAAAATTTGTCAAACTGATTACAAAGATATTCCCTGTTGTGTTGTGAGGTTTCACTCTTCGAATTGTTTATCTATTTCAGCATTAAATGCTTCACCAACCGAGAGGCAGCCATTTTTAGTTCCTCTATTTCGTATAGTAAGTAGGGGAAGCATTGTCTTCCACCCAGAATTTCGATGTGTGTGCGTGCGTGCGCGCGCTTCGCCTGTGAACAGCGTAACGCACAAACGAAAACTCGCTTAAAAACCAAAGTTGGTATTTAAGTTTAATATCCTTCAAGAATGCGACACGAAGGTTTTGAAGAAGATTGCACCATCCTAAACTATCCTATACGTGGAAATTTTTTTAATAATTTTGATTTTCTCAAACATGGCTCTAACGTTTTTTATTAAAATGCCATATGTTTAAGATATGTTTATGACAAATTAAATGTATATTTTGAATTTTCTGGCTATAAATATAGATCTTGTTAAAACACTCAGTTTATATCTATATGCATTTTTTGTGAACCATTTCGGAGATATTTTCTATTCGTATGAGTTTTGCAGTACTTAAACGTTTCTCAAATGTGAACATTTTATATGTTAAGGGACACTAGGAGTGAAATTTTGGTCAAAATTGTCAAAAAGTCGAAAATTGCTTTTTTTACCTTAAAATGTTCCAGGAACACCTGTGCATTTGGATCAGCTAACATTTTTCATATCCCCCACTCCACGTGGTCATTACGGCCCAGCGCTCTTCCCTTAACGTACACAGGATGCTCCTATATAAAAGCCTGTTTTTCTCAAAACTACATTTCTGCACATTCCAAAAGGAGGTCGCGCCTGAGTTTTGCTTCAAATTCAATGAAAATTTCCAAAAGTATTCATAAATAGCAGTTACACAAATCTATGATTCAATATTGATGTTATCATTAACATGAATTCCAAAAACATTTTTTGTATGAAAAAAATCAATAATTTTTAAGATTAAATTTTCTTTGTTATTAAAACAATATGTGCAGCATAATCAGCAAACGTATTTGAAATATCTCTTCATACAGTTGTTACCCATGTTTTAGAGTACCAGTTCTGCCAATATAAATGAATTTTGAAAAGTCAATAGACGCGAGCTCTATTTTGAAAATGTGCCTATTAAATTCATAAAATAATTTATATATCCTAAACGAATTATCCAATTTTAATGAAATTTGGTGTACCTCCTATTCTCATATAAATACAAACACAGTAAAAATTTCAGAAAAATCTATCAAGAAATGTGGAACTTTCAAATTTCACTCCCAGTGTCCCTTAAGTATGCAAAGAGAACGGAATCTCAAAGCTTTAAAACATTTGACTATCGCACAAAGCCTCCTGTATTCTAATATTCCCCTTGTACCTAGAGGAAATAAGCAATAAGATAATTTGTACAAACGTTTATCTCAACCAACACGAAGAAGAATAACACATCAGAATTTTGACATTTGAGTAGCGACTTTGTTGCGTCAAATTACGTACATAAGCTATTGCAGCACAGTGCAGCTAGATTCTCACAACAGAAGAGAAGCAGAAGGCCGCCATTGGTGGAGAGTTGAAATTGTTGTGCACATGATTGGTTGATTTGAACCAAGTGACGTAGGTATGAGTGGAATAATTCAGCTCAGAGCTGTAAAGGGAATGAATGATCCATTTGCAGTAGGCAGGTAGGTAGGCAATATGAGCAATTCTCGAACCGTTAGCTCTAACTGACTCAGATAAATGCACTTTCACATGTCTAATGAGCAGCAAAACAAGCACATTTGCCTCCTTGCAGTACGTGCCGAAAATGGAGGCGCAATTTAGCTTTGATGGCAATTTGGTGGTATCAGTTAGTTAACGCTGCTTCGTCTTTGTGATGCCGAGTTCACAATGAGATAGGTCATCCACGGTAATACGCAATGTTTTACTTAATGCCTTGTATGTACATAGGTAGGTATACAGAGTTTAGGTAATTACTTTACAATCACCAACAGTGTGCCCACCACAGTTTACATACTTCCTAAACGCTCATTATTACATTCATGTGCCTATGCACTTTTAGTTCAAATAGTTGGAAAATACAAAATACCTGTAGGTAGGTATCTCGTATTTTTCTCCCCTAGGCCCAAGTCTTATACGTATTCCAAACTGTGCTAGAGTAAGTATAGAGGTGTTCGTGCAGATATTTGTACTAGTAATTGAAGACACTGTAATGAACAATACTACATCAATATTTACTTCATTTGCCGACTTACAATTTTACTTATTGCGAGTAGTAGATATATTTTCAGGCTGGTTAGTACATCTATGTAGGCGTGGCACAGAAGGCATGACGCAGAGTGGGTGGAACGAATGCTGAACTGAGTCCAAATGGTTTCTACAAGGCCAACGATTATTATCTGAAACTATTTATTGGACTTCGAACGACTATTTCGCCACGTACATATACATTTTCAACAATCTTGTCTTCAATAACCCTTCTATAAAAGAAACACACATTTTTCAACAACACTGGAGAACTTGATTTTGTAACAACAGAACATGTAACTTTGTTTATTTCTAAAGAGTGTTGACCTAAGCTAGATATTAGTTTGCCAGATTACAGTAAAATATAGCACACTTTTTAAAACACAAAGAATTTTAAGAAATAATTTTGTGATATTTGCAAATTGACTTCCTTTTCGTGGCCTTTAAGGACGATTTAGGATTCTGGATATGTTTATATTAAATCCACACACACGCACGCACTCACGCTTCCTCCAGCCGGAAATCGAATCCGCGACTCCTGGATATGGAAGCTGGCCAACCAGCAGTTCAAATAAAATATTAAAACGAGCAGTTTATTAATCCAGAAGCAAGTTAAAGTGTTTTTGAAAGTTGACAGTCAAAGAACTGCTTCCTGATGGGAAAGAACTAGTGATGCATTAGAAAATTAAAAATAATAAACTAGAATTTAACTAGCGCGATATATCGACAGGTTTGCCAACGCTAGCCTACTATCGATAACAATATCGCAAGTGCCTTCATCTTGTCGCAACTTGCGAGAGAAATGAACCAATTAGCCACCAAGATGAAACCACGAGGGGTAGGTGCCTATGCGGAGATTATTTAATGACTGAATTATTTAATGAGCACTGCTAACAACACTAAAATAACCCAGCTATTTTTTATATCGTGTTATCTAAATATTAAATTGAATGTGTTGCACTTCTATCTATACCATACCTTAGTAGTGGCATAGCGGATAGAAGAGAAAGTGTGAGCTCTCCCGCTGGTCCACTGCATGATCCGTGGTCCCGTGGCAACTGACCGAAACTGCGGCGTGGCGATCGCAGTCGCCTCAAAATGCGGCCGAACTGCCTAGTATGTGATTCGGAAGTACAGACAATTTTATACGTATGCGTTGTGTGTTGTGAGTAATTAGGTACATAACTTGTGAAATTGCTTCTAATTTTGTGCATAAATGTGTGTGTTCTTCAAAACGTAAGTTTCAAGCAACATCAATAATAATTGATTAAAAATGCCAACTTGTTTTGTACCCGGGTGTCGTTCAGGATACAGAAACTAGACATTTTTTTTACTCCTCCTAAAGATAAAAATCTGTTTTACAAATGCGAAAAGCCTATTCCTAGGAAAGACACTAAATTATCTGTTAAATCTAGTATTTGTGACAAACATTTTCCAGAGGACTTTTTAGTGAAAGTTGATTCATTCGTTGTGCATGGAAAACTAGTTGAAATCCCTAGAATTAAATGTCGGTTAAAGCCAGGGGCAATTCCCTGTATATTTCCTAGTTTACTCAGGTACTTAAATACAGAGCATAAATCCCGAAAATCTCCACAAAACAGAGACAAAAAATTACTGAAAAGGCAATATTCAACAATCAGTAAATTACCAGATGCAGGATCCAGTCAACCAGTTGTTATTTCAAACGCGCCGTCCTTCAACAATGAGGAATTCACAGAAAACAGTTCTAATTCCTCCAAGGTCACAAACACAAGTGTCAACAATGAAATTGCTACACTGAAGAAAAGAATTAGAAACCTCAATAGAAATTTAGTTAGAACTAAAATCCTGCTATCTAAAGCTTAAAAAATGTCAGACGGGCTCGAAGGGGATGCCTTACACCAATGAATTTCTATCAGAAAGCTTGCTATTTAAAATTAAAAGCCCTAAAGGTTATAGACATTGCTTAACACATGAATTTCTGCCCCTGCCTTCTGAAGGAAATTATCTAAAGGGATAAAGTGCACATATGGTATAAATAGCAATGCTCTAAATGCGATTTCTGCTACATTCAGTCAAGAAGAAGATGAAAACAAGCGTCTTGGAGTTGGAATATTTGATGAAGTCAAATTAAGAGAAGAAGTTAGGTTCAATGCTAGCTCGCTAAAAGTGCACGGATTCGTGAGTCTAGGTGAACACACTCCTGACAATCAGAAAAATTCTATGGCTAACCATGCTTTAGTTGTTATGTTTGTTCCCTTACTACATATCCGCGCCCCCCCCCCCCTTGCCCCCGTTTCGCGACGTCCATGTCTGGAGCCAACAAGTAGCGATTTATGCAAGTGGAAATGCTACACCCGTGGAAGTGATTATCCAGTTAGAAAACGCAGGGACAAGAATTGTTGGCTTCACTGGTGATGGAAGTCAATCAAACAAAAAAGTATGGACAAATTTAGGAATAGGAGCAACATGTGAAAATGCCCAGCACCCACTTGATGACACAAGAAGAATATGGGCTTTTTCAGATTGCGTCCACATAATAAAATGCATGAGAAATTATTTTCATGATATGGTGGATGTCTGATCTAGAAATAAGAGCATCCAATATAATTTTTATAGATATATTTATGAAGCTGACACTTCTCCTAAACTTGCTGGTCTTAGAGTTTGCCCGAAATTCACCTCATCCCACATAGACCCCACCTCTTTTCAGAGAATGAATGTGAGACTGTGTTTTCAATTGTTCAGTAACAGCACTACAAATGCCATTCACTTCTCCAGGAAAATTAATTTTGAAAAATTTAAGGGAAACGAAAATACTGAACTATTCACAAAAGATGTAAATAATCTTGTAGATGCATTAAACTCCACAGTTCCAATTAAAGCACTCTATAAAAATTCGCAATCTCACAGAGTACTAAAAGATTTCTTTCGCATAATAACATCTGAAAATAACACATTCTGCTCAACTAGGACAATGGAATCTCTTAGAGTCACCTTAAGAAGTACTTTGGAAGTGTCCGAGTATTTATGGAGTAGAGGATTTGCGTACGTCTTAACAGCAAAGACCCCCTTGAACGGCACTTTGGAATTATGCGTTCTTTGAGCTGTGACGACCATCCTTCCACAGTTGACTTTTTACATCTACATATGCTACAGGCTGTGTATGTCCCTGTAAAACTTGCACTGTCAAATGCTGCTAATTGTGAGAATAAAGTGGAGCCACAACTTACATCTTTTATGAATCAAATTCGTATATTGGCAAAACAAACTGAGCAAAAAAACCGTGAGCTGTTGGATTTTGTTGGAAACAAAATAAAGAACAAAACTAAAATACTTGACTGGGAAAGTGAAGTTCCCGAACTCTATAAGGACAATATGTCTAAAAGATGCTTAGTACACAACTTAGGGGGTTATATAGTAAAAACGATGCTCGAAAAACTTAGTTCTGGAACCTGTGCCTCTACTCTGTCCACCGATCTACCCTCTGACACATTAGCTTCCACTTCACTACAATAAAAGACTATGGCACCCTAAAAATTGTCGGTATTTAACCTACCCCTCTGAATGTGTGGTTAATATTCTTTTGCAAGTCGAGGCTATTTTGGAGAAGCAAATGTGCTCGTCTGAAAGTTTGTGGGGTGATATATTTTACGAGTGCTTAGATAACATAGACGAAATTATATTAGGACCCAGTGGAATAGGATGCTGCATGGAACACAAACTGGATTTAGTTGGAAAGTTAACACTACATTACATGAAGTGTCGCTTCTTTTTTCGTACCAAGGAAATCAGTAGAGAAATGACGTCATCGAAGTCAGCAAAATCAACACTTAAACTCTACAAGGTCTCCAACGTCTAATTCCACGGTGAGTTTCGATATTTTATATACCTACATAACATACATAATTTGCATTATGGTTTAATTTTTCAGCGTAAATTCATGTAAGCGGATATTTCCCATTGTTATTCATTAATTATAATACCCATTATTGTAAAATACCATCCTATATTATGTGTCAAGGAAAGACGATGCTTCAAAACAGCATTTCAAATAATCGTGCTTACGATTTTAGGTATTTAAAATGCTAACTGATAATATGAAACCCATTTTCACCATGCATTCGTGAACTAAAGTGAAGCGACCGCGACACCAGTGCCATCTTGCGAGCGAACCATAGTAACTCCCGAAGAGCTCACACTATCTCCTCTATCCGCTTCATTATTCTTAAATAACCTTTCCTCGTAGCTTACAAATCACAATTGCAAACCAGCTTCGATAACTTCTAAAGAAGCGAATCAGGTGCGACAATCTCATATCGATAAGACTTCAGTGACTATTTCATTACCTCGTCACTCTTTTGTTCTGTACAAATAATCACTAGATCATTCTTTTGCTCTGTCAGTATCGCCAACTGTATCCCATAAATCGCTGAAAACCAATTTGTTAATCATTACAATTGATTAAGAATCAAAATAGCGCTCCATTTCAATTTGACAACCGTGTTTTTAACAATTTGTTATTGTATTAATTCATGTATTTTTCCAGAGGAAAAATTATTAGTTAATGTTAAAAATACAGTGAAATTTATTTTAGATTATAAACTGGTTTTCTGCTGTAGCGACAAGAGAGGATCGAAATACGTGTAATTTTTGGGTTTCGTTTTCCTCAGTTGGCAGTCCTGTAAGCTTAACTACACTAATTCAAATGAATCTTATTATTTATATAGAATTTAACAATTTGTGGTCAGATATAGTTTATAATTCATATTGTATTTATGAAATAGTCCACAGTGTGACCTTCCTCTAGCTCTGCTGGAAAATTGATCAGTTAGGTTAGACGTCTTACCTACTTGTAATAATTACCTACATGTGATTGCGTTTCAGCACAATTATGGGCTCACTGATCCTTATTCGCCAATCACAATCGAAATTAGTCGATAGTTTTAAAGCATGGTACCTATTCAAAAACTGCTTTTCTTCTTAGTCCTACATGCATTTTTTTATTCCTATACCTAACCCTTGTTTCGATTCAACTAGAGATCTAAAAAGCCTAGTTGTTGTGATGCATTTTGCTGTTGACTGCTCGCGCTTGGTGTAATGTGTAAAAATGGTGATCTGTACATCAAAAGTATACAATGATCTAAATGATTAAATGATCGCGCTTCGCGCTCGCAAAATTACCTATTGTAGGTATTATGAAACTCTCACGTGGTATTACATACACGCAAGCGCCGTTTGGCCAACGTCTCGCAGATAAACTTGTTCACCAATCAGCATGTTGTTCACAAACTGACTCGAAGCTGCATTCTGCTTTCAATATATGTACCTTATAGTATAGGAATACCTATGATTTCGAAACATAAAATAGGTAAGCCAGTTCAGTGATTAAGTATCTACTAAAAGTACAAATGAAAAATGGTATCATTCCCGTGTTGTAACTAATTATCTCATCGAGATTTTAAACATAACCTCAATTAAATTATTAATGTATATTCGTGGTATTATCTACTGAATATAGTCGAACATGTTTACAACTAACAATTCTACTGAAAGCCTGATTCGTGAAGTAGGACAAATAATAAAGGATGACTGTGCAGATTTTGTTAATATCGAAAGGTAAACTTTTGGTTCGAATGGAAACGTATCTTGAGCAAGTGACAGATAACTAACGCCCGCACTAGATATGTACATAGGTATAAAACAAGTGAAGTCGAAGCCCGCTAGAAGAAGCAAAAGTGTTTATTAGCCTACTCGCTGGGCTGGGCTGTGAATTTGGATGCTAGCGTGTCTGCTTTGAGCGTGAACAAAAAGTGAACTTTCCTTGAGCACATCGATTTTTTCGTCTTGCAGAAAGGAAGGCATGGTTAATGAAAGGGGGGGGGGGGGGGTGTAACGGCATGTATTACGTACGTACGTTCCGGTGGGGAGAAAGAGGACGGCGATTGGTGTAGCCAGGCCACGGGATGGGGCGGAGTCTGCTGCGATGATTGGCAGTTGTGTGAGGGGAGAGTGAGTGAGTGAGACCGATATTGATGGGCTAAGCACAGAGGCGAGGAGGACATTCAACTGTTTCATGCCACTATCGACACCTATCGATACCTACTGCTGATGCTTGTAATGTGCTGAAACAATCGAACACGAAACGCTGGCATACAACACAAACAAGTCACTATTAATATCCACCAATAAAACACACCCACGTATCTAATGGGCAGAGCAAGTATTGCATTTCATCCAGAAACTCGATGTCGAGATTTCACCGGAAATGCACGTTGTGAGGCCCGAATAAGAAGTATTTAGAAATAAGTTTCTGTAGTGTGAGGCTAGCGTGTCTACCTCCCATTCAAGAGGTCCCAAGTTCGAATTTCGGTTAGGGTGACTTATGCGGATGAGGATTTTTTCCCCCGAGATTTTCCATTGTCCTGAGTAGACAAATATCGAGTAACTCTAAGCTCTATGGACCCCGGGCTCATTTTACCATCAAGTTAAAGGATGTTAAAGTAAAAAACATCTGACTTATTGCACTCACATGACTTTCTCTACTCTTGTACTAACCATTCTTACAAACTCTTATTCCTATATCTTCTTCGTGTTAGTTGAGATAAACATTTGTACAAATTATCTTATTGCTTATCTTCATGTAGCTACAAGGGGAATATGGCAATACAGTAGGCTTTGAGTGATAGTCAAATGTTTTAAAGCTTTCAAATTCTGTTTTTGCACGGTTAACAGAAAAAATAAATAACGATGTTCCATTTGAGAGAAGTATAACCTCCAAAACTCACACAAATAACAAGAAATATCTCCGAAATGGTTCACTGTGGAAAAAAAAATTATTTCGACATAAATTGTGCGTTTTAGTAAGATCTACATTTCTTGTATAGTAAGATTTGGTCTATTTCTTACGGCTTACCAGTTACGCAAAAGTCGTCCAGAGTAAATACGACTACAGGGGCTATAGCCAGAAAATTCCAGATATACATTTCATTTGCCATAAAAATATGGCATTTTAGTCAAAATAGTCATTTTCAAGAAAATCAAAATTTTCGAAATTTTTTACAGCTAAAGTGTAGTTTATTGTGGAGGAATTTTCCTCAAAATCTTCGTGTCGCATATTTGAAAGACATTACACGTAAATACCAAATTTGGTTTTTAACAGACTTTTTGGTTTTGGGTTACGTTGTCCACAGACTGACAGACACACGCGCGCGCGGACCTTTTTGCAAAATTTATTTTTTCTTGGGAGGATTCAGGGGATCTCAAAACACACTTGCGGTGAAATCTCAACATCGAATTTTTGAGTGGAATACAATACTTCCCCTACTTAGCAGTAGAGAAAGTAAAAAACTATTGCAAGTTTGTAATCAAACAACATTATACCTACTGTTGCTAAAAACTGTAAAAGATAGGAGTTATAGTGTTTGTTGCAGATAAGCGTATTAATTTGTGCTAAATAAAAATTGTTCATCAAATCAAAATTAAAACAATAGTCTATTAATAAGTGACGGCACATTAAATTCATTAATTTTCAAGGCATGAGGGGGGGGGGGTTGCAGGCCCCCCCCCCTTCACGACGCCCGTGAGATACGTGCGAACCAAGTAATGTTTTGATGTCATTAGATCACTGAGGTACTGTACTTTAATGTTGAACAAAAATGACATTGGAATATCCTATTTATGTAAATGCATACAGGTTTTGTAGTTGTGCTAGAAATATCTATTAATCACACTGATAAATTTAAATTTACATTGCAAATGGCTTTGATAAACAAAGTTAATTTGTTTCCAGTTCAGTAACTGAAAGCCTGGAACCGACAAATCAGAAAATGAACAATTAAGGGGAAACACTAATTGATCTTGTACGTATAAGATTTGAAGCTTTCGCGGCGATGATTTATGAGAGCTTCTCGGATCATTTCCTGGAGATGGTCATGGAGTTGAGGTAATATGGCTGGTAACGCCAGGAGGTCTAATTAATAATTGATCTGGATATAAATGCTTAATACGTATCCACTTGTGTGTGTTAGTTGTTTTTCCTCTTCGTCTAATTGATTTCCCATAAAATCAATCACATAGTTTATTGCCTGATGTTTTTGACGTGGTGGTAACTCTGTGCCGCGAAATGAACAACATCTGTCGTATAGACTATTCGTTTTACTTCACACCTCAATGCGTCCCTTGCGGGTCTAGGTATTGACTTTACAAAAGCATTGGAAGTCAGTGCTAGTACACCATTCCTTATCACGAGACCAGCCCACTCTGCGTCATGTTTTCGGTGCCACGCCTTCTTAGAGGCACCTACTAACCAAATTGAAAAAATACACCTCTTAATAAATAAAAGTATAAGTGCGCAAATTAAACAAATTTGATGTAGGTATTATTGTTGATTATACTTACTGTCGTCAAAATTATCTACCAATAAAAGTACCTGCATTTATACCTGCCCCTAACATGCTGCATATGAACTATAGTGCAAAGTCATTAACATTTTGCATATCAGGGTTTTTTTAAATTGTTTTCTCTCTCTCCCTCTCTCTCTCTCTCTCTCTCTCTCTCTCTCTCTCTGTCTCTCTGACAAACACGCCAGCCACATTCCTTTCTCTAAATATATCTATGTGCTGTCTGTTCACCAGCTCATGGCCTTAGCGGAATGAAGGGGAGAGACATAGTGTAACCCGAGTTTTGTAAACTTCCTAAATAACGTTGCTGCTGGTTACGTTACCTCCAATGTTATTCCCGATATTTTTGCTCGCTAATATGCTAAAAAAACTTAATTTCCGGTGAATCTCGACATGGAATTTTTGGGTGGAATACAATAGTTCCTCTACTTTCCAGTAGAGAAAGTAAAAATGAGTATAGAATCTGCACCTGAGAGTGCTGTGAAATCTGCTATGATATTGAGGTTGCGGAGCAAAGGGTTTCAGTGGAAAATAGATCTTCATACGATGATTGAATCAAACAAAACTAAAGGGGCTTCTAAAGCGAATGTATATCTGTTTTATTGGTATACTTGCCCCCCCCCCCCCATCCCTGCACGTGTGTTCTCAATGCCATAGAACTAGTCTGGGCCAAGGTAAAGTGCATGGAAATGTAACAGTTGACTGCTGCACGATATATCACTTGTGACTGAAGCAGACTGAGAGGCGTTTTGAAAAAACATAGAAAGGGTAGAAAATGTTCAGTGGGAGAAAGACGGAGTAGTTGAAATCATGGTTTGCGTTTTATAAGCTGAATATACTGCATCAACTGAAAATAACGTGTAAGTTCCGCTAGTTTGACCCAGTTCTTTGCTTTGATCTAGCGTGAATACCTACGCATTTTACTGTTGGCACCATTACCGTAAGCGCGACAAGAAACACGACTCCTGCTTCAGATATCGCTGTGTACCATGAGATATCGCTGCATTCCTGCCAGGTACCATGAGCTGGTGGACAAACTTTACCTACCTCATTTTATACAGGGTCCTCAAAACGTGTATTCCCGGTGAAATCTCTGTAAAGAATTCTGATACCAATGCAATGGGAGAAACACAAGCCCAAACTACATATTTAATATGCACACGGCAGGAATGCTGTAGTATATTATGTAACGAGACTATAATGGTATTAGTTAAGTTTCATACGACAGTTTATGCTCGACCATATACCTACTTTTACAGTTGAAATATTGTAAAATGTTGTACACTCACCAGGGACAATGACCTACATATTGCATCAGCTGATATTTGGAGTTGTTCTGCGCAGGCGCTAAACGATCGATTCGTTTCCAGCACGTCACAGCTGCATGATGAAAACGATAACCTTGGAATGTTACGTAACATTCAAAAATAGAAGGCAAATTGAATATATTAGTTTTCAGGCGAAACTTTATTTCATGTATAAGCTTTTTATTGTACAATTAGTGAAATTAATTTGCTTAGGGACTGTGCTTAGTGCAATATTGTTGGAAGTTGAGTTGTATTGAGGTTAACTTACTTAGGCGGGTGGAGTAAGTTGCATCTCACTGTCAGTAGTGTCCGCCCGCCCGCCGACATTTTACTGTTTTCTAAACTCGCGCTAGTTGCGTTTCGAGAATTAATCGATATTGCAACTTTAATGAAAATAGAATTGTCGTATTGGATGAAGAGCAGTGCTTTATGAAAGTTTAAACTTAAGGAAGTCCATTAAAGGATCGCTACTAGAGTTATAATTAATAAATGTGGGTATGGTCGAGCAGCATGAAATAAGTTTATAACGCGAAGCGTGCTGATACCTAAATGAAGTGTAGTTGCTCCTTGTAATACATTCTACTTATTTCAATCAATAAATGTGAATGAAAGGTTGGATTTCAAGCAATCATGAGTAGGGCTAGGAAGTTCATGCATTTGCGTTTTTTCATAGGGGTTAAAAATGTATGCTTTTACATTATGTGCACCAATTATGGAATTTTAAGTTATTTGGACGTGATTTTATGGTGCATATAACTGCATATTTTCTTGATTTTTGATAAATGCATATCATTTCAATACTATAGCCCCTATATTGCATATTTTAATGATTTTATGGATTTTTATTACTTTTTTCTATCTAGATATTTTTCATATTGGCAGTATTGCACATGATGATGCAATTCACGAAGATTTCAATATTATTGCCCCTATATTGCATATTTTAATGATTTTTGTGCTTTTTTTTTTTATTATTTTTTCATGTGTATAATATTTTTCATATTGGTAGCATTTCTGAGACAATGATTCTTTCCCATTGGTAGATAGATTTGTGTCCAGTACAAAGAGAATTTTTGTTAAATGTCCTAAAAGAGTTAAGTTGTTTAGATCAACAGCACCTAATATCCGACTTCCTCCTGCACCAGTGTTAACATGGGTCGATGTAGTTTTATATTATGCTGAGCACATAGAAATAATCGAAGAGGTTGTTAATTCGTTGGACTCGAAAGATGCTTCATCAATAGAAACTGTGCAAAATATTCTGTCAGGCACTGGGTTAAAAGAGGATCTTAGTTCCATATCTGCCCATTTTTCTTTCTTACCAACAGCCATAACGGCATTGGAAGCTGTAGGATCTCCTTTGCATGAATCACTTACTGTCTTTGAAAAAAACAATATGTGATCTAAGTTCGGCTCGTGGTAGCATAGGACAAAAAGTGAAAGAGAAAGTGAATTATGTAATATCAAAAAATTCTGGTTATAAACAGATGTGCGGTATTCGAGACATCCTCGAAAGAAAACCATCTGTCACACCAAGAGACTTGACTCTCTCTGTGAAGCAGTTAACATCATTTAAATATGCTCCAATAACAACTTGTGACGTGCAGAGAAGTTTTTCACGTTACAAAAGTGTTTTGCGAGATAACAGACAATGTTTTACAGTTGAAAATTTGTGCAAAGTGTTGGTTGTGAACTGCAATTTAGCAGTTAATACTAGCAGCGGGACTACTTCTGCTTCAACCTCTAAGGAATAAGGTAACGTTATGATTTACACTAACTCGTCTACTGCAAAGGGACATGAACTGTTCTAATGAAATAGTGCATATTTCTTGGCATATTTTCAAGTTTTGAAGAGCATATTTGCATGCATATTTCAGTGTTTTTTAGGGCATGAAAAGATCCAACACTTTATAACCACCTCGCGTTTGTCTGTACCAATCACAGTTTTCTGTCGGTAACTGCAGTGGCTGGCTCTACCTCTGTTTGGAGACCACATTCTAATTACTTTCTCTACTACGCACTTAAAGTAGAGCAAGTAGGTATCTACTTTATTCCGCCCAAACATTCGATACGAACATTACAATAGAAATACTTGTTTTAAGGCCTTCTGAAACTAAAAAAAGCATGTTTACTTTCTCTACTGCGTTTATTGGAGGAAGTATTGTATTCCACCCAAAAATTCGATGTCGAGATTTCACCGGAAATATGTTTTGAGCCCCCTGAATCCAAAAAAGCATTTTTAGAAAAAGGTCTGCGCGCGGTGTCTGTCTGTCATTCTATGGACAGCATAACTAAAAAAGAAGAAAAGTCGGTGAGATCAGATTTGTCCTCTATGCTTTATTTGGATATGACGCATTTTGTTAACTTTGTATTGACAATACGCAGGCGCAGGGCAATGCGCTCCTCTTTAAACAGGGCAGGTTGGTGATTGGTGCAAGCGCTCGCTAACACATTTCACACAGCTAGATAGATATTAGACACGCAGCTAGCCAGCTATTTGTCACTCATACATACAGATACACACACACAAGAGGAAAATCGCTTTTGTTGGCAGTGTCGAGCGAGCGCCACGACTTTCCAAATCACGAGAGACAGACAGAGAGAGATATAATTGGCGAGGAGCAAGGCAAATTCCCTCAGCACCAGTCTTAATTACTCCTGCTCCTGCTCCTGCTGATAGAACGTTTTCCACATTATCGATCTCTACCTCATTACTGCCACAAAAAGCATCCTATAGATATCGTATTTACCAAAATTACATTTCTTTCCTCTGAAATGAAGCTGATCTGATGGGATGGCTGCGTGATAACGCAAACAGGAGGTCCTGGCTTCAATGCCCGTTAGGCCACCAATCGTTATTTTCCCTGGCTGGTAAGTAAAGATTGCCTTGACTAGGTATATTCACTACGTTTCCACGGGAAATTGAAATCGTTTTGATTCCAATCACATTCTCATTCCGATCCAGTTTCCATCTTGAATTCAATCCTGATTGAGAACGATTTGGATACGCAAGGCTCAAGCATAAATAACTGAAGCTTTTATGATGTTCACTTGACGAATTTGTAAAAAATGTTTTCTACGTATTTTAAGTAGGTTTTGAGGTTAGTGAATGTTTTGAGAAGAATATATTGTGAAATTATAGAAACAATAAAAGTGACTGTTGTGTTTTATTGCATCACTTTCGCTAAGAAAACAAATGACAAACGTGCAGCGTGCTAGAACGAGTACAAGAGAAGTTAGCATCTTTGGTGGATTCAAATCGATTTGAATACGGTAGATGTTTCCATCAACAAAATTTCCATCCAATCCCATTTCTGAGAGGATCGAATCCAAGGATTCAGTTCAATCACAGTCCGCATTTCCATGCGGTAGTCAATCCGAAATGAGAACTCAAATCGATTTCAATTCCCCGTGGAAACGTAGTAATTGTGGCGCCGGCCGCACATCAAAGCAGCTTCAAGGTCAGCCACCTCACACCACTATGTTGCTAAGCGAAGCGAGAGAATGTCGGCTAATAGCGGCCATTTCCACACAGTTCGAGAAGCTTCGTAAGACATCGACTTCCAGAAAAATCGCCGGTACTTAATCTCGGCTATGCAAGCGAGTAGCTACGGATAGGGAAGTTAGTGTTGGGTCAGTTTTTAATGTGTTTATGTCAGAATCAGTTGAAATGAGTGTGTTGGGTCAGTTTCGGGCAGTTAATTGTCAGAGCAAGGTATGAGCACTTGTGTAGTGCTTGTTTGTGTCAAGGTTACAATACAACAGAAACCGCTGTGAATTGCAAGGTAACGAATTGTAAATTGTAATTCAACTTTAGAAGAAATCAGGTAAAACAATTACTGGACTTACCATTTGTTACAATATAGATAATGCCAGAATTTTGCTGATCTCTATTTTCTGTCATTTAATTTCGTTATATGTTTCAGTGTCGAAGGATCAGGCGAGTGGACGGCTACAGAACTGTATGACAGTGGAGTTTTCTTTGTGGGACTGCCCTGGAGTTAGAGGAGTCAAATAAAATTTTAATAAATGTTTTGTTAACGACGTTGTCAATTGCCAGAATTAATATTAGCGTCGCCGGTGTATGTGCCAGTATTTTGTCTCACAGGAATTCTTTTACATGCCAGTTAATCTACTGTGATGGGGCTCTTGCTTTTAAACACACTTAAAAACCATCGGTCTGGGCCGGGTTTGAACTCACGACCTTGGGATCAGTAACCGAGCCATGCAGACCGATTAATATTGAGTGCCCATGTAAATATAACTTATTCTATTAATGAAGAAGCTTATGTTTTAACAAAGCAAATTCTCACTGTCTTATACTTCATTTATTGCATTTTAAACATTCTAATCATTAAAGCTGGAGATTACGTACGGGGCATGTAATATCTGGAAAGGTTAGGGAACCCACCTGTGTCCGTCTTCGCTTCACTTCGATCGTTCCTCCCGGAGGTTTGAATGACTAGAATGTGCCCTTAAGTGCCGAAATGTTCATCCGTAACCAATTGATAACTTTAATATGCAATCTGAATTTCTATAGATACCTACAGCGAACATATATAAGCTCTTTCTTAGCATTTACAGATGCAACGCTGTTCTTGCAGTGTAGCGGGACACTGGTGTTTGAGAAATGGGAGAGTTTGGGAAACTGCAAATTTGAATACACGCTACAAAACACACCTGTCTTCCTATTACTGTTGCCAGAAATAATATAGAATAAACTTTATGGTTAAAAAAACAAAAAAATGTATAAAAATATAAAAAATCTGATGTGTTACACTCACATGACTTTCTCTACTCTTGTACTAACCATTCTTACAAACTCTTATTCCTATATCTTCTTCGTGTTAGTTGAGATAAACATTTGTACAAATTATCTTATTGCTTAGGTACAAGGGGAATATGGGAATACAGTAGGCCTTGTGCGACAGTCAAATGTTTTAAAGCTTTGAGATTCTTTTCTCTTTACACTGTTAACATAGGCATAGAAAATCAATAACGATGTTCTATTTGACAGAAGTACAAGTTTTCCAAAGCTTACACAAATAACCAGGAATATCTCCGAAATGGTTCACTCTACAAAAAAAAAAAAAAAAAAAAAAAAAAAAAAATTATTTGGTCATATATTGTGTATTTTAGCAAGATCTACATTTCTGTATAGTAAGATTTGGTCTATCTCTTACGATTTACAGTTATTCAAAAGGCATCCAGAGTAAACAGGACTACATGGCTATAGCCAGAAAATTCAAAATATGCCTACATTTCATTTGGCATACAAATATCTTAAACATATGGCATTTTAATTAAAATTCTTAGAGCCATTTTCAAGAAAATCAAAATTTCCGAAATTTTTTCCATGTAAAGGGCAGTTTTGGGTGGGGCTATTTTCTAGAAAATCTTCGTATCGCTTCCTTGAAAGACATTATACTTGAATACCAATTTTGTTTTTAACCGAGTTTTCGTTTTTTAATTATGCTGTCCACAGACTGACACACACACACGCGCGCGCGCACACACAAACATAGACACACAAGGACCTTTTTCTAAAAATGCTTTTTTTTTATTCAGGGGGTCTCAAAACATGTATTTTCGGTGAAATCTCGACATGGAATTTTTGGGTGCAACACAATACTTGCTCTACTTGCCAGTGGAGAAAGCAACAAGAACTCGTTGACATCGACATTAAGAAGAGAAAATGGAGATGTATAGCTACACTAAGAAAGGCAACTACAGCAACAGATGAGGGAGGTCGCGGGTTCAAATCCCTCCACCTAGAGAACTCACATTTCACGTCACTTTTTCTAAATACTGCCTGTAACTCTACGACAGAGTTCGGAGGGAGAGTTTAGCAGCTCCTGACGGCACGTCCCGGGAGGGAGTGATGAGGTGAGAGGAGACAAAGGACGAGGAGCGACACAGCAGAGGGCAGGGTCCCTACACATGTAAACTTCTCGCTGGAGGCACACACAATCTGCTCCCCTGAGGGACGTGGGAACCGACCTGGAGGACAAGGATTTACAGAGATTCCCGCCGACACTTAAAACCCTTAAACAACCAAGCAGATGAAAAGTGAAGTGAAATGGAAGGACAGGAAATTTGGGGGATGTGATAATCTTTCCCAGCGTTGCCCTATCGGCTGGGAAAACTCCGAAAAAAACATGGGACAGGAGGGTCGGTCATGGGAATCGAACCTACAACCAACCGAAAGGGGACAAAAGACCATTGCATTTCGTGCGCGCGCGCGCGAGTTCAGTGTCTTCCAAAGCTGCAATGCGAATATTTATAAGAAAATTCCCCACCCTAAACTACCGATTAACGATTTTGATTAAAATACCATAGGTAAGTGTAAGATATTCCTATGACAAATAAAATGTTATATCTTGAATCTTCTAGGAATTTTCTGAAGTTCTTTTCGTTCTGAATTGCTTTTGCATAACTGGTAAACCGTAACAGATAGACAAAATTTTACTACATAAAAACTCTCATTAAAGTACACAATTTATGTATTTTTTGTGGAGTTTACTATTTCCCAGATATTCCTTGTTAACGTTTTGCGTTTTCAAATAGTTATATTTTTCTCAGACCGGTAGTCGTTCTCTTTTCCCCCTTGTCAATCCAAAGATAATGCATTTTCAAAGCCATCACATCGCGTACAAGAGTGAGTAGAAAAAGTCGTGTGAGTGGACATCATAATGCTTTTAACATCACAGTGGTTTTTAGGTAATAAAAATCTTAGTCATAATCATAGTCATAAAGGTTGTATACTTACATTTAAGTAATTTTATTTTCGTGAAATGGTCCTGCCAAAGCTGCCTACTTCTGATTTCCAAATCCTCTAGATAACTTCTCCAGTCAATTCGTGACTCGCAAATATATCTGTGTTTTGGAAATCATTTGTGAGCAAGCTAAGATGTACCTATTTGTTCGTTACACAGTTTGATTGTTTTGTTTTAATGTGCAAGTCTCTCAGACAGCAGAGATCGATCCATCGAGTCTCGAACTGCTCTTTCGAGACTATATTGCTGAGAAAGCAGAAACCGTAAACCTCTTGAACGTGGCTCGGAGAGCGAGCGAGCGAGCGAGCGTGCAAGTCCAAACAACTGTAGTCTACCCAACATAACACAAGTTATTGAGTTAGGAGGGCACACTCTGATTTTCACTTGTTTCAGAAAGCTGGGCACGAGGGGAAGTTGTAGCGGGATAACGAAGTTACAGGGGCACACGGACCTTACTTGCCCAGCCAGGCGTACAATCGCCCTGAATGGTTAGGTACTACTCCCTCGATACTTGACGTGGGAGTGGTTACAACGGAATGAGTGTCTTGCAGCCTTTATAGCCTACCATCCATCCACCACTGCTTGCACAGTGGAGGAATTAACCTCATTGCAATCACCGTGATATTATGTAACGGTGGGCATATTGAGTCACATGCATAAAACACTAGTAAACTCTTTTCCTATACTTCTGGAAGGAAATGCTAAGATCAACACATAATATATCTTCAAGTTTGGGCTGGAAAGAGGTTTAAAGAAAGAACCAAAGAATCAATTATATCGATTCGATAGACAATGTAAAGTGGTTAAGTGGTTAATTCAGCAAATTTATGAACTGTATTTGTTCTCCCTATATCTCATATTCCTCATACATTTACACACACAGGTTATGTTGATGCTCGATTTTCCAATTACCTATTATCTTTAAGTTAGAATGACCAAGGCCGTGGCGAGAATGACCGAATAGGAGCGGAAGTGTCCGATTAATAGAAACTGGATTATTTATCGAAAGGTAAAACTATGGCGTGGAGTATAAATTTCTTAGCATTAGATTACTGTTTATACATACGGCTCATGACTTCTATCTGATGTGATGCAGTCACATATGTTTCTCTACTCATTTTCAACAAATTACTGTAACGAAAGCTGATTCTTCTATCTACTTCTTGTAATCCAGATATATCGTCATTATCTACACATTTACGTGCGCATTTCGTTTTAGGTAATTATGAGAGTAGGTATTTTTAAAAAGCGGATTGCTTTAAGTTTGGCTCTAAGTCAGCACAGTAACTAACAATGGCCTCAACAAAAATCATTGACAAGAAAATAATAATGAAATTAAAAAAAAAAAATTAAAAAAAAAAACAGAAACACATGAAAGAGACCACTAAATTCTCTCAACAAAAAAGCAAAATAATTTTCAAAAAATTCACTTTCCATCCAAGTAAGCACTGCAAATTTCACAAAATCGTCAAAAAATACAGCATCAGCTTGGCTCCACAAAATAACTTCAGCAAAGACAAATTACTATGCAACAAGTCAAAGGACCAGATACCACAGAACATAAAAGCAGGAATCTATAAAATTAGTTGTACGGATTGTGACCAAATTTACATAGGAAAAACTAAGAGGAACTTAGAAACCAGATTAAAAGAGCACGTGAGATGCTCAAATACAAATGGATAAATCTGCAGCTGCACGCCATTTTTGGACATCAAATCACAACTTCATGCCGAACATAACACAAGAATTAATTGGACAATTCTGATGAAGGGAGCAATTGGAGCTCTTGAAACCCGTCAAGATATTTACACATAAGTGATGTTAAGTGTTTCAACACCGATTCAATATTTATAATAACCATGTTTGTTATTTAGCCGACCTTTTGTTTTAGAGTTACGCTGTTGTAAAATATTCTACCTACTCAACATAACCTTAAATCGCCAGAACATAACAATATTTTACTTTCAACGGACTGCAAATGCCCTTTCCATGCAACTTGCAGAACTCAAGTAATAAATACCTACACGTCCCGTTTGCCGTGAGGTTGAGAATGGACCTAGCGGTGGATGAAAGAACGGTCGCAGTTCATTCGGTCAAATTTAACTCTGGACTCACTGTAGTAGTCTGCCGACATAACACTTTTCTAGGAATATTTTAAAGCCCCTTTTAAGAACTAGATCCACGGAGACAGCGAAAGAAATAGAGATATATTTTCTGATGACCTTCAAGCACTCCTCTTTTTAAACAAAAGTGGATGTATAACAATCACAGACTTTCTTTACTCATTTACCAATACATAGGTATCCCTTACGCTTGCCTAGCAAAATGAGGAAATAACACTCAAAATATTGTGGTTAAGAGCTCCAGCCAAACAAGTATCTGTACATAGTCACAATTTCTCTCTACCCTAACTAAAATTCACATACATACCTTTGTAGCGTCCCTTAAAAAGTGGTTCTTCTATACATGTTACATTATTCACGACAGCGAGGTCATTTGGGCACATTTTGCCGAGAAATGATTCCAAAAAGCAATAAATCTGTAGTTTCACACAACACGCGGGAACGTGAACAACGTTCAAATGTTTATCAGACGTACGGAGGAGTAAATTCAGTTGTCAAGAGGGAGCTATTGCGAGGAAAAAAAAAAGACATAAGAAGAATCGCAAGCTATCTTCCGACGAATGGCTCAGTTATACTTATTTAAAACATGCGTAACGTTACGATAAAACATTGACGCAGAAGTTTGTTTTAATCAGCTCTGCATTTTTCCTGAGTAAATGATTCTCTGTCTCTTATGGTGTCCCAGTTATATAAAACTTATTGAGAATGAGGGTGATTTCCCCACTTATTTAGCCTATTTGCAGAAGATTCAAGATATGGGTATCTACCTCTGTTTTATTTTGTCCGTAATCCAGTGTTATCACTTGTGCATTTCACTGTATCACATTATTTCCTATAACAATTCCTCTTCATTCTGAGTGAACTTTGTGTAGTTTTTAAATAGGAAAAAAGGAGACAAAAATTGCTTCTGTAAAAAAGAAGTGGAAAATCAAAATACTTACTCTGTATTCAAGTATGTGTCAATTGGTGGAACAAGTCTGAGTTTTTGCGACTCTTCGTGTTTTGCTAGTTCGCAAGAATTCATTGCTATGACTGTTGAATGCATTTCTTCTTATGTGAGCATTTTAGTATTGCTTCTCAGGCTGTGCAATCTACTAAGCAGTAACTGTTTCGTTTTAAATCATTGCTAGGCGAAAGCATATTGTAAATAATATAAATTGGACAGACTACAGTGCATAAAAGGTATAATATCGGAATTTATAATGTGTTGAGAATAATCACCAAATATTTTTACTTTCGCTACTACTGGAGTAATAAAAGTGTTTTGTTTCGTCTTTCTTAGTTTTGTGGTAGGTTTTGTGTTTGTTGGTTACTGAGAATAAACAAGGTTATGTTGACATTACTTAGACTGATAGGTATTATTTATCCCCAATGGTATTTTCTCTATAAATAGCGAATGCGACAATTTGGGAGTCACTCAGCTGAACTAAGGAGAGGTCATCATTAGGAACTGAGGTATTTGTGTATCTTTAAAGTCCTAGAGGGTGTCAGTCCTCCATACGGGGAGGGTATTCAGATGAAGAAAAGAAGGTATTTGTATATAAATACCTAAGTATAGGCAATAAGTGCTGTTTGAGATGGAAGAACCTTCTATCCCCCGTTAATTCGTGGTAAACAAGACCAAGATATACCTACGAGTAATTCAACTGAAAATTTGAAATTTGATTGGGAAGTGGAGTGGGCTCTTATTCCGTTTATCCACCCAACTTCTTCTACCTTTGGCTTTTCCTTGCTCTCCCGACGATTTTCCGGGTCACAGCACCTAATCTGCAGTTTTACTGCATACATTTTTGTATCTTACTCCGAAACATGCATGACGTAACAATTCTTGGTTACTAGATTTACTTGTTTCACATCAATTAATTACAGCCTGTGCCTTATGCAATTTGGTGTGCGGTTCCCTCGACACACGCAAGTACGTAACATGACAATGTTGTGACAAGCGGGGCGTGTGGCGGCGATAAATGGATTAATGTGCACACGATGACATGCGGCAGATAATAAGGTGCTGTCGACAGACCTAACACAATTATTATACCCTTTCGGCGATTCCTGAAAGAAACACTTCTTTACAAAGATCACACGCCCTCTTGCGTGGTTTGAGTTACCCCACAACGTGACCTGGTCGGTCGGTAAAACTCCAGCTGTCAATAGCCTGCCTGCCGACCGATATGCATAACAGCCACGACCGAAGTTGTGAGACTTGCTATATGCGGTTTACGCCATCAATGTCTTACGATTTGCAGTTGTTTTGTATACCTACTTTTAGATTCCATGATTAATTTTAGTTGGTGGGGCACAACTTTAATGTGTTACTTTCATATGATTCTCTCTGCTCAATCTTCAACATAGTGCTTATTCAGTAGGTACATCTTAACCGAGATAAACACTACGTTTCCATGGGGAATTCAAATCGATTTGAGTTTTCATTATGGATTGAAACACGAATTCAGTTCCAGCTGAATCCTTTGATATGATCCTCTTAGAAATCGGATCGTAATCTCGTTCCATGGAAACACCTACAGGATTCAAATCGATTTGAATCCGCCAAAGATACTAACCTACTATACCCATTGTAACACGCTGTACGCTCGTCATTTTTTTCCTTAGCGAAAGTGGTGTAGTAAAACACAACAATCACTTTTATTGTTCAATAATCTCACAATATAGTCTTTAAAATATATTCACTAACCTCAAAACCTACTTAAAATATGCAGAAAGTATTTTTACAGGTTCGCCAACATAAAACTTTGAATTATTTATGTTTGAGCCTTGCATATCCAAATCCAAATCGATTTCAATTCCCCGTGGACACGTAGTGAAAAATTTCTAGAATTGTTTCATTACACAATCCTTTAAGTACAGTGAGAATACGGGACTATAATAGTCTAATAGTTTTAAGTTATAGTCAAATCTTTAAAGAGCTAGTCCTTTGATGGTTTTGAAATTCCATTGTTTTTAAATGGCCAGAGGAGGAAGGGGGGGGGGGAGGGAGGGGGGAGAGGCAACTGACTTTTCATTTGAGAAAACTATATGTAGGTAATTGATACATTCAAACCAGTACCTAACAAGAATATCTCCGAAATTGTTTACTCCACAAAAAAATGTATTTCACACAAGTTGTGCGTTTTATTGAGATGTAGGTACATTTTTGTGAAGATGCTGTCTATTTCTCACAGTTTACAATTATGTAAAAGTCATCCAGAAGAAAGAGGACTTCTAAGCACATTTCCAGAAAATTCAAGATATACATACCTACCTATATTTCATTTATAATGAAAATATCCCATGCTTACATATGGTATTTTAATGAAAATCATTTGAGCCGTTTTTGAGAAAATAAAAATTTTCCATGTAAAAATAGTTCGGTCGGGGTATTTTCTTGAAAATCTTCGTGTCGCATCCTTGGAAGACGCTGAACTTAATATGTAGGAGTATGATGCAGTGAAGCACAAAATTAATATAATTTGAGTGGAACTAATACTCTGTCCTCCATTTATTTCTAGCATTTATCTACAACGCGTTTATTAGGTCCTTTCTAACATTATCAGCTGATGTCGATTGTTAGATTCTGGTGACGATTGAGACGCCTCTCTCGGTGAACTGATGAACTTAAAGACCGCGCCTGCCGGGTTCTCGTCAAATGTGGTGTCGAAATTGGCGAAGTTTTCCTTTATATTTCTTTATGAAGGTGAATAATGCTGTTGGGCCCTGAATAACTTTCAGCCTGTTTCTTTAGGCTTAAAGAACATATCATCAATAAAGAAATAGACAAATCTGCAGTGGCGTACCATTTTTGGAAGGAGAACTACGATATGGAACAGTAAATTCATTTAAGTGACCCTGATTTACCAACTTTTAGGCAAACGAGCTTCCATACATTGTTTTTAAAAATGGGGGTTTCATTTGTGAAAGGAAATAATTGTAGGCATGAATAATATGGCGCTTTGGTGTCGTAAATACCTGAGAAACATTCGCCGCTATAGGAGGGAGGAAAAACAGGCAGAATTATTACCTACCTCGATGGAACCTGGACAAATGAGTTGACACTGTTGTTGGAAATAAAAAGCAAAGGTGATCCAAATGGTAAGGGTAGATGCTAATCGTCCTTCATACGTAGGTAGAAGCAGTGAAACGGGTCTTCTTCATTGTGAGGCCCTATTTTTGAATCCAAGAAAAGCAGCGATTACTACGAAGAGATGACCAGTGAGGTTTTCCAGTCATGATCCCCAAAAAGTCTATCAACACTATTGTTGTGCAAGAATTGCTCCTCAATGGATGCAACGGTCCTTGTGCATATTGAATCCAAATAATAATGGGGGTTGACTTCAAATTTTGGAATCCAAGCATCTCTTGGAAGGATTATATGGAGACGGTCAGCGTGTGTTCGATAAGAACGAGAAAGTTAAAACTTGGCCAAGTGCTCATTCCCGTTCCCGGGGCCCTGGAAAGCTCACCGTCACACGCGAACACTCCCATTTTACTACATTTCAACTTTCTCGTTTTGGCTATTACCTACCGGTGGTTGTGAACCAGCCTTGAAGCTTCTCTGCCCATTATAACAGCTCTGTGTTGCTAAACGTGAACACCCTGGTCCGCTCCTTTCACAAGTTGTCTGTATTCATCTCAGAAACCATTTAAACACCCCGGTTTCTTTCAGGTATTGCGTCTACAACTATAGTATTGGTTTGAGTTCACTTATTTAAAGGCATTGTCACGGTGGCCCATATCAAAGGGTGCTCGAGAACAGCTACCTCACACCACTACGTTGTTAGGCAAAGCGCGGTAAGAACAAAGGCCGATATAGACAGTTCGAGAAGCTCCGAATGCTGGCCTTTTACGAGAAGCTTCGAGAAACGTGGATTTCAAGAGGAATCGAATGGTAGCTAATTCTCGGTTATATAAGCTTGTCGGCATGGACAGAGAAGTTAGTGAGCGAGTAGGAATTGTCAAAGTGAGCCCTGGACAGTCGAGGGTTTATGTCAAGGTTAGGATAGCACAGAACAGTTGCAAGTTGAGATCATAAGTTGTAAATTGTGATTCAATTTTAAGGGAAGTAAAGTGACATTAAAAGTAACTGGATTTGTTATTTGTCATGGTATCTAATTTTATGGTTAGAAATTAAAGGGAAGGTACATGCCCTTTAGTGTGAGCTTCCATTGTTAGATAAGCTCAAAAATATTACTAGGTACCTACCTCACAGACCCTCAACATGTGCTCCAACTGTCAAGTTACACATATCAAGGCGACATTACCACCTATATCAAACTCACTCCAGCAACGGATAGAGTCGGTGTCATAGTCAAGTCAAGAGACCTCAAAAGTCAGCAATTATCCTGAGTCATTTGGGATGTCATTGAGAAGGTGCTCCATCTTGTTGGGAAAGAAAGTTGTTTGTTTCTTCATTCAGTTGTGGAAACAGCAACTCAGTGGGCACATCAAGATAACTCTTACCTGTACAACGTTCTCTTGAAATAAAAACAACTTATACATTTTCCATTTTGATATGGCACAAAACACATTTATCAACATAGTTTAGGAGGCGTTATGTTCAACCTCCAAAATAAATAGTGGATTCTTTCTTTCTTTCTTTCTTTCCCTGATTACCCTCCCCTTATGTAGGAATGTAGGACTTACAAGCCTGTGCCTAGGGTCAGACGCCTGTTGGGGAGCGAGGGACCTCTCAACCAGACAGAGTGAACACTTGGAAGCAGGTGGTCAGACAAGCACCAGGTATGATAGTGAGGAAGAGGATGATATGAAATGCAGGCAAAATCGATGATTGGAAGGGTGATAATGGAGCAATGGCGGGGGAAACCGGAGAACCCGGAGAAAACCCACCAAGACGCTGCTTGTCCACCACAAATACCACATGTGGGTCCCGCCTAGGTGGTAGGCGAGTGCTGATAGTGGATTCTCAATTCTCTAAATCCTCACAAAGTGATTGTTTAGAGTTCCATTGATGTGTCATTCAAAAGAATTTGGCTCACAAGCCATTATCTGTCAATAAATATTCACAGAAAATTAACCAAATAGATAATAAATATAAAAGGATGTTGGCAAATTAAAGTCAGGAAATACACAAGATAGACACTGCAAATTCATATACCATCCAAAAGTGTTCAATAAATTCACCACAATTTTGATGGATTATAATATGTCTTCTCAAAACATAGTGTAAATTATTTATTTGCTCAAACACACTTTAAAAATACTACTCCAAGTAATAAATTATTGGGAGTTTACTCAATTGTGAAGAGCGTCATAAAGTCAGTCACAATATGGGTGCACTAGGTGAGAATAGTTACTAAACATATATGTCACAAGTATGCAGGGTTTCGGAGGTACAGCCGCATAAACGAAACATCACCAATACCAAGATGCTTGCAACGAGGCGTACTAACGATGTATGTAACAGAGTAATGCCAGCAATTCAAAATTACTATCTACAAGACAGTTGGACTGTAAGTAGTGCCAGTGTTGCCATAATATTATATCGTATGGTTTCTAGTCTAATAAACATAATTCATTAGTGATATTACCAAAAATATGATCATAATTGCTTTGTTTTATACGCTAATATATTATATAACATTTTTAAAATTTTGCTTAGAAATATAAGTTTTTTTATTCATTGACTCATTGTTGCTGATGTTTTATGTTTTGATTTTAATAACAGTGAAAGAATTCACATTCAATTCTTATGAATTCAATAACCTGGCTTCTTTTCAGATCAACTTCTAACAATACCACAAAATAAATATTATTGGCAGAGACAAAGTTTCCAGACAATGCAATCGGTGAGGCTGCAATAAAAGGTTATGTCATAAGGTCACATACCGTGTTATCAAAGCCGCCGCAATAAACTTAAAGCACAGAGAACTTTGTGCCATTGTTGAACAGTTGGCCCATAGTAACAAATGTGATACAGCACTCAAAGCCAAAGGTGAATGTTACCACCTTTTCTATGAAAAGTCCCTTCAATGTCTTTGGTTACCAGTATCAAATGCTGGCAAGAGATTTTTTTCTACATATCCTAACTTGGTTGTAAAGGAAAGAAGGGCAATGTAAAATGAAAATGTTACTACTTGTGTGTTGCAATTTGATGATGCTGAGTGATGTGCAATGACCCTGAGTCTGATGCATGATATATGTAGTGATTCTTGTCATGATAATAAAATAAATGTTTCAACAAATGTGTGGGCGCACATTGTCTTGATGGAAGATGACTTTCTTCCTTGCTAAACCTGGCCTTCTTTCATGTATCTTTTGGTTTAATTGGTCCAGGAGGTTAGTATAATACTCTCCAGTAATGTTTTGTCCACGGGGAGATAATCTACAAGCAGAATCCCCATCGTATCCCAGAAAAATGATGCCATTACCTATCCAGCAGAAAGATTTGTCTTTGCTTTCTTTGGTGATGGAGAATCAGCATGCTTCCACTGTTTTGACTGTTGGTTTGACTCTGGAGTATAGTAGTGGACCCAAGCTTCATCTGTGGTCACAAACTGGTACAAAAAATCTTGCTCATTGCTCCTAAAACGTGCCAAGCATTGTTCCGATACTTCCATTCTCATGCGTTTTTGATCCAGTGTGAAGAGTCGCCACACATCTTGAAGATAATTTGTTCATATCTAATTCCTCAGTGAAAATTCGATATACCCTTTCAGATGACATCTGGCAAGCTTGAGCAATTTCATGCACTTTCAATTGGCGATCCTCCACTACCATTTTGTGCACTCTTGCAATGATTTCTGGGGTAGTGACAATTCTAGGCCAGTCCCTGCGTGGATCATCATACAAGCTCTCCTGACCAAATTTAAATTTGTTTGTCCACTTGGCAACAGTTGAATATGAAGGAGCAGAGTCCCCTAGTGTATTCAGAAAATCAGCATGAATGCCCCTTCTACAAAATACTTAATCACTGCTCGAATCTCGATTTTTCCCATCCCTGCAAATCACTGCGTGGGAACAACAATACAGTCACGTCACCACTACAGCTGTCTTCCAAGAACATTGTCGTGACACGTGTTTACAGGCAACAATCATGTGAACACCTTGTGGTGATTCCAAGAACTTAATAAACCACCCTCGTATGTTTTCACAACAATTCATTCACTCTTTTGATCACCATCTGCAGAATATATCCACTACATTAACAGTATCTTCTCTTTGGAAAAAAGGTAATCTCTATACATATAGTGAGAAATTAACTTCAGTAAAACATTTATAATCCTTATAATTTTCTTAATAAAGAGAAGCAAAGCCAGTTTACAAAACAGTAAAATTTAATAACAAAAACTTGTTTCACATTTTTCTATATACTTCATAATGGCTTGGATCCTTTATTACGAGTATCTTCAACAAATAAAGAACAGAAACATAATATGTGCTTTACATAGACTGAGTTACTTTTTGAAACAGTAAACATATAAAATGCATTTCAACATCATAGCTCAACATTTCTCGAAGCAGCAGCTGCACCACATAAACTTCTATGGACAACATTAATATTGTACGCAAACGTTAAGTACTTTTTCTCTTTTGTTCCAAACAGTCAAGGTAGTTAGTGTTCCCAAAATTCAGCCTTTTATAATTTAAAGTGAAATTACGACTACATAATTTGTAATGCCAAAAACAACCTGAGAATGAATCACAGTAGTTTTATTAAACTGATATTATTCAAGACCACTGCAGACTAAGAGATCTTCTTCTGAACACTTCTTCACTTTCTTACACATACAACAAAATAATACAATACTAAGCATTAGATTCAGAACTCTCTTTGTTCTATAACATAACATAACATTTAGCATATAAACAAATACAGTGTGTTCGGAAAGTCACTGTGCACTTAAGGCTATGGATGAAGATTATGTTTGAAGGTATAATACAATATACTCAAATCAAATTTATAGTTTTGCTACTTCCTCCACACTGTGCGGTGTCTATTGCTCGAGATAATGTTGGTACTCCTAGATTTTCCCCCTGGGGCCTATCACTTGAGATAACGTTGGCACTCCTACATTTTCCCCCTAGGGCCTATCACTTGAGATAATGTTAGTACTCCTAGATTTTCTCCCTGGGGCCTATCACTTGAGATAACGTTGGCACTCCTACATTTTCCCCCTAGGGCCTATCGCTTGAGATAATGTTAGTACTCCTAGATTTTCCCCCTGGGGCCTATCACTTGAGATAACGTTGGCACTCCTACATTTTCCCCCTAGGGCCTATCACTTGAGATAATGTTAGTACTCCTAGATTTTCCCCCTGGGGCCTATCACTTGAGATAACGTTGGCACTCCTACATTTTCCCCCTAGGGCCTATCGCTTGAGATAATGTTAGTACTCCTAGATTTTCCCCCTGGGGCCTATCACTTGAGATAACATTGGTACTCCTAGATTTTCCCCCTGGGGCCTATCGCTTGAGATAATGTTAGTACTCCTAGATTTTCCCCCTGGGGCCTATCACTTGAGATAACATTGGTACTCCTAGATTTTCCCCCTGGGGCCTATCACTTGAGATAACATTGGTACTCCTAGATTTTCCCCCTGGGGCCTATCACTTGAGATAACATTGGTACTCCTAGATTTTCCCCCTGGGGCCTATCACTTGAGATAATGTTAGTACTCCTAGATTTTCCCCCTGGGGCCTATCACTTGAGATAACATTGGTACTCCTAGATTTTCCCCCTGGGGCCTATCACTTGAGATAATGTTAGTACTCCTAGATTTTCCCCCTGGGGCCTATCGCTTGAGATAATGTTAGTACTCCTAGATTTTCCCCCTGGGGCCTATCACTTGAGATAATGTTAGTACTCCTAGATTTTCCCTCTGGGGCCTATCACTTGAGATAACATTGGTACTCCTAGATTTTCCCCCTGGGGCCTATCACTTGAGATAACATTGGTACTCCTAGATTTTCCCCCTGGGGCCTATCACTTGAGATAACATTGGTACTCCTAGATTTTCCCCCTGGGGCCTATCACTTGAGATAACATTGGTACTCCTAGATTTTCCCCCTGGGGCCTATCACTTGAGATAACGTTGGTACTCCTAGATTTTCCCCCTGGGGCCTATCACTTGAGATAACGTTGGTACTCCTAGATTTTCCCCCTGGGGCCTATCACTTGAGATAACGTTGGTACTCCTAGATTTTCCCCCTGGGGCCTATCACTTGAGATAACGTTGGTACTCCTAGATTTTCCCCACTCCACACTGACCGACCGACAGACCGTTTGTTATTATTTCCAGCATGTTTATCGCACGTAATTGTTGGCAATCAGTAGGTGAGTTATTGTGATGTAAATATCAATGGTATTGGGTGTGTATAAGGTGACAGCGACCAGTGCTGCCAATGGAATTCCTGTCTCTAGGGGAATCTTGGTTATATGAGAGCTGCAGAGCAACTTCTCGATAACTCTATAGACTCTTAACACAAGTTGACAAAATTGAGTTTTCATAGATGCAATTTGTTTGATTCCTTCCCCTGTTGCATAACATTTTACTATTAGCTCAATTACCAGTTGATAAAAGCTATTGAAAAAGCAATATTTGTAATGTTTAGATAATAAATATAGTTTTAAATCAAGGTGCTTTCAATTGAACTATTTTTCTTGTTGAGCATGTCTTTCAGGAAAACAATAAACACACATTTAATGCACAAGGCATTTGCCGAAAAATGCTGACTTATCAAGAAATTTCAAGAGACAGATCTAGAGTTAATGCCAAATGAACTGGAACACCTCCAACTAGATGAAGAGCTGTTGGACATTTCTGGCTCTTTGCAGCGCAGCCCATAAAAATAATTGCGTAAGTTGGCACAAGGAAAAGGCTTGCCATGCGCATAAAGCAATTAGGAAAACATTGATATTGTTTCTGTGTAAAGAGACCACAGTGAAAGGGTTCAAAGATGCAGATCACGACAAGTGAATCCATTGCTACAAATAGTTTACATCTTTTATTGAAAGGACACACAAACACATGGAGATTCCTCGTGTGTGCATGAAAGGCCCTTGCATGATCACAAAACTGGAGTGTGTGTATCAATATACCTACAGATGACACATTATTGACCCTTTATTCTTTGATGAAATTGTGTATAGTAAACGTTATGCTTAATGATCCCAGATTTCATTGGCCAGCTGTACAGAAGTTCAGACTATGAGTGATACACACCGCAAGTAGCAGATAGGGTAAGGGGATGGTGCCCATGAGAGGGGTACAGGTCACATCATTACCAGGTTTAATAGCTAATGTACAAGCTGTTCTATTTGTAACACTGGAAAAAATAAAGCGCTTATTTTTATCGTTTTTGCTAAACTTTCAATTGGTTTTTGTCTGCTGAAACACATTCATCTTGTTAAGAACCGAATAGTTGGAGACTAAAGTGTATAAACTGATGATTGTTTCACATTAGTGTGCTGTATTATTAGTGGAAATGCAAGCGGCATCTCCAGATTGCCATAATGTGAAAATAGTTTGTAAAGCCTGCCACAATGTTGCAACGCTGCATGCTGAAACACAAGATGTGAGGTACCTCCAGTTTGTATCACTCATAGCCTGAATTTCTGTATAGGTGATGACAATATCAACGGTTCGTGATTTCTACAAGATGGCGCTACTGTACACAGCAGATAACACTATGCGACTTCTTGAAGAGTTTTTGGAGAACGTGTCATCTCTGAAAACCCATGGCTCCCTCACCCACTGGACCTTACTCCACCAGTTCTTTCCTAGGACAGCAGCAAAATCTGTAGCAAATCACAATTGCCCATGCACACCTTGTGATTTACAAACTGAGCTAACTACATAAAGACAAGCACATCGTAAGTAGATCTGCAGAAATTGTTTTCCTATTAAATTAAATAGGTTCAGGCTGTATCCACCCTTGATTGATATTTTCAAACAATGTTGTAACTGCTCAGTGACTTTCCGAACACACTGTATAAACAATGGCAGCTATATTAAACAAGGAAATACAGGAGCATACAAAACTTGATAATACAGTCTTTTTCCTGAAATACCATATACAATATACCAATATACTCTTTTAAAATCTTAACAATATATATTACTTTTTGATTTATAAATCATCATTAATCCTTAAATGAAGATCAAGCACACTTGGATAACAAGCGGTGATGAAAGCTTTATGCAATAAAAATTGAGATTATAAAGTTCACCATGTTCTTATACAAATGATTCATCTTTCAAAAGCCCCTTAAAAGTAATGAAAGTCTAATATCCTTACAAAATTAATGTGAACCTGCTGTCTGTCATTTTATACAGGAGAAGCCTGAATGTTACTAATTATTGCTCTTTGAAACAATGGGATACATGAGCTTGTTATTGCAAATAATGAAACCCTAGTACTTCACCATTACCATTCCCATTAAAGTTATGAGACTGCAAACAATTACAGCTTAGATGAAAATATTTGTGAAAATTCAGGCTCACCCTATACAATTGTTTCTTTTTACAAAGGATCACAGAAGAGTTTAGGAACTGCAGTTCAGGCTATAGCTTGTTCTGCATTGGCACATCCGAAGAAATGATCACGCAGCACCTCAGTCCTCATGATCTTGCACTGAAACATACACGTTTATGAAAAAGTTAAATAGGCATCTATTTGGTGAACATTTCCTACTTGAGTAATTGCAAGTTTTCATGGCCGGAGTCAGAGTAATGAATAGTGTATTCTTCTGGACTGATAAGTCGTGGCCTGCTGGTGTGGAAGGCCATATGCTATAAAGGCTACGCAAACCAAGAAGTTCGCAGAGCTTTACATCCACCCAGACTTCGACCTGCCAGTCTCAAAGAAGAGCAACCCCAAGAACAAAGGCACGGCCTTCCTGCCACATTTTAAAAATGTCAGGATAGGACTGATTGCTTACTTAAGCGCCACAGCATCAAAATGATTTTTAAAACCACTAGGAAGATAAACAATTTGTTATGCTCTGCCAAAGATTCCAGAGACCCACTCACTTCAGCTGGTGTATACAAGATTCCTTGTCCTTGTGGTTTGGTACATAAAGGCCACCCAACGCAGCATCAACATGCGACTGCCAGAACATAAGAGATGCTGTCGTCTGGGATAGCCAGAAAAGTCTGCAGTTGCAGAGCATATTTTATGGGCAGGTGAGCACATAATCCAATATAAGGAGATCACCGTTCTTTCTTCAATACAACACTATTACACCAGACTACAATGCAAAGCAATAGAAATCTACAAACACCTGAACAACTTCAACAGAGAAGAAGAAGCCCGCAAACTGAACAAAACCTGGCTTCCAATACTACACACTAAACAGATATCAGCACATAAGACACATGCCAGCCAATCAGCGACCAGCAACACTGGAGAGGCCAAATACCGCTGCATTTCCAGTGGTAATCAGTTGTGACTAAACCTTCACCAAGAAGATTGAGACCATGCCACTGATGATGTTCACCACAGATGTAGACGAAACGTCTGGGCATCAAAATGCCAGCAGACCGTGGCTTATCAGCCCACAAGAATCCACTATTCATTTCTTACTTGACTACAATAATCAAGTGTTTGCTCCTTCCTCTATCTCGTTAGTTTAAGCTACTCGCTATCTCACTCACACAGGCAGAGCTGCCATCATGAGACTAGCAAACATCACCATCCTCACGCAAATGAGTGATTTAAGGCTGGTCTAAGATCATTACCTTTCCCTTTAAATTTATTTGAAAAATATAATACAAAGTACCACAAAAAGGAGAAAGATTTAGAAAACAATTAAAGAATATGTTAAATCATAAATGATCTTGTACTCACCTATAGCCTCCCAATTCTGCAGCCTTAGATAGTACCACTTGAATATCCATGGACGGGAAATTCTAAAATCAGTTTATATATAAATATTAAGTTCTTTTTGCCCACAGAAAAGAAAACATTATTTTGTAAAAAATAAATTAGGCTATAAGATAGAAGATACAAATCTATCTTGGGTACACAATTCCAAGATTAAATATATGAACAAGCCATTTATTTCAATAATGCATTGTTATAGCTAAGTGAGGCATTTCTATCAAAGAATAAAACATATTAACAGTAGCGGCAAAAATATCCATCATTCTAAAGTAAGAACAAATTAGAAACTAAAAACTTCACTTATCTTAGTAATGTTGCAAGTTCTTGGTGCAAAGATGACTGAAGTTTCGAGTTGACTCCAACTCATTCTCAAAGCTATAGCTAGTGAAGTTTTTAGTTTCTAATTTGTTCTTACTTTAGAATCTTGTTGCTTCACTGTTAATAGCTTCAATTTCCTTTAAATATCCATCATTGTTTACTAATATACTGTATGTCATTGCATAATTGTCGCATGATATTCCAGGTGTTCACTAACTAGAAATATTGAAAAATAATGTGTTCACAGGAGAGAGTACAGTTTGCTGACTGTTGAGAAGATCACCAGCCTGCCCATCAATGAATCTGATTGGTTCAAGTACCATAAACAAAGGAATTAGCAGACCTGACTAAGTGATAAGTAAATGAAGCATCATGGGATGTGAACCATTTGGTTAGTATGCACCAGGTCAATAACCATCTTATTCTTCATTGTGGTGCTGTATTTAATGTATTACTTATGGAATGGGCTGTGCTATGAGACTCGTTTTCTATCTACAAGGTCGTGGTAACGGATGGAATGAACATACACTTGGGTTTAACTTTAGTCACACATTTTATTTGCACCTTCTTGTTCACAATTTTTAAATCACATCACAGTAGAAAGTCTTATGTTAGCGGATCAACTCCCCTAACGTTGCCAAAATTTAATTAAAGGTCTCTAAACACTTAGTAAATTCACTTTTACTGTTTCATGACGCGTACACCTAAAAATACGTCCTTCTACCTCGGAGATACCCACGCTAGTGAACTATTTCTTGGCGTCGTCTTGACGCGACACACCGCCTTCTCCATCTTCATCCGCGGTATTCATCCGCGCAAATAGTTCTTTCTCGTTAGGGAAGCGATCCCAATTATTGTCTCCTACTTTTATTATGGAACACAAACAACTCTAATATTTATACACATATATTAAAATCAAATATGGAAAGATTTATGACGTCTTTGTGCAAACTTAGTTGTTCGTCACAATGAACCCTATCAGCATGCTTTCGTCATTCAACTATCTCATACCAACACCAAAAAACGAATTACACTTTTAACAAACATTTACATGGACGATTTTCTTTTGGGGTCTTCTAATATTCTGTCTCAATTGCGTATGGTTGTTTGTTTCTATAGCTATTCTAATAAGTGTTTATGTATAGAAAATGTTCATGCACATCTGTTACAATGAATGAATGAAGCCTTAAGGAAAAAGGCCTCCCTACAGAGAGGTATAGCTCTTTTCATATTTCTCACGGTGAGTTACTCTGTGAAAAGTAATTTTGGGAACACTGAACACTTGAGTTTGTGTGTTTACTGTTTGTATCATTGTCTATCCTGCACTTCTGTGCTTCACAGTTAATTCTCCATTGCTCTTCAGCTCTTCCTACATTGGAGACTCGTTCTTTGAAGAGGTCTGCCCATCTGCATCTTGGTCTTCTGCAGTGTCTTTTGCCTGTGTATGGGTCTCACATGCTGTTGCAATGACATTCACTTATTATTTACCAATTATAACTTTTTTCCATCCTAAATTACTGGCTTGTTCAGCAGTCTGATAATATTGACTCCAATTAAACGGTACACATGATTCGACACTATCGTAAATACTTTTGTAAATAATAGATGAGTCTTAATTCAATAAATCCAAAGTCATGTCTTTCTTTTCTTTAATTGCTGGAGTAGATGTTTGCACTGTAGTGTCAGTGTCACTTTTGTTTCCCCTCTTCTTTCTTTTCAACTCAAACAGCACAACATGGCTATGGTTTGATATGTTCCGATTGGTTCTATTTACGTCATTTATTGATTTTTTTTATGTTCCTTTTTCATTATTTTCTGTCACATACACACAAATAGCCATGCCCAAGGAACATATTCTCATATAAAGACATGCACTCCAGTTATAGTTATATAATTTATTTTCACACAATAGTTACACTGTATTTTTACTTTATGAAAAAGCATAAAAATTGCAGGGATTAATGCAATGAAATATGGTACAAGGCACACTAAGTTAATTTCTAGATGTGGAGGAACTCGTCTCTTGACCAGCATATAATGATGAAAAGTAATAAAATAACTTATTTTAGGCTCGCTCTCTGCTATTTTAACAAAGAACTGCCCAAAAAGTATTTTTGCTCAATGATTTGTGTGGTAGGTATCACTGTGGCCAAGTGGTTAGTGTCCACCGAGGTGGCCCAGGTTCGATCCCAGGGACTCACATGTGGTATTTATGGTGGACGAAGTGACATCAGGGCAGGTTTTCTCCGGGTTGTCCAGTTTCTCCAGCCACTCATTCCACCAATTGCTCCATCATCACCTTCCCAATCATCCATTTTGCCTGCATTTCATATCATCCTCTTCCTCACTCTCATCTGATCACTTCACTCTGTCCGGTCCATTGGTTCCTGTGCTCCCCAACAGACGTCCGACTCTAGGCACTGGTTTGTAAGTCATCACAGGGGGCGTAAGTCCTACATGAGCGGAGGGTAATCAGGTAAAGAAAAAGAAAAAAAAAAAAAAAAAAAAAAAAAGAAAGATTTATATGGTAAATAATCTGAGTGTTAATCACATGACTTTCTCAATCTATTCTTATAAAGAGTTATTATTCTATCTGCTTTCTGTAGGCAGAAGAAATGAGTCCCTCAAAATTCTAAAATATCCCTTTTTTCATTCCTGTCTCTCATTTTATGCTTTAGGAGGAGGTTCCAATGAATCTTCTAAGGTGTAAAATATCAAACAAAAGTTATGGCTGACACAAAATTTAATGGCAGGTGTCTCAACACAAAATCCAATCATAGGCTTGCCACGGTTAAGCATGCTGTAAAGCTGGTGATATAAATATCATTTGCACGCACAAAATGTATTTGCACGACAACAAAGAGAATAGTAATGGTCACCTGCATTAAATTTTCTGTCTACTATAAATGCTTTGGCAACTGGGTTACCTAAGTAACATGATCTGTGCATTAATGTGCACGCTTATCTCAATATGCTATTCCAAGTTGGAATACAGAGTACAGAAATGTAAGGTGTTCTGAAAGCAGCTCAAGAGTTCGCTCATTACTTTCTTCATTTAGTGCACATATTAGATATTTTGGAAGACTTAAATCTCTAAAAAACTATTATGAAAACAGAAAGAGTTGCTTACCTGTAATAGTTTTACATTTGCTGGAAAATCTCCAGAAAGAAGCTGATCTCTCAACAAGCTGAGAATGAAAACGACAGGAAATTAGGGTGAGTTTCACTATATGCAGTAAAATATAACTGTCAAGTAGTAGATTCAACTTACATGATCATAGCGCAGCATATATGTATGAGAAAGCTGAAACGTTTTTCATCAGCAAACAGGGAGTCCCAAATACGCAGAACATCTGGGAGAGGGAACTCTTGGGACAGCAGTAATGTGAGCCACCTGTAACGAGTTCAACATAATCTCATATTGCATTTACTCAACGTGACCCACCAAAGGGTTCGCCTTTACATACAGAATATCATACTTATTTCAAATAAGTTGTTGCTGTTAGCTATGTAATGCTGGATTTCTGACAATGAAGTCATTAATCCTCTTGCCTCTCCAATATTTTTCACTGATGGATAGGGCGCTAGAAGTGGCCGGGCATATTGTTTCAAATAAGTAAGGAAGATAAGTAAAACTGGATTAAAATAAAACTAATACAAAAAGAAAAAAAGAGAGAGAGAGTTTAATATGTTACATACAAATGCCTTTCCCTCCCCATTCTTTGCAAACTATTCTTACTAAAATGTATCCTTCTACCTGCTTCATACTAATCAACAAGCATTTACAGAAATGGTTTTATTATACATTTTGTTCAGGCAACAGAGGGGATAGAGTTAGCTTAAGTTCTATTCAAATTATTTACAAGCAGATGGAGATCTATTAGCTTTGAACTTCTGTTTCCTTTGCCATGACTACAAGAAAAAAATGAATATCAGTATTTGTTTTTTGTTTTCAGAGAAAAATTAAAGATTGTAGCTTTGGTAACGAATTTGTTTGTATAGCTTTGAGAATGAGTTCTAGACAACTTGAAACCCTGGGTCAGTTTGTGCAAAAAGAACGTGCAACATTACTAAGATAAGTGAAGTTTTTAGTTTCTAATTTGTTCTTACTTTAGAATCTTGTTGCTTCACTGTTAATAGCTTCAATTTTCCTTATTTAAGCTATTTAGTAATTGAAATGAAATATAAAGTATTTGACAATTCAAACCAATAATACAAAGCATTTCAGATGACACAAAGTTTCACTTTGCATACTCTGTTTTTTATCCAGATCTACACATTTTGTGTGTGAAGGTTTTGTCTTTCTCTTATGTTAACAAGTTATACAAATTATTATTTATTTATGCCAACAAGCTTACTGCTGGTGTTTCTAAACACACAAGCCATGTGTGGGCAATGTTTAAGAGGCTGAATCAGAAACTGAAAAATTCAATGCCATAGGCAGGATTTGAACCACAGATCTTACGCTTATAGAGAGGCTGCTTTAACCAGTAAGTTACCATGGCCAACTTGCCAGTACGACAGTAAATTCCCCAGCTGATTCGTACTTTTCCCAGTTAACCACAAGGGAATCTCACATCAGAGATAAATACCCCACACACAAGGCAAAAGAAAAAACAGAAGTGTTTTCCCTCAGAAGTTGCCAACACAAAGTCCTATTGAGATTTACAGGAGCAGCAGGCACTGGGTAAATGGGAATCTGGCCACTTGATTTAACCGTCAGGAAGAGAGTGACAGTATTCTGGCTAAGAAAACAGGATATAACAAAGTAGAATCAATAATAGATCGACAATGTCGTAATAAAAGGGAGACAAGGGAAGCTCTGCTACCAAAGTGGCAATCATCATGGGATGAAGAAACTGTTTGCAGAACATATAATATATTCCCTAATGTGAAAGATAGATTCAAACTCAAGAACTTGCATCCCACACAGGGCTTGTTGCATTTCATCACGGGTCATGGACCATTCAACACATATCTGCATTGGTTCAAATCCCAGTTGTGGCATTGAATTTTTAAGTTCCAGTTCTACCTCTTAAACTTTGCCCACACACGGCTTGTGTGTTTAAAGCGGAAGGTCTGTGGTTCAAATCCCAGTTGTGGCATTGAATTTTTAAGTTCCAGTTCTACCTCTTAAACTTTGCCCACACACGGCTTGTGTGTTTAAAAACACCAACAGTAAGTTTGTTGGCATAAATAAATAATAATTTAGTTTATAAATTTCTTCTTTAGTAAAATGATGTAAATTAGGAAAGTATTGGGATACCTGAAGCTGTAATACTGCGGACAGAGTTCTTGCTGCTGCAGTCTGGCCCAAACTGAAATATCACTTTGTTTCAGCTCTTCACCGAGTTTACACATCATTCCATTTATTCCACATTCTGCTTCATCCAACGACTTTATGAAGAAGTCTCTTATCTCTCCCATTAAGTTCGTAAAGCAGAAGAAACAATCTGCTTCAGCATGTTCTATAACAAAAACATGACCAAATTTATATGTAGGTCAGTGAGCAGCGGATCTTAGCATTTGCATACCACTGTTATACGTACCTCTCCAAACTGAGTCTGGATCACAGGCAAAGGTGTAGTAAATAGGACCAATGATTTCATTCATTCCCTGAACATAACCCTGCCCAGGATTCAGCTTTGCATAAAGAAACAGTATTCTTTCCACGACCTCCCAGTGGGCTTCCAGTCCTTCAGGCATTGGAGCATAATCTTCTGGCGCCTTCTTCACTGAGAGTGCTATCTAAACAAGCAACGATAGTCCTGGTATAATAACAGTTTACATAAATAATACACTAGCCCTTTTCTTGGAAACCTAGACTCTGGCAGTTTTTGGGGTGTAGATAGTGAGGGGCCCTTCACATTCTTTATGCTTAAAAATTAAAGATTCATGCGATTAACCTTTTAGTGTCAAATGGTGCAATGGCTGCTAGGCATTGAAGTGCCACAATTGATGTGAACAGCTTCAAATTCACAAACAATGCTTAGTACAATTAAAATTATATTACTAGTGCCATGGTATACAGAACACAGCTTATTAGTATACCCCAGAAAACAACTGTGACATTTTCCCCCCATCATGGTGTGGCCTGGTTATATTTGGTGATATTACATCTGTTAGGCTGCATTAGTACCACCAACTGTTCATTAAATAAAGCTACAGCCACAGTTGGTGTTATTGCATCCGTTATGTTGCCACAGAAGCCCCTGTTTTTGAACATGTTGCAGAGAATCCAACCGATAGATTTTAAAGCAAGATTCTGTATTAATTAATCTGTGGAAGCCATTGTATTGCTTGTGTTTGTGTGATTTTGTCTTGAATTGTTTTAGAGCAGTATATGCCATTATAGTCACTGATGTTATTTTTGTGTTCGTAATACAGTAGTGCATTAAATACATGGGTTATTCAATAATTAGTGGCAACAATGTTTGCATGTGACGCTATCAGCCATGATGCAAGCTGGTAACAATGAGAAAAAGAGCATCTGATATATGTTACCTGTGAGTTTAAAGGTAGTAATATTATTTATAAGATATTTGTAGGAAGTTTAATTTGTCGATGTTATCTGTAATGCTTTAAAACATTTAATTGGCAGCCCAGCTCCACGGTTTTGGAGAACATCTTTGCTACCCTTGCCTAGCCACGAGACAGTACGGTAAAGTCTCTCCACCACGAGCTTCCAGTAATGCATGTGCTCACCTAGCCATGAGACAGTACGGTAAAGTCTCTCCACCACGAGCTTCCAGTAATGCATGTGCTCACCTAGCCATGAGACAGTACGGTAAAGTCTCTCCACCACGAGCTTCCAGTAATGCATGTGCTCACCTAGCCAGGAGACAGTACGGTAAAGTCTCTCCACCACGAGCTTCCAGTAATGCATGTGCTCACCTAGCCATGAGACAGTACAGTAAAGTCTCTCCACCACGAGCTTCCAGTAATGCATGTGCTCACCTAGCCACGAGACAGTACGGTAAAGTCTCTCCACCACGAGCTTCCAGTAATGCATGTGCTCACCTAGCCATGAGACAGTACGGTAGTCTCTCCACCACGAGCTTCCAGTAATGCATGTGCTCACCTAGCCATGAGACAGTACGGTAAAGTCTCTCCACCACAAGCTTCCAGTAATGCATGTGCTCACCTAGCCATGAGACAGTACGGTAAAGTCTCTCCACCACAAGCTTCCAGTAATGCATGTGCTCACCTAGCCATGAGACAGTACGGTAAAGTCTCTCCACCACGAGCTTCCAGTAATGCATGTGCTCACCTAGCCATGAGACAGTACGGTAAAGTCTCTCCACCACAAGCTTCCAGTAATGCATGTGCTCACCTAGCCATGAGACAGTACGGTAAAGTCTCTCCACCACGAGCTTCCAGTAATGCATGTGCTCACCTAGCCATGAGACAGTACGGTAAAGTCTCTCCACCACAAGCTTCCAGTAATGCATGTGCTCACCTAGCCATGAGACAGTACGGTAGTCTCTCCACCACAAGCTTCCAGTAATGCATGTGCTCACCTAGCCATGAGACAGTACGGTAAAGTCTCTCCACCACGAGCTTCCAGTAATGCATGTGCTCACCTAGCCATGAGACAGTACGGTAAAGTCTCTCCACCACAAGCTTCCAGTAATGCATGTGCTCACCTAGCCACGAGACAGTACAGTAAAGTCTCTCCACCACGAGCTTCCAGTAATGCATGTGCTCACCTAGCCATGAGACAGTACGGTAAAGTCTCTCCACCACAAGCTTCCAGTAATGCATGTGCTCACCTAGCCATGAGACAGTACGGTAAAGTCTCTCCACCACAAGCTTCCAGTAATGCATGTGCTCACCTAGCCATGAGACAGTACGGTAAAGTCTCTCCACCACGAGCTTCCAGTAATGCATGTGCTCACCTAGCCATGAGACAGTACGGTAGTCTCTCCACCACAAGCTTCCAGTAATGCATGTGCTCACCTAGCCATGAGACAGTACGGTAAAGTCTCTCCACCACGAGCTTCCAGTAATGCATGTGCTCACCTAGCCATGAGACAGTACGGTAAAGTCTCTCCACCACGAGCTTCCAGTAATGCATGTGCTCACCTAGCCACGAGACAGTACAGTAAAGTCTCTCCACCACGAGCTTCCAGTAATGCATGTGCTCACCTAGCCATGAGACAGTACGGTAAAGTCTCTCCACCACAAGCTTCCAGTAATGCATGTGCTCACCTAGCCATGAGACAGTACGGTAGTCTCTCCACCACAAGCTTCCAGTAATGCATGTGCTCACCTAGCCATGAGACAGTACGGTAAAGTCTCTCCACCACAAGCTTCCAGTAATGCATGTGCTCACCTAGCCATGAGACAGTACGGTAAAGTCTCTCCACCACAAGCTTCCAGTAATGCATGTGCTCACCTAGCCATGAGACAGTACGGTAGTCTCTCCACCACAAGCTTCCAGTAATGCATGTGCTCACCTAGCCATGAGACAGTACGGTAAAGTCTCTCCACCACAAGCTTCCAGTAATGCATGTGCTCACCTAGCCATGAGACAGTACGGTAAAGTCTCTCCACCACAAGCTTCCAGTAATGCTGCATGGCATTGTTGACCTTTCTTGCCTCTTGCAATTACAATTTTAAGGAAGTTTGTTTGTATTTACTAAGTGGTTTAGAGCATTACAGATAACAGTTGACAAATTAAACTTACTGCAAATATTATTTATTTATGCCAACAAACTTACTGTTGGTGTTTTTAAACACACAAGCCGTGTGTGGGCAAAGTTTGAGAGATAGAACTGGAACTTAAAAATTAAATGCCACAACTGGGATTTGAACCACAGACCTTCCGCTTACCAGGCGGCTGCTCTAACCATTGAGCTATTGTGACAAACTGCCAGAATGGTACTAAATTCTCAAACCAGGTAAACCACAAAGGCTTGTGTGTTTAAAAACACCAACAGTAAGTTTGTTGGCATAAATAAATAATAATTACCATCTGAAGGTTATTTAATCCTGGGACATAAAGTACTTACAATAGTAAGTCACCATTGGGGTAATTTGCCTCTGATGTGAGACTGCCTTTGTGGTTTACCAGGAGAAATACGAACTGGTTTGAGAATTTAGTGCCATTCTGGCAGTTTGTCACAATAGCTCAATGGTTAGAGCAGCCGCCTGGTAAGCAGAAGGTCTGTGGTTCAAATCCCAGTTGTGGCATTAAATTTTTAAGTTCCAGTTCTACCTCTCTTACTGCAAATATCTTATAAATAATATTACTATCTTTAAACTCACAGGTAACATACATCAGATGTTCTTTCTCATTGTTACCAGCTTGCATCATTTACGGCTGATAGCGCCACGTGCAAATATTGTTGCCACTAATTATTGATTGACCTATGTATATACTATGAATTTAGTGTTCGGAAGTGATTTTATCCAAAAGCGTTATTGCAGAACAAGATGAGTAGGTTCATCATGTGTTGTGTGGTAAAGATCTTCAAGCATTATCAGCAAGTTGCTTTAACCCTGTGATATTTGAGGTTAGAAATAATGCTTTTATTATGCACATTGACAGTGCTGCTTTTTGGTGTAATGTCCACTGCAGTTTAGTGTAATGTCGGCCATATTGAATTCTTGGGAACTGCCAATATGCTGCTTTCCCTATATCTCATTTAGTGCAGATGATGTGAAGGTGTCATGTAAAGTGCTAATATGTAACGCATAATAAAATTCAATGCCATAATCAGGATTTGAACCATAAATCTTCCGCTAATCATACCAATGTTCTAACCAACTGAGCCACCATGGTAACATTCCAGCACAACAATAAATTTCCCCAAGTGACACATTTTTCCTAGTAAACCACACAGCATTCTCAAATTCATTTTGAGGCAACATGTCTCAATGACAACTTACAATCTTGTAAATGAAGTCCTAGGTTTTATATAGTATAAGAATTTGACCAGGCCACAATATAATTAAAAATAATAGTCATTCCAAACACTTAACTGTGACAATATATAAATAACCACAAAACATTGTGACAATATATAAAGAAAAAGGTCTATTTATAATATATTAATTAGCACTTCTCGGTTTACCAGCTGTGTAATATCTATAAAGTTTGAGCTTTCGGCCATACTGAACTCCATGGGCATCAACATCAGCTGGTAACCTGAGAAGTGCTAATTAATAGTTATTGCTGTGAAAGCTTCAAATCTTATATACCTAATACTTATAATTATTAGTGGTTATTGTTTATATATGATTGATATTATGTTACCTGAGAAACATTATTTGCATCAATCTTGTTTATTACCTCATATTAGAAGGTTTTATAAATATATGAAATTATAACCTTAACAAAATAGAATAATAAAACATAAAAGGTTACCAATGAAAGGAAACATGGCCTGCATCAATACGATTATGTAATGTGTAAGAGAGGTACGATGAAAAACAAACCACTAGGTACAGAGGTATTTTTAAGACATGGCAAATGACCTTGATAAGTGATTACATAGACTTCCATGGCCTTTGTCCATTACTTCTTTCTTGTTTCTGGTATGGGCCGCATCTTGTTGGCTCTTTAAGAAATTAAAAATTACGCCAACGTTTCACATACTATGTTTTGCTTCTTCAATGGGCAACTGCAAAAGATCCACCCAATTAGTCATTGCCCACTCTGACCTCGTTATCCTGTCCCACTCGTAAGTCTATTGGTTCCTTCTCCTCCAATAGGAAGTTGATCTTCCACATCGTGTTGAGTGGTTTGCCTGTGTCACGGTTCAGACTAGCATAGTGAAAGCACAGAAATATTTTAAGAAAAGAGCAGTCTGACTGTGACACAAGCAAACCACTCAACACGATATGGAAGATCCGGTTAGCAGGTCGACTTCCTATTGGAGGAGAAGGAACCAATAGGATTACGAGTGGGATGGGACAATGAGGCAGTGACTAATTGGATGGATTTTTTTGCAGTCGCCCATTGAAGAAGCCAAACATAGTTTTGCGGCAAAATATCGGCATAATTTTTAATTTCTTAGAAAGCCAACAAGACGCGGCCCATACTGGAAACAAGAAAGAAGTAATGACCTTGCTAGAATCTATGTGAGTAACATCACGTAAACTTATGTTGGGGGTAAGGACTGTTTCCTAATGGAAATAAACAAGACACTGCTGATGTGAGCAGGCATTGTAATTCATCATGCAGTGTTCCACGATGTTTACTGCATGGAAGTTGGAGAGCTATTAACTTGACAACTCTATGGCCTTATAAATACAAAAGTGAACTGGACTATAAACCACTGTGCAACTTCAAGCCATTTGCAACATCTAAAAAATACCTCTGTAAATTGTATCCATGTAAGTACAAATCAATAGTCTCTCAACAGCTCCCCATATATGCTTGTCACTTAAAAATGCAATCCTTGCCATCACCAATTATTTTAATGTGCCCTGAAGATTAAGAACTCATCACATTTAAAAAGAACTGTTAGGTGTCTATTTGTGAAATATGAGTGTAGAATTGTAACATGTTTATTATGAGCAACTGGACTGCAGTTAGACATTATCACAGTAAACAGATATTAAAGCTTTATTGGCTTGAGCAATAAGTGGATCAACTCGCAAAATTTCAAGAACAAAGCAGCCTTCCTTAATGACATGCAACAAGCTACAGTTGTGCTCAAAAGATTCAAATAAGTATGATTTACTTTAACCCTTTAATTGGCAGCATTGCTTACAAGCAACATATAAATTTGTTAAGTTTTGAGATACTTTATTGGCTCTTTCTTTTTAATTTCTTGTTATGCTAACCTAAACAAATAAAATTCAAGTATTTGCAGCCGTCTTGCACTGTAAAACATATTAAATGTTTTCAATAGAACTGTAGTGTCTTTTTTTTTTGAGAAAAAGAAGCAAAATCCATGCACCTGCAGTCAAATGCAACCTTGTCAGCTTCCAAGCGTGCCGTTACACTGATTATTTTACTTGAGCCCTCCCCATCCTTTACCATAGGCACATTTGACTGCAGTTGCTGGGACTCGAACTTGCTTGTTCGGCTTTGAGTTGTTGTAGTGTTTAACGCCCGCTTTTACTACTACGGCACCGCAGGCGGTGACACTGATGATACATGAAGATGGAGCACCGGTGGAATGAGATGGCGGGGGAAACCGGAGTACCCGGAGAAAACCCGCCCTGACGCCGCTTCGTCCACCACGAATACCACATGCGGGTCCCTGGGATCGAACCCGGGCCGCCTAGGTGGTAGGCGAGCGCGCTAACCGCTCGGCCACGGCGCCGCCTCGGCTTTGAGTGGCTGACCAGTCCATTGCATATTGCCTTAACTTCTTCTTTTCCTCTCTCTAAAGGTTGACGCACACTGGTCCGTCATGACCAGAACGGAATGGAGCAGAAAATTTCCGCAAGGGTCAGATTCATGTTATTTAATGATCAAATGCACACTGGCACAAATGGAAGGATTTCATTTCTGATCGTGCTGGGAAGGATACTTGAGATACGACCCTCACGGAAGTTCCACTGTTGATGAAAGGCCTTCATGAACACTCGTTATCTTATGTATGCATTCGGCTGTCTCAACATGCAATGTTTTGCACACAGACACACACACATAAACAGAAGCCACCTACCTGCGATAATGGATGACAAAATTTTTATATTGACTGTACAAAATTATAAAGAGTTATATGATGCTTCAGATGCCAATTACCACAACCAGATATACTGTGAAGTTATCTGGGAAGGAAATTGGGCTATCCAGGTGAAAACAAGTAACCACTATACTGAGCTTACGGCTGCTTTCGCTGTTCTGTCCAATCCATGTTTGATGATGAACTAAATTTTGTGGTTTAAGCTTCTGCGGAAGGACGGCTATAAATTTCCGTTCCATTCGTGACAGACCAGTGTGTGTCAACCTTTATGCCCTTTCGAGCATCAGGTTTCCTTAAGTCAGTCATGATCCATTTCCTATATTTTTTTCGCTATCCCTAGCTAGTTGTTTAGCTTCCCTCAAAGTCTTTCCTTTCTTATTCACTATTTTCTCCACATAATCACTCTATTCCACTCCCTCTTCTTCCTTCACCCCTGGTCTCCCATACCTGTTTCGGTTTCCTGCTCTCATCCATCCTATTTGTGTGTCCAAACCACCTTAAAATATTTGTCTCTATGTTTTTTATTACTGGTTCTTGTCTAAGGATATTCCTTATAAATAAGAAAATTTGACAGTTTCTTATTCTGTCCCTTCTGATTTTCTCTATACATTTCCGTAAATACTTCATTTCTGTACTTGTAATTCTACTTTCATTCTAAAGTAAGAACAAATTAGAAACTAAAAACTTCACTTATCTTAGTAATGTTGCAGTTATTTTTGCTAAGATAAGTGAAGTTTTTAGTTTCTAATTTGTTCTTACTTTAGAATCTTGTTGCTTCACTGTTAATAGCTTCAATTTTTTTTTATTCTACTTTCATGTTTTGACAATACTGTCTGAGCCATAAAGAAGTGTTGGGAGATAAACTGTGTTATATATTTGCATTTTTGTATCATTGTTAATTTCCTTTGATCACCTTAGCCATCACAGCTATTCGAATCGCTTCAGCTAAGGTGCGTCTGGAAGGGATACAAAAACCAATTTAGGAATTAGAGGAAGAATGGCATATGTAGCAAAATTACTTGCCAATCAAAGGGTTACATCCAACCCACTGCAAGCTGCAATGTTGACATCAGAGTGTGAAGAACACAGAATTCGTCATGCATGTTTCATAATGATGCAATATGTTTTATACAAACCTGCTACTAGGTAGGCAATGCAAAGAGAAAAGAAAACCACATTAAAATAACCATTTGTATTCAAACCTGAACTCTAGAAAGCTAAAACATAACTGCATTGCAGCAACAGCTCAAAAATGTTGAGAGAAATGCAGATTAAAATATTAGATTTAGACTGTTTAAATGTTTCAATGACAAAAGTGTGTGTAAGTTTAATATGTACAAATACCTTGACTAGTCTAACAAGAAATTAATGCACTAGACTTTGGTGCACTATTACTAACTCAAAGGCCTATGTTTTGGCTGTTTCAATAATGCTTTAATATGGGACTATTTAAAAGCTGGTTCAAAATAACCTGAGAATGAAAACAAGATTGGGAAGCAAAACAGCATTCAACATGGTAATTATTATTTATTTATGCCAACAAACTTACTGTTGGTGTTTTTAAACACACAAGCCGTGTGTGGGCAAAGTTTAAGAGGTAGAACCGGAACTTAAAAATTCAATGCCACAACTGGGATTTGAACCACAGACCTTCCGCTTGCCGGGCGGACGCTCTGACCACTGAGCTATTGTGACAAACTGCCAGAATGGCACTAAATTCTCAAGCCAGTTCGTATTTTTCCTGGTAAACCACAAAGGCAGTCTCACATAAGAGACAATTACCCCAATGGTGACTTACTATTGCAAGTACTTTATATCCCAGGATTAAATAACCTTCACATGGTAATTATTATTTATTTATGCCAACAAACTTACTGTTGGTGTTTTTAAACACACAAGCCGTGTGTGGGCAAAGTTTAAGAGGTAGAACCGGAACTTAAAAATTCAATGCCACAACTGGGATTTGAACCACAGACCTTCCGCTTGCCGGGCGGACGCTCTACCACTGAGCTATTGTGACAAACTGCCAGAATGGCACTAAATTCTCAAGCCAGTTTTTAAGTTCCGGTTCTACCTCTTAAGCATTCAACATTTTGGTTTACAGTACCCCAGGAATAAGAACCAGGAAGACACATCAATGACCACATTGTGATTTTGTCCGGTTTTCAATGTCACTTCATTGTTTTGATCTAATTTAACTTTCACCATGACTTCACATAGTTCATAATGTCACTTCACTAATGTGAACTACTTCAATTTTCCATCACTTCACTTTTGTGACGTAGTCACGAAGTGAAATACGCATGAAATAGCCTCTTCATTCACTGGGAAATCAAACACAAGATGCCTTGCACAACAGCATAACAGCAGTCACAGGCTTTTGTAAGAGATCATTGTTTTTGGTCAATAGGACGAGATAGTGTCAGACGGCAGGAGCGATGAGTACTCTTCTCTTATCTCAGGTGTGGTACAGAAATAAGTCAAATTCAATTCTGAATCTGATGCTTTAATTCAGTGATTGTACTTTATACACATGTATGGAAAGTCACAATTGCTGATTTTTAATGGAATACTTAAAACTTTTTAGTCAGCTTAAGATTGTGCATCGTAAGATTTAGCGAGTTTTCACATAATACATAAATGATCTTCTTTTTCTCACCTCTTTCAACAGTATTGTGTTAGTTTAGATAATATATTTAACTTTTCAAAGAATAACTAAAAGAATTACTGCTTCTTTGCAATAAAACCTTGGTCTGGGAGTATTTAAAACACCTAATAATCCAAGGTTTAAGAGGTAGAACTGGAACTTAAAAATTCAATGCCACAACTGGGATTTGAACCACAGACCTTCCGCTTGCCGGGCGGACGCTCTAACCACTGAGCTATTGTGACAAACTGCCAGAATGGCATTAAATTCTCAAGTTAGTTCGTATTTCTCCTGTTGGCATAAATAAATAATAATTACCTAATAATCCTTTTAGTATAGCGGCACATAAATTCCACAGCTACATTCTCACTGGTCATCAGACCAAGAGAGAATCCAACATCCCCTGCGTTGCTAGAGTACTGCATTCGTATAGTATTATGTTTTCTTACGCTTACTTGTGAAGTCATTCCATATCATATTTGAAAAATTATCACAGTCTCAAACTTGCTAAGAGAACCATTATAATTTGTCTCTTTTAAAATGTTTGACCAAATACACATATAACACAACTCTCAATTACATAAATACAATTAAAATATAGAGTTTACAACAATTATTATCACCAATTGACAACCTTCCTGGTGATAAAAGGATGATTCTGGACTAAAAGAGTCAAACATAAACTGAAGCCAAGTTCACATTTAAATTGCTCACTATAGTGGATGTTTATACAAATACTGTCTCACACTGTAGTTCACAAGTCATCAAAAATACATTGACTAACTCTCTGTTCATTTACAAATATTCTAGCTGCTGGAAGTTTCCAAAGGATGTTCTAGAATGTTCTGGAGGAGGGGGAAGGAAAATTTTGGGAAGATTCTGTTTGTCCATTGATATAACTTACAATGTTTATGCTGTGTAAGAGTGCTATTTATCTCTGTTCAGCTGTTAAACTACCCTGTTTAAACCACCTAAAGCTTAGACCGTAGCTGCTGACATCACTATATCAACAGCAGATTGGAAAGTCGATTTTGTGCATTTGAACATCATTTGTAATTGATTGTGATCCTTTTTCATCTGCTTTCAATTGAGCCAACATAATTCAGATTAGACAGTGTCAAAATTCTATAGAATAAACATTTTCCAAATGCAGATCTATTACTGTATCTGATTTGATTTAGTATATCAGAGATTAATACATTGTACAATGCCTCATTCTTTTATTAAAGGTATGCATTAAAGTTATTTGTTCTTTAATTTAATTTAAAAGGTGAGTTAATTAATAACACTGAACAACACTTACAAAATATTTTTCCGGGACACGTTTCGAAGGTTAACTTTCCTCTATTATCAACCGGACAATAACTGGATGTCCATAGTGTTTCATGGTGCGGATGGTGATACTTCTTCTTCTTGTTTGCCATTCTTTAGTTTGTGCTACGTTTTAAGACAATATCCAGTTTTGAGTTGCATATAAACGAACTATAGATGTTTACTAGAAAAACCAAAGCTTAATAGTTCCAAAATGTGTTTGTTGGAATTTTTTTCAATTTAATTTTTCCATCTTGTGATAAGAGAGTTCTTACCAGCTGCTTTATGTCACAGCTTCATTAATTTGTATCAAATGTGCACTACATGCACCTTATGTGCTGTCCAAGGAACAACAATGAGAAAGTTAAAACTTCCCAGTCTTCTTTCCTGTCCTGGGAACCATAAACGTAATTGTGAATGCTCACTATATAATACATGTATTTTAATTCTGTCATTTTAATTTTTGTTTCTATTCCAGGTTAATGTGAACCAGCCTTAAATCTATTCTTTCAAAATTATGAAAAATACGCATCATTTTTTGCTCTTAAATTTTTAATAGGAGCATTGAAACAAAAGACATGTGGTCCACACTAAAAACATTTTCAGGAGAGAGGAAAAAATGTTATCTCCTAAACTTTCATGTACTTCTTGAAGCTCTCCATGTCTTATTGTGGTGCAAAGCTCATCTTCTAAACAGTTATCACACAAATAAGATTTTGGCTCCACTTTACAACATGTATTTTTCTAAATACAATATCAATGGCATATTTTTCCTGTTTTTTAGGTGAAATGTGTATTTAGAATTATTTGGGTGATTTCTTGTTGGAAAACATTTTATTAACATAACTAAAGCTTTATAACTATTTATCAGTAAATATAATAAATATTTAGACTAGAGTTCACTTATCTTTTGTATTTGGTATAAGTTGTTGAAAATTAATCACAAATCCAAGGTTTCATAAAGCTTCTTTTACATTATTTAAATATACTTTTTTAAAGAGCATGTTCTATTCTATGTATTGCTCTTTTGGAATCCAACTGAAGGAATAACTATTTGAAGATTAAACACTAGTAAGAAAATAAAAAGAATTCATGTAAAACGGCCTGAGTGTGTTTTGTTTCAATGCTCCTCGCATATTTTGCACATTATACACTTTAAATGACAATGCCCTTAAATTATTACTGTTAACCACAGTAAGATGAAGCCCTTAGATGGCTACTATAGTTATTACATTCTTTGTGATGAGTGACGAGTATTTGACCTGCCAAATTCTATTGGCACAACATTACCTTGAATGTCATGAAATGGAAAAATACACACTGCAAACAGTGAAACACTTGCATAACCATTTTTAACAAATATCTTTCAAATGTTCTGCAATAGCACCTATATACTGCAGATACATTATTCTAAGCACAGCTTTGTATAGAATGTTTTTTTAAAGAAAGCCTTTCTGGCTGATCACCTTAAGAAATATATTTTCTAGAAAACAATTAACAGTGAATGTTTCTTCATTTGAGGGAGAAAACCAGTGATATTATTTACATTTTGTTTACTGCACATTTTAAAGACCAGTTCATGATCAAGACAAAACCTTCTTTGAAATGGGAAACCCAAGCTTCTTAAATAGATATTGATTTAATGCCTAAAAGCAAACAACCTTTGCATGGAACGGTTTTTTATTAAACCAAATATTATTTTATAAAATATTAAAGAACTTTGAAACGAAATGCAATTACAGTATTTAAAATGCATTTACATTTTGTTAAATTCAAATTAATGAAATTTAAGTCAACACATTATTATTACTACTACTAATTTTTATAAAATAATAATTGGTTTGATAAAACAATGTTTCAGGTAAAAATTATTTGTTTTTATGCATAAAACCAAAATTTGTTTGAATTTTGTTTAAATTTCCTATTTAAAAAAGTCTGATATATTGCACTCACATGACTTTCTGTACTCTTGTACTAACCATTCTTACAAACTCTTATTCTTCTATCGTCTTCATGTAAGTTGAGATAAACATTTGCAGATATCTTACTGCTCGTTTTCTTGCATGTCCAGTGGGAATATAGGTATACAGTAGGCTTTGAGTGATAGTCAAATCTTTTAAAGTTTTCAAATTCTGTTCTCTTTGCAAGCCTAACATAAAAAAATGAATGGTGATGTTCCATTTGACAGAAGTATAAGTTCTCCAAAACTTATACAAATAACAAGGAATATCTCTGAAATGATTCACTCTACAAAAAAAATTATTTGGACATAAATTGTATGCTTTAGAAAAATCTACATTTTTGTAAGTAAGATTTTGTCTATCACTTATAGTTTACGAGTTATTCAAGTCATCCAGAGTAAACAGGACTGTAAAGACTATAGCCAGAAAATTCAAAATATACATTTCATTTGCCATCAAAATATCTCAAACATAAGTATTTTAATAAAAATCGTTAGAGCTACTCTCAAGAAAATCAAAATTTTCTATGTAAAGGGTAGCTTAGGGTCGAGCAATTTTCTTCAAAATCTTCGTATCGCATCCTTGAAAGACATTAAACTTAAATACCAACTTCGGTTTCTAACCAACTTTTCGTTTTTGAGTTATGCTGTTTACACATGCATGTGCACACCCCCACCCCCATGCATGCACCCACACACACTGACCTTTTTCTTATAACGCTTTTTTTTTTATTCAGGGGGCCTCAAAACATAAATTTCCAGTGAAATCGTGACATCGAATTTTTGGATGGAATACAATACTTCCTCTACTTAGCAGTAGAAAAAGTAAAAAGATGAGCTGACCATAAACTAACCCTGAAATATAACTGAATGAAATAAAATGTAACTATAATCCTCGTAAAAGTTAAAGGTATATGGAGGTGGGCCGTGCTGCAGACTCCAGCGAATCCCAAGCTTGCCCCTCCTACCAGCACTGCCGAATGTGCTACATGCATCTCAGGCACTCTTATGTACAGAACCTCTGCCGGTACACACACACTACGGTTGGCAACAGCGCTCTTCTTGAGCATTGGCCAGCGTTCACTTGCCTTTAACTTTTGCAAGCAGCTTAAGATCATTGTTTTCACCCTGAACCGAAGGGGGCATTCCACTATAAATTTTTTTTTAATTATCCAGTATATTTTTCTGTTTTTTGTTTTGTTTTTTTCCAATACACACAAACAGCCATGCCCAAGGTGGGTCTTTACCCGTGACCCTCTGCACAGTGGAGTGCCAAAGACATATGCTCCAGCAACTACAACTACAAGGGCTGGCATTCTAGAAAATGTGTTTCTTTCAAGATAATCACTTGGAAAGCTAAACAAACAAAAAAACATGCTTTATATGAAATACCTTGATAGCTAGGAAAGGAATAACATGTCTGTAAATACAATTATTGGATAAGATAATGGATAGTACAAATTTACACTATGCCTCAATTTGTTTCCTGTCCCCAATATGCACTAACTTACCTTTGTGATGCCTAAACCTTTGCGCTCGACATTTGCTGACTTGAGAACTGTATGCTGTACCCTTTTATGCAATCTTTTAACACCTCTGCTATGCACTACTTGTTGACATGGAAATTCTGTGGCTTGCTGAAAAAACGAGATATCTGGACACAGACGTCTGCAACAAACAACACGTTTGTAATAAAACTTGGTATATGAGGAAGGGAAAAGCCCTCTTTCAAAGGCACCTGAGTACTCTTTGGTACCATACTTACCTAACATCCTTATCTATCTGCAGTAATACTTCATTGTCCTTAAAAAAGGTCTGCCATTGACTCTCTGGATTGGAATTCAACGGATGATCTGCAAACGTCACGTCCACTCTATTGCCATCCACTTGTGCTTCTCCTGGCATCACAATCATCTCCTCTGTAATTATATGAATCAAAATCAACCATTACTAAAGTAAAAACAAATTAGAAACTAAAAGCTTCACTTATCTTAGCAATATTGCACGTTCTTTGGTGCAAATTACATTACATTTTTCTTTGCATTTAGCGTATTACATAGGCAACTATGCAGTTTTAATTCTTAAGGCAGATCATATATATATATTAAAAATTAAAAAAAACTATGCAGTTGTAGAACAGAAATGAGTATGGGAAGCACACCAGCATACAACATTCTCGTCCTCAGTACTCTGGGAATGAGAACAAAAGGCATTTATTTCATCTGTTTAATCAAACTACATTGATAGAGGACACATCAAATTTTTACAACACAAATGCTCTCTCTGATCCTCTCCAACAGACACAGGACAATCTCTCTCTCTCTCTCCTTTTCTCTTTCACATAAATTTATATACAGTAAAACCTGATTAAACCTGACCCTCTATATACCAGAAACCTGGACAACTGGAAAATAAATCTCAGAACGGAGCTACTTCCTACATTAAATAACACTCTAAACCGAAAAACTTCCTCATGTGGAAATGGAATAGTTTTTCTGGAACTGTTTGTATAAATAACTTAACTAAGATGGATTTTCATTATGCTTAAAATACAAACAGGCTTTGATAATGAACTTGCCACGATTGAAGACATTCAAAGTGCAGCAGACATTGCTGCTGGAAACAGCAGTTGTGAAGTCATGGAAGGAATGGACGACGACAAAGCCAACAAAAGGGAGCCAAAAATATGCACTTTTAGAGAAGCATTATCTGTTGTAACTTACCTTCAGGAATTTGCAGCTTCCAAGAATGTTCCAGAACTCCTGGAGCTGATGCAGGATGCAAAGGAGATCATAGAGCGTTCTCTTGTGAAGAAGTCGCAACAGTGCACTTTGACGGATAGGTGGAGGAAAAGAAACTAATGGAGGAACTGCAGTTATGTATGACATGTAAGTTGAAAATACAGCAAAACATACAATTGAACCTATTTTTTATTTACAGAATTTTATTTTAAATGCTTCCTTCAATTTAATTTTATGTGGTTATATTTTTTGTACTTTGTTTTACTAAAATATGTAAACACTTTGTAAGACGGAAACCCGTGAAAACGGAAAAATATTACAGGAACGATCGTGTTCCATTTTAGGCAGGTTTTACTGTATTATATTGCCGTGCAGCCATCCCTAGAGATATGAGTCTCATCCAGAAAGTAAGTTCCAATTGCAATGAGATGACATGAGTAGTCGAATGAGAATGCACACACATAGCAGTAGAGAAGGGATATATGGGAATAATGCAGTGCAGTTTCAGTCTTGTGGTTATCATACAAAACAATAATTATTTATCATACGACCTTGCAAACAATGCATATCTGCAATCAATGTTTTAAACCAGACAAACAGCCATTGCAATGCATTGAAATAAACAACAAAATTGGTCACTAACTAAAAGTTTTCAATTACTAACATATATTTTCTCCAGTAGATATTAGATGAAAGATAAACACCTCCCAGATGATAATTCAATACTCTCAAAAATCATATCAGTACTTAGGACTGTTGATTTTACCAAATCTACATTTGACTCACCTATAAATTGCTTATAGAGTTCCCGTTTTCTTGTCAAGGTCTCACTCCATGTGCCACGTGTGTGAGGAAGATAATTAAGCAGAAGCTTCCAGCAGAGTGCCCTTTTGCCATGTTCATCTGGAATGCCTGCACATTACCACAAAACATACACCAAGATATGACAACAATTGTGCGTTTCAACTGAAAAATGCATACACACTAGAGACACAAGAATTGTTAACAAAAACTAAGACTATTCAAGGTTGTTCATTAAGATAAGAGCAAATTTAGCACCGAAGTGCCAAAAGGACAGTTTATTACACACAACTTCATCCACACATTCCATTTAGTAGCATGTATAGAGTACAGTATCCCTACATGCAAGATTTTCAGTCCATAATCTCTAACTTTAAGGAAAAGAACTTCTCTACCCATGGCAAATTTATAAATATTGTTATATATTATAGTTTTCATATGAAAATTGACTCCTCAAGACATTATTCATGATCCAACCCATTTTTAGCTAAGAATGGTTTTAAGTCATGTAATATACCATTATTTAGGTACAACATTCGGAGGCAGCATTCAAATGTTTAGCCTCAGCAACAAGTTCTTGCAATGAAATGAAAAACCAAAGATCACAAACTTTCTCCAATGATTCCATAGTTATGTAAAATTTAAGAGAACAGGCTATTAATAAAAATTAGGCGGTGCTGTGGCCGAGTATTTAGAATGTTTGCCCACCATCTAGGTAGCCCAGGTTCGATCCCAGGGACCCACATGTGGTATTCGTGGTGGATGAAGTGGCATCTAAGCAAATTTTCTACAGGTTCTCTGGTTTCCCCCACCACTCATTCCACCAATTGCTCCATTATCCTCAATGGGTTTTTTGGGATGTAAAAACTCTTAGCATGGTTTCTTTCAGAAGGGAACTAAAGCTGTTGGTCCTATACTGTAGATTTTCAGCACGTAAAAGAACCTCAAACCTCATAATTATTATTATTATGTTAATTAAGGAAATACAAAAATAGTTTCATTACATATTTTGTTGTAGGTATAAAGAGCACCACCGCACCTCACATCTATGTCACACTATTTACTGTTGTACATGGCCATGTCATTGGTTGCTTTAGGCCACGGTGCAAGGATGTGCCACTCCTTCTGGTAAACACATGGCATTTCACCTGTGTGTGATTGGGTGTGAGACAGCCGGCTTTGCTCCTATATAAACTCTGCGCATAAAGCACCTAATAGAAGATGCTGGAAATGTTGTCCACCTTCGCAAGGCTAAACAAGCACTATATCGGGAGAACACATTCTGATTAAGTTGGGCCACTGTAATGTTTCTGATTTCATTTCTAATATTTTGAATTAGTTCTTCCAATGTATGAGTATTTATCTCGTAAACTTTGTCTTTCAGGTTACTACCCACACACTGTTAGATCGGGGAAGCAAGAGGGCCATACACCAACGCCTTCAAACACTTCCCTAATTTTATTCATGGACTCCTTTGCTGTATGGGCAGTAGCAAAATCTTTATGAAACCACAATTATGATTTCTCTTCTTCTGTCAGCTCATGATAAAATGGGGTCAAAATGTTGTTTTGGTACCTCTCTGCATTTAGTCTGCCCGTAGAATACTGGACCAGTTAAGTGTCTAGCACTAACAGCACACCAAACTCCAACTCTCCGATCAAAATGAGAGATTCTTTTAATGCAGTATGGATTTTCAGAGGTCCAGTACCAGAAATCACAGGGTGTTAGGTTGAGTGACTGAGGGAGCCACAAACCTCTAATAATAATTCTGTCCTGAAACACACTTTCAATTGTTCTCATCGAAAGATTGGCCATATGAGCTGTTTTAGAGTTTTGTTGAAAAAAAGACAAAATCACGCTTCCTGTCTGCCTCTAGAAAAGGGGCAAATTGTATTCACATATGTAAGGGCAACAACTGTTGACCCGAAAAAAATTGGCCCTATAACTCAGAACCTAATGTTGTTCATGAAGTACGCCTTCATGATGAAAAAATTGGTGTGTGGTGCACCATTAGCAGAGAAAGGTTTCTCAGAGCTCCAATAAGCAATTTCTATCTCTAGTGTAACTTAAAAGATTAAGTGTACAAGAGAAACTCACACACCCTGGATGAATTAAAACAAGATATCCTCCAGGAAATTGCCAGCATTTCTCAACATTAACTATGACGAGTCATGGATAATTTCCTAAAGAGGTTGCAAAAATGTATGGACAACAATGGTGACCAGTTTCAACATCTCCTTTCATAAAGTTGGTATGTAAAGCCTTAAAAAGTAGTTTTAAAAATGTTGTATGATTTCATCTACGCCTTCCTATGATAGCGGTCAAGAGCAGTGAGTGCCAAGGATGCAGACAGGCAAAACAGCGCAACCAGTTCGTAAGCTTTTTGATCTCCCATTATTAGACTGAAATTCTAGGTTCTCATGTATTTGTCACTAAAATCTATGACATAAGATAATCCATATGTAGGAATTGATATGATTTGTTTGCAACAAATTAATAGCTTGAGTATGCACTTAAAACAATTCGGTGACAAACTTGAGCATCCATGCTGCTACTCCTGTATTCATTTCCAGATCTTAATCTAAGTCTAACCATTTCTCTAATGTTTGATAAAACTTCTTTGTAGTTCAAAATAATTTGAAGCAGCCCCAATTTATGTAAATCATGTAACTGACATTTTTACATGTTGCTCTTTCATACAGTTTTACCTAAGTGCAAATTCAATACAATGGAATCCCAATAACTCGACCTAATGTGACTGAGAGGTTGAGTTACAGAAATGTTGAGTTTTACGGAATAAGCGGTCTGTTATTCACAACTCATAACATAATACTACAAATTACATAAATACATATTCTAGCACAATATAGAAAATAAAAGTATAACATATTTGTGAAAGTTTCTTGGGCTAACAGTCATGTCAAATTTGGGTAACTGCCCAAGCTTTCAGCGACTAACTCTGCTGCCATCCTCATGGAAACTGAAGCAAGACTACTGATGTCGCAATATTTATACCTAGCCAGCGGTAAATAAGATCCACCTACTTTCTTCCCATTGGTCGAGTTCTGGCCAAAGGAGACAAGTGTGGAACCAATCAGGTGACTACTAATGCTTCTTTGCGCTGTGGTGGAGACATGCTGCATGAGTGGCATCCATACTTTGAATTCTTAGAAAAGATATTTTAATATAAATAATTATGATAAGTATGTGTGGCTGACTGGTTCATGCAAATTAAATAAGCTTTATTGCTGGCCATACTTGTTGTTTGCAACTAGAGAACGATCTGAAATACGATGGGTTCCACAAATTTAGTATATTTAATCACAGCTTTGAGTAAACATAAGAGATCAATAATTAGAAACATAGGATCTGGAGAAATGTGGTCAGAAACTATGAGCATTTCTAATGAAGAATACGAAGAAGGCCTAGAAAGAGAGATTGTTGTGAAGACAAGATATTCCATTCTTTGTACTTAAGGATTTTCTGTCAAGTCCTGAACACATTAACAACTCAAACTAAATTAAGATTTGAATCACAGAAATAGTTGAAATTTCTGGCCTTACTGGATTCTGAATATTTTGCGAGTTATGATAAGTTTTCCAACAAATGCATTATGTGAATTGAGAGAACCATGTTTCTATTTTGATATATTGTCTTTGAAAAATGAACTGAAATTATTATATTCACCTCAAAAATTGTCCAACAAGTCCGTTCAAAACATTGCAAATTATATGAAATCAAATGGACTTGATGTTGTGTGCAGTTAAGTTTATAAACTATGTGAACTGATTTTAACATTTCCTTCTACTAATGCAAATGCAGAAAGGACCTTTCCAGCCTTGAAAATTTACGGGCAACACAAGGATAAACTTGTCTGAGCAACTTGGCTCTTCTATGTGAAAAAAGACATTGTTTCATTGAGAGGATACAAGGAATTGTTAACTGATAGTATGACAATGCAATTTACCAGTAAAGAAAGATAGCTGGAATTTATGTATACAAAAGTACGGCAAAACAGTTCATTTTACTTTTATAATTGTTGTTTAGCTTGTATCAAGAAGCATTTATTTAAATGCACTGTTCATTAAGTTAACGTTTAATCAGCAATCCCTTATTGTCTGGAACTGGTAGGCCAATCTTTTTTTTTTTTTTTTGTAGAGTTTAGCACCTCTTTTACTACATATGGCTTTGCAGGTGGTGAAACTGATGATACATGGAATGAAGATGGAGTACTGGTGGAATGAGTTGGCGGAGGAAACCTGCCCACTTTATCCGCCACAAATCCATATGCAGTCGCCTGGGATCGAACCAGAGCCAAATGGTCTAACCACTCAGCAATGGTAGGCCTAGTGCTAGCCCAAGTTACAATCCCAGCATACGCCACTGGTAGATATCGAAGGTCAATACATGATCAGCCCTTTTGTTACTGTGAGGGAGAACGTACTAGGTTGTATACGTATACTAATTCAAATTTACCTATACCACTTATACTGTATAGTTGATAATAGAAATTATTACAGTTAAGTTTAACAATAAAAAAATATAAAAAAGATGGAGCTCAAGTTATCAGGATTCTACCATACAATTATCTACTAGAAACCCAACTTCTTTGTGTTGAGAGAGTAGCAGAGGCAATAAGTGTCAAATGTAGTTAGCTAATGCTGGATTTCTGACAATGAAGTCACTAATCCTCTTGCTCTCCAATATTAAGATACTGAAGAGAACAATAGCAGTAATAGTAACCGCTTTTTAGAGAGCACCATATTTTTATGTTTTGGCGGTTACATCGCTCTCTCACAACCCCCAGAATGTCTGGAGGACCACACCTGTCGGTTTACGGGTCTCACTGTAGCAGACCACAAAAAAAAATTATAGATTTATGCATGGTATAATGTATCACTGCATAATGATGTGAAATATTTGCAATATAGAATGGTTCTTGTGCAGCTAATCAGAGAAAATACAGTTAGGCATTGCAATGTCTAATTTCTGTACAATTCTGTGTCAGTACACCATGGGCATCTGTACCTTTGCATACTGTATAGGCATATGTTAGCAATCTGCCATCAACAAATGAATTCAATCATGTCAACAAAATAGTGGGTCAATTCCTCTTATGACAGATATGCTCTACTGGTAAACAGAACATCTGACACATCAGCTGAAAACCACAGTATACTAGTACAGGATCACATGACTGTTTTTTGAATAAACAACAATAACAACAGCAGTAATAGTTATAAGAATAATAAAGTTGCACAAATATTAATATTACAAATACTAGGAAGAAACCCAGCCTGATTTAACACATGGTCCCTAAGATGCCTTATATGAAAAGCATGTGACTAATTGATAAGCACAAATCTAGGGCAGCAGGTTTCAAATTTATAGTATAGGCTATAGCAGCTGATGGGCTGAAGGAACATCTGAAACGTTCGCCAAAAATGTTATTGATATCCGCAAATTTATATTTACTCCTCTTTTAATCAAATAATTTGGTCTTTTCTCCAATTTGGATGCTTGACCACCATCTTTTGATTTCATAAGAGCGCTTAGCACAGAAGAAAGAGCAACTCTGGACCCGAAAACTGATCTGGGCTCGTGCATCGAGACATTTTTCAGCAACAATTACCCAAAATTCATACAATACTTAGTATATTACTTTTCTAGCTATCTTGAACAGTACCTGCTACAGCTGGTGGTTTTACTATTGATCAGCTCAAATTACATTATAACATCCATGCCAATTTTGCATGTTGCTTTGGAGCTTTTATTTTATTTGTCCATTACGCACACTGCGATTTCTCAATGTTCATGCACACTTTTGCTTAATTAGCTATACAAGGGGGTGTTACTAACCATGAAAACACAGTAATCTTAGTTTCTTTATATTTATTTCTTCTGAGTTCAGCGCATCGTCGAACTCTTTTAACCTGAAACAAAAACACTACTTCGTGAATATCATAAACGTAATCAACGTACTTGTCAACGAAATTTTATTTTTAAGCTATGCACTGACAATTCAACACACCTAGCCCTATACACCGCCATGTCACTGCATTGAACATTCACGTGACGGACATGACGCATGCGCGTTGTGAATTAATGGAGAAACATCTGTGTGAAGTGCTGATTCAAGGTGAGAAATAAAATAGAAATGGAATAAGTTTTGGTGGTTATGTCATCGAGTTCTAAGCTTCAGCAGGAAGCTAAAACAAAATGCAGTAAAGGAAACCAGGATATCGTATAAAAAGGGAACCACGCCAGACTTGGTAGGTTAAATTTGCGGTACGTAGTGGTTTGAGTTCTATAGAAAACATCTTGGTTTCTCATACGTAGTTGTATTAAATATAATAATATGCACTGTGTGACTACAATTAAGGCTTAATTTGCTTGCTAGTTCATTATCATAAAATGTTTTTGAAAGTCTTGCATTTATAATGAGATGTCAGAACCTGACAGTACTTGGTGACAAAACATTCATGACCTTGTTGGTGTTGACATCAGTTTTGTGTGATTGTTTTTATTATGTTTCTAGATTCGGAGGGTGGAAGAAGAAATTGCCCTCATGACTATGTTGCCCTTCCTGGCAGCGTGTAAAGATAACGCAAAAGACAGTGCACCAGAAACATTGTTAGAACTGTGTTTCAAATATGTGGTACATCATCTTGACACAATTTGCTCAATTGATCCTTTCACAAAAGATTATAAACTGAAAGAAGGACTTGCTCTCCCAAGTGAAATATGCGAAAAAATATTGCAGGTCTATCAACAAGGTGGTCATGTAATAGATGATAGATTTGTAAATATTTTCCAAAATCCTCATACGACAAGGCTGCGAAGAGTTCGTCTTAGGAATTCAAGCATTACAGATGATGGCTTATGCACCTTATTAAGTCATAAATTAACGGAACTGGATATTGCCAATTGTGCAAACATCACAGAAGGTTCATTGGCACACATAAATGAAAGTGGAGATAGCCTTTTGTCATTAATTATTGGATCATCGGTTCACCTTCTCCCGGACACATTGTTTCCAGAAAATTCACCTGTGCAAGATGGTGAAGGCAGCAGTGTTTATCATAAAAGAGGTTATATATTGAGGACTCCTAATTTGAGACGTCTTGCAGTAAGACATTTGTATGTTCATGGAGAAAAAATGTATTTTCCATTACTTCTGCGTACATTAAATAATTTAACTCATCTTGATCTTTCTGGATGTTTTGATCTGGGAGACTTATCATATTTATGTGAATTAAAAAATTTGATATCTCTGGTATTATACAATGTGCAAAGACTTCAAGATGCAATGGGATCAATTTGTAAGCTAGTAAACCTAAGGTAAGTGAAACAAAAAAATATCATTTATGCATTAGATAACTTTTAGCACCTAGCTGTTAGTTACATCTAAAGGAAATGAACGGTATACATAAGGGTAAACCTTAATGGATGAATCATCCCACTGTGTGTTTCTGTGCTATTTGCTAACAGCATATGAATCAGCTTAATTTCCAGAAAGTCATTAAGGTTTGTTCCATTACATTTAGTAGAAGGAGGTAAAAGCCATTAAAATTAGAAAAAATATGAAGCAAAATCTTAACATCTTATAATAAATTAAAATACAGGTAAGATTGCATATTTGCTAAAACATTTCACATCGTTTTTCATGCACATGTATTATATTTCATAATTTGTAGTAATACACTTAATTGACAGTAATTCACACACAGGATATGGTAGTTATATGTATGGATGATGAAAAATTTAATGGGGGGTTGCTCAATACAAAATCCAATCGTAGCCGTGCCACGCCTTGTGGTGTTGTATGGCCAAACATGCTGTGAAATCACTCTGGTGGTAAAGCTGGTGATATAAGTATCAGTTGCAGCCACAACATTTATTTGCACAACAGGAAAGAGAATATTAATAGTAGCCATCAGCCACCATTACATTTTGCGCCTACCATAATTATAGATGTATATACTCGGAAAAAAAAGCAGTGTATTGGGGTCAACACTTAACATTGCTTATTGCAAACATGTAGCATTATGTTGGTGCACTCCATTATTGCACAAGTTGTAGCGATGCATGTAATTGACAATAATTCACCCTTAGAATATGTTACAGTTATATATGTAGCTATAAATGTATATGCCGAAAGGAACTTTAGTTGCTTAAAAAGAATGGTGGGTGACCCCAGCGACTTTAACAAGGCAACATCATGTTCTTAAACCACTACTGATTATCTTCTTTCTTGGAAGTTTTGAAAACATTGTTGTAATCAATTAAATTCAAAGCTAAGTCAATTAATAACACTAAACATTTACTTCAGAATTTCCTGGAACATGTTTTGGAGGCCCATTTTCTATTGTCCGGTTGATAATGGGCCTCCGAAACATGTTGTGAGAAATTCTAAAGTAAATGTTGCATAGTGTTATTAATCAATTTACCTTTGAAATTAATTCACTACTGATTAACAGAGGAAAATGTTGCATGTACCCAGTATTCACTAATGTATCTCTAACAAAATTGCATTTTTAGCACATATGCAACCTTGACCAAAAATATGTTTAAACTCATTGCTGAAAATCATAATTAAGGTGATAGAAAAGTAATTTTCTTATTTACTGTATAGAATGTAAAAGAATGACTTGAAGTGCTTGTGTAATTATCTGTCGTATTACTAGGGCCCAGAAGTTCATGCATGTACAAATTCTTTTCTTTTATTATAATTACAATTCTGGCATGTTATGTGTGCGAATCATAAATTTATAGACTTATTAAACCCAATTTGATGTTGTATATAAATGCATATTTTGGCTTTTCTAATCAACACATATTTCTATAATTTATTTGTTTTTGTGACATAAAACTAGGGTTGCCAGATCTTCTGTATTTTAGCCGTATTTTACTGAAGCTCCCGTCTCAAGTATTCTGGACTATTTCTCCTGCATTTCATTCATTGGCGTTAGTAATAACTTTGAATCGGATATTTTGAAAACTGATGGACACTATTGAATGCAGACTACCTAACAATGACTCACTGCTATGCAATATATCGAACTACTGATTGGTTTTTTTCCACTCTTGGCAGCTCTGCTTTCATAGGTAGTTGGTAGCATTGTCTGGTAGAATGTTGTTGGTGCTTAGTGAACAATAAGTGGCAAGATGTATGAAATGCAAGTTCTCCTAAACTCATGAAAGCTGAGTTGCTTATTGCTATAAATTTTAACATTACTTTTAACGAGTTATTTAACTGGAGCACTGATGCCAAGCTTGTGATTTGAGTGTAAATCAAATTCCAAACTCACATACTGATTGGATGTTTGATGTAGCTTTTCAAAAGAGTGAAATAAGTCTGATTACAAAATTACCATTTTGTAAATATACTTATTGGTTTAAATGTTATGAATAAGTATGTAAAGTCTAGTTCTGTGCAATAAGCATACATCTAAAATCAATACAGAGGAAAGACAATATGACAACAATATGTTCAGGTGTTAAGGAAACATTTTTGAAATCTCCCTTATTTTTAGCTTGAAAACCTGGCAACCCTACAGAAAACTGTCTTTTTTGTCAAGCAAGGTTAGAAATGTTGCAACTATGAGCTGAGCAGCTTGTAAACATGGGGAAATCCTGAGCTACCTCCTTCAAAACAGTAGTCCTAGCCTTAAGCGAAGCACTCAAACTATTTCAAAAACAACATCCAATTTAAGCTAGATATGTAAAATTGGAGTCACGTAAATGGAAACACTACAAGCAACTTACGTGAATTGTCTTGTACTGGGAAACAGCTTCATTTAAGTGTGCGCTAGTATCATTCAGTGATGCAGAGAGGAGTTTCTCAAGATATAAACTCCTCTTCAGAGATAACAGGCATTATTTCAAGTTGGAAAACCTCTGCTACCTGGCTGTTGTGAACTGCAGTTTGTCGCTTCTTATGGGCACTGAAACAGAAACTTTACTTCTCAATAATAAGTTTTAAATTCAATTTTGTCTCCCTTTGTTTATAGTGAAGAATATTATAGACATTAAGCATAACTATTTTAAGTGCATATTTCTTAGCTTTTTAGGGCATGAACTTCTGGGCTCTGCTTATTACACACCCTTCAAACTTTTGACATTTATTTCTTACTTAATGGGGATGGGTACATTAGTTTTTGCACTAGACCTGGTGGGTGCTTGAGTAAAGTGCCATCTTACAGATTTCTTACAAAGTTTCTTATGTAAGTCCGCCAATGGATGAGATTAGCATTACAAACTGAGATTACATACATAGATACTACTTGGCAAAACAATGAGGCATATTGACCTTGGCTGTCGAGAGCTATGATTGCATCTTATCTTGTTTATGAGAGCAGCGAAATAATAGTAACTTGCCGTATAGTCATTAATAAAACACAAATAGATGATCTCTTGTGCCTGCTGATATTTGAGACGTTACTGTCCTGAAGATATGATTGCATCTGAACAGAATGTATGCACCCTGTCTTGCCTTGTTTGTGCGATAATCTCGTGTAAACAGCTGGGCAGTTTCACATTCTTTTCAATATGCCTCTTGGCTTTGCCAAGTAGTACATTCAGTATTGGAAACATCAAAATGTAAACAAAAACATTTCTAGTCAAAGCTTTATGGCTAACACTTATATTTGCGATAATCCTCAATGGAATAAAAGCAGTGGTTAATTAGATGTGCCTTGAGACATGATTTACTGGTTTTATTGCTTTGATGTAGCTTGGCAGGTTATTATACAATTTAATGCCTGAGTGTAGAATACTTTTCTGACAGTGAGGTATTGTGATTGGTTACATGCAGATGTGTATTTATTCGAGTGTTATGTTTATGTTCTGTGTTATTCATTGCAAATGGTTTATCAATGGTGTTAATGTTCTGAGTATAATAATTGTTTCTTGAATAAATGCAGGGAAGTGGAAGGATACTTAATTTTCCGAACAAAGGTTTGCCTAGTGATTTTGGGTAATGTCTTCCATGATTCTAATAATTTTTTTTTCTGTGCGATAACGATTGCCTTACTCAATGGAGACTCGCCCCAGAAGACTATGGTGTATCTCAATAATGCTCATTTTATTTATTGAGCTCCAATTGTAGACACATTTTACAAGGATCATCTATTTGTTAGATAGTAAATGTTACGTAGCAAAGAATAAAATAGTACACGTCAAAATAGAGAAACATGTTTGCAACAGGAGGTACAATAATACATTATACCCAATAAGAGATTGACTCACCTGGGGCTGGTGTGGAACATGGATCATAAGGAGATTCTGCCAACATTAAATGAAAAGCACTAGCAAACCAGAATCATGGACATGTTTCATTGCATTGACTGCACATCTATTATAATATGTAAACTAATATATTAGTGGAAAGGGTAGAGTGAGACTGCAAAATTGAATGCCATGACTGGGATTTGAACCATGGATCTACCAGTTACTGTCCGGCTGCTCTAACCACTAAGCTATCAGGGCCAACATGCCCTGACCTTATAGTTGATTAAACTAGAAGCCCGGGACTTAAGTACTTGCAACATTATAAGTCGCCATTAAGGTATGTTACCTCAGAGTAAATTGAGATCTCCTTGTGTGGTTTACAGGGAATAATTGCATGTCATCGGCATGTTGGCCCTGATAGCTTAATGGTTAGAGCAGCCAGACGGTAACTGGTAGATCCATGGTTCAAATCCCGGTCATGACATTCAATTTTTCAGTCTCACTCTATCCTTTCCAATCATGTCCTACACACAGCTATTGTGTGGAAAAACGTTAATTACATTATATATTAACGTTGTGCTCTGTGTTGAGTGCAATGTTAGTATCCCACATTGCATACGTTTATTAAGAGGCATGAACTGTGTTGATATGTTGAAATTCTAGCCGTAATGTTTCTCAGAAAATGGTGGAGTTGATGTTAAACACAATTCTTACAACCGCATTCACATGAGAGGAACATAGTAGTATCTCTGTTTATGAGATCATTGTGAGCTGCTACTGTCCCCGCTTTCCCCTCCAGAGAACAGTACTCCCCTCACACATTTTCCCATCAGAGGCCTATAGTAGTTTACAATACAATAATTAAACAATACTTGTTTACTTACACCATCCCTAGTAAAAACAAATTCTGCCACCGTACTCAAGCCATTACATCCTATACACTTATTTCCTTTTTTAATTCTTCTAAAAACCACTGAATCTCATAGTAAATAATGTTATTATAAATGAAAACATTAGCTTTAAATTGAGCTATGTGAAGTTATAGCAAATTACAACTTATTTCATTGCCTTTGTGAAAATTGAATGGTATGTTAGGCAATTCTAGCATTGTATATTTAGTGAATTCAAAGAAGCAATAAAATGAGCCATCTACCACAAGACAATTCTAAAAGAAAATCACGTTAACAGCAATGTTGTAGAACAGCATTTGTATGTTAAAACCAAGAAATATTCAAATTAAGCATAGTGAAAAATCATTTACACAACTTTACACTGTTTCTTAAATAATTATGATGCATTTACTACTAGAAAAATATACTGGGTACAGAAAAGCAATACCAAAATATGCAAATATTTTGAGGTTAGGAGCAAGGAATTGCAGAAGCATTTTTACAGTTTTACATGTGTGAACATTAAGTTTGTTAGGTTAGAGTTTCTGATTGTGAAACCGGTGTGTTATGTCAGATGTAAACAAAAGACCGTCATGTGGAATACTAGTTACTGTTACTAGGTGTTTTTGTAGTGCTTGCTCCTAGTTTATACTGCAAACAGCATCACAGGCATTGGACAGTGATACATGAGATGAAGTGATAGTTGGGAAAGGAAATCTGGGAAGGAGCTTTTCAGGTTATTTACCTATATTTATCATATGAAATAGAGGGAAGTTGGCCAAGGCCACATCTGAACAGAGTATTCATACAACCCAAAAGATGCATTAAGTTAATTTTTAATTTGAAAAATTGAGACTCTTGCGTAGATACATTCCAAGTAAACAAAATGTTCACAATTTACGTATCTTTGAGTAAGCTAGTAACAGTGATGTTAATCTAAATTATAATGAAACTTGAGTTGGATTGAAACACTTAACATCATTTACATGTAATTGATCTTGACCAGTTTCAAGAGCTTACTTGAACTGGTGATGGGAGCAAATTAAGCTCTTAAAACCGGTCAAGATTACTTACATGTAAGTGATATTAAGTGTTTCAATCTGGCTCAAGTTTCATTATAAAATGTTCACACTTTATTCACTGTATGTACACAAGGCAATTCTCTGTGTTGCAAAAAGGCTACATTTGGAGAATTCTGATGTACATGACTATAATACCAGACATAACCATGGCTAGTTTAGGGAAAGGTCAATTAAAATCCACTGATGATGTTTTTGTAATGAGACATTTTATATGAAAGACTACCAACTGCAATTAAGACACTAAACAGTACAAACAATTTCAAAGCAAATGAAAACAATTCTCAATTGATAAATATTTGTATAAACTCAATGATTTGTTAATCTTTCAAAGTATTGTAGATTGATGCATGCTACTGATGACCTATAAACAAATTTTACAGTGCAGATGAAATTGTAATGAAGATGTATGTATACTCTTATGCCCTATATCATGCACATGATCTACAGGACCAGTAAATTAAAATAAATTAATTAATCTTAATTGGCCAATAAAGATGCTTCATAAAGTCATATATCAAGTGCTCTTGATACCTTGAATCAGTGAGCCATACTCCTAACCTTAAAATGCTTACTTAAGTTCTCCACAATTTTCTGCAAATTGTTTTCCTGCATTGTGTATATGGACCATTAATTACTGCCTTTTAACGTCTCATAGCTGTGCTTTTCTTGTTATAAAGAGATTGATGTGGAGAAGTGTGTAAAACTAATTTTACTGCAATGCATCAATGAAATCTGGAAACAAAAGATGAAATTTTGCATTTCTAGTTTTTATCTTTTTAATGTGCTCACAGTTTGTACTTTTCACGTTGCACTGTTATTTTCTCTGTTTTGGCCACTCTTAATACTTCATATAGGCCTATACCATTTAGGTAAAGTAATCAAGTCTACTTTTTTTTTTACAATATTTTGTGTCAATTTGGTATGCTCTGGTTGCCAACATTTAGGAGCTTCACTTATGAACAACAGAATTGTTGTACAGTTACCAAAGTTGTTGTTTTCTAGTGCCTTGCATCTGGCAATGAAGCCATTAGCATTCGTGCTTTCCAATACTTTTGAACTGTAGTTTCTTCTGATCTTAATGCTTCACAGGTCTTCAAGTGGTCTTCGTTCATTTCTGCTGGATCATTACACAGGACACATATTGGTGAGGCTGAGATGACTTGCTAAGCAGTCGTGGTTTGTTAATAGTCGGAAGGCTGCAACCGCTGTTTTCCTTGGTCTCTGGGGGATTATATCTGGGTTGGAAAGTAGTGTAATCCATTTTTATCTTTGGCATTTTTTTCTATTTCTTGTAGGTATGAATGAGAAAATTTTTTAATGATCAAGCGTTTTATTGAGGAATATGAGAAATTGAATTTAGACTTTTGTTTTATTGTTGTGCCTTTCTTTGCAAGTGAGTCTGCGGCTTCGTTCCCCATGACTCCACAGTGTGCTGGAATCCATTGGAGATGAACAGTCTTATTAACTTTTTGGAGTTGTGTTAACATTTTGTAGCATTCTCTAATTTTTGTTGACTTCTTTGTAGTATTTGAACATATTCCCCGAATTGCAGCTTTAGAATCCGAAAGAATTACTGCCTTGTTAAATTTATTTAAGGGAAGATTTAATAATTGTCGGAGAGCAATGTGTATAGCCTCTATTTCTCCATCATAATTTGTTGTGTCTCTGCCAACAGAATGATAAACGGAAAAATGTGAACACGTAACTCCAGCTCCAGTAAGGTTTTGCTTGGAGGATCCATCAGTATATATGTGCAGCCATTCTTCTGTGGGATACCTAGTATTGATTGTTTCCAGAGCTAGAAGTTTTTGTATTTCTTTTGGTGTGTCTGATTTACTTATTTCCTCTATTAATTCCAAATTGAAGGTAGGTTGCAATAATTCCAATGGATTTTCTCTTATAAGTAGATTTTCTCTGGTGTTAGGAATTTTCAATTTGGATTTAATCTGTGTTACCTTTTCTAGGAAACTATTATGAGTTTTAAGGATTGAAGTGGGAAGGTTCTCTTCTGTCCATTTAGAGTTTGGCAGTCGTAACATTTTCTCGTGTTGGAGCAATGCTTGTTCTTCTATTTTTGTTGTTATTGATGGGGTCCGTGTTAAGGCAAGCATGGCATCAATAGGTGTGGATTTAACTGCTCCAGTGATTAGGCGAAGAGCCTGATTTTGTATTTGTTCAAGTTTATTGATGTTAGCATTTGCTGCTGTTATTAAAGCTTCAGAACAGTACAAGAGGTTTGGTTTAACATACATTTTGTATGTTGTGTTAAGTACTCTCGTTGAGCAGCCCCATTTAGCACCAGCTAACCTTTTCAGGATTTGCAGTTTCTTTTCAACCTTTTCTGAGATGTTTATTATATGTTTTTTCCAACTTAGCTTTCTGTCGAAAGTGATGCCTAAGTATTTGGCATCATCAACTGCTTTGAGTGGTTTACCATTATAATTTATGTTAATATTAACTGGTTTGTATTTTAGTGTAAATAATTCATAATTTGTTTTTTTCCACATTGATAGTCATGAGGTTTTTGGAGCTCCATTCATGTACGTTGTTTAGGGCTGTTTCTATTCTGTCTTTAATTAATTCAGGTTTTTTTGGAGAGCCTGAAGTCCAAATGACTACATCGTCAGCAAATAAAGCAATTTTGGTTTCTAAAGTTGTTATTATTGATGGAAGGTCATTTATATATATGTTAAAGAGTGTTGTGCTCAGAACAGCACCTTGTGGAAGTCCTCAGTGTGTTTGTTTATATTTGGAAATGTATGTATTATATTTTGTGGCACAAAATCTTTGTGAAATAAACTGAGTTATCCATTTAAGCATGTTACTTTTCACACCTATTGATTGCAACTTCTCAATTAATTTGTTTCTCCAGACTGAGTCATATGCTGATTTAAAATCAATGAATACTGCTAAGGTATCCTCCTTTCTATTGAAAGCTTCCTTGATGTCTTGGCTTAGTAGGAGTACATTTTCACTTGTACTATGATTCTGTCTGAAGCCGGTCTGTGAACTATTAATTAAGTCGTAATATTCTAGGAACCAGTTAAGTCTAGATGCCACCATTCTTTCCATCACTTTTGCAATAACACTGGTCAAAGATTTTGGTCTGAAACTATTAATATTGTTTGAAGGTTTGTTTTTCTTTAAAATCGGGATGATAATGGCTTTTTTCCAGTCAGAAGGTACAGTCATTCTCCAACACGTGTTATACAGTTTAAGTAGGATTTCTTTTCCTTTCCTGCCAAGGTGTTTAATAAACTCTGGGTGGATCTTGTCAGGTCCTGGAGATTTTTTGTTCTGTAATTGTTCTATTGCTAAATCCAGTTCTGTTTCGTTAAAATCCTGAATAAAAATGTCATTTTGTATACCTTTTGGCTTATTAGTTTCTCTGATAGTTTTTTGGATAGTCTTATCTTGTTTTTTATATGCTTGGGGTATTCTTTGTGACTGAGCATAAAACTTGTTAAGGGATTCTGCTATTTCCCTATCTGTAGTTAAGCTTTTGTTATTATGTTTTAATGGTTCAGTTGTATTTTTTGATAATTTTGTTTTATTAAGGAATTTGTATATTTTATTTCCATCTTTCCTATAGTCCATATGTTCTACAAAATTTGTGAAACTGGCCCTCTTTGCTGTAATTAATTGTTTCTTAAAAATGGCTGCTTTTCTTCTCCAGTTTTGTACATCTTCTAGACACTTGGTTCTTTCGGCTTTGACTCTTGCTATATTTCTTTCGTGTTTTAACTTAGATAAAGATGGAGACCAAAAGTAGCTATATTTCTTTAACTTTCCTTTGGGGATATGTGTTGTGGCTGCTGTCAATAATATTTCACAAATTTTTTTATTAATTTCATCTGTTGACTTGAACTCTGATTCTAACAGTATATTACACTTCCCTTCTATCTCATTTTGGAAACTGGACCAATCTGCTTTTTTAAAATTCCAAGAAGTTTTAATTTTTGGTTTGTTACTTTTATTTATTATACCTCGTATGGAGTTTATGGTGATTCTGTGGCCTGAACCTGGGTCTTCTATTGTTTCTCTTTTTGTATTGTCAATTATGTCAGATGACACCATCAGAAGATCAGGATTTGTAGCTGAACCATTATAATGAAGGTAAGTGGGTGGATCATTTGGATTACATATTAATTCCATTGTTGATGAGTTTAATAGGTCTTCTATGACTCTTCCTGCTGAATTTATATCTCTGTAGCCCCACCTAGGGGGGTGTGCATTAAAATCACCTATTAAAATACTTTTGGGTTCTATGGGAATAGAACTTAGATCTAGTGTATTGTCTGGAGGATTGTAGATACTGTAAATTTTATAGTGGTAGTTACTTTTCCATACTTCAATTTTAACTATTTCTGATTTATCTTGTTCTTCCATTATTTTTTGGATTTGGATAGTAGCTTTCATATTTCTTTTAATTCCTGTAAGAATACCACTTGCTATTTGACGAGCCTTTGGAAGTATATGTGTAGTGTACTGATCCATTTCAAGGTATATTTCCTGTTCTTCTGATATATTGGCTTCTTGTACTGTGAAGACATCTATATCTTGGTCTTTTAATATTTTCATTAGCTCTTGTTTTTTAGGCTGGGATATGCCTCCTGCATTCCATTGTAGAATTCTTAAAGTATTGGAATTGTTGTGATGAAATTTGCCTAAAGATGTCACCGGAGATCCGATTGGGGGACAGTTTTAACTCCGGAATGTTTATCTTTAGGACTCATATTCATGTATGTGGCTTTCATGTAACTGTTTTCTTAATGGGCACCAGTTTTACAATGTGGCAGTTACATCACCCGACTTAAACCCCCATTTTGCAAGGGGGACCACACCTATCGTTGGTCAACGGGTCCATCGGACCTAGCCGGGAGGACTAAATAGGTGGTATTTAGATCCACCGACCTTCCCCTCATGTGCCTCTGAGGGACGCTGTTGTGCTGTGATAGGCCAGCACATATATAAATGACATTTCCTCCATTTTAGATGAAACAGTTATACCGCTGTGATTCGGTCCCCAGAGCCTCATCTGTTAAAAGCAGGGTGCACCACGGGCAGGATGAGGATGAGAATTGGGTAGGAGAGGCTATAGGAGGCGCATCACTACCCCTTACTATAACAGTTACCAAAGTAAAGCATGCATTCCATATTAAATTTAATATCTTCCATAACTCAAGGCAATAGAATTAAAATTCGATAACACATATACAGAACAATTATTGCCAAGATGCCAAGAAGCATTAGATGTTAATACATCAGAAATGACTAATTACAAACAAAAGAATACTTTCAAAACTGTTTGACATAATTGGTTAAACTTTTGTGTCTCATTTGTTGTGTGTTCTGCATAAATAATAAACACTTCAAACTGTGTGGTTTTAAATGTCTCATACGCATAACCTTAATATTATAAATGGCTTCTTATTTGTATATAACCCCAGTTTAACAAGGGTTTCAAATAAAATTTGCGTTGTCCACCTAGGTGGGCAACAATCTGATGGTTGTACTTACATGATTTTCTCCGCTCTTGTACAAACCATTCTTACAAACACTTATTCTTCTGTCTACTACTTCATGTTAATAGAGATAACCATTTGTACAAACTATGTTATTGCTTATTTCTTGTAGGTGCAAGAGGAATATGGGAATACAGTAGGCTTTGAGCGATAGTCATATCTTTTAAAGGTGGTCAATTTGTGATGGTTTTGAAATTCCATTGTTTTTAGATGACCAATAGATAAAAACTAAATAACATATTCCTATTTCAGAAAAATATAAATATTGGAAAATTTGCAAACAAATAACAAGGAATATCTCAGAAATAGTTCACTTGATAAAAGAATGTATATATTTTTATGTATAGACAACATCTGATGCTGTTTACCTGTTATGCATAAGTCACGCAGTATAAAGGAAACTTCTGATTTTATTCCCAAGAAATTCAGGATAAACATTTCATTTGTCATGAAAATATATTGTGGTATTTTAATCAAAATCATTGGCCATTTTGATAACATCAGCAATTTTTAAAAAAAATTTCCATGTAAAGGGTAGTTTGGGATGGGAAATTTTCTTGGAAAGCTTTATATTGTATCATAGGAAAATGTTGAACTTAAATAGAAAATTAAATTTCACAGACTTCATTTTTAACTTACGCTGTCCACAGACACACAGGCCTTTTTCTAAAAATCCTGTTTTTTTTTTTCCATTTAATTCAGGGGGTCCCGAAACATTTCTGGTGAAATCTCTACATCAAATTTATGGGTAGAATACAATTCTTCCTCTACTTACCATACATGGTAGAGAAAGTAAAAATATGGCATTTATTATACTTAAGATTATACTGTTGCTTTGCTTTGGTTTTTTAGTTTTTGTAGTTTTATTATTTGTGTATATTTTTAATTTGTTTTTTATTTAAGTGTTACTTTTCTTATATATCTGGAGAAAATATTTTAGTATATGTTGTTTGTTGATTTGAATAAATTAATAGGGATTGGGAATGCATGCCCTGGTTTAGGAAACTAGCTACTAGGGTGGAGTATTTCAGATTTTTATTCATTTAGTTATTCATTAATTTAATTTGTAGAAGAAAGATGCCAGAAATAGTATGGACACATACTTAGAATGTCAAATACCCAATAAAATTCTAAACTGGAAAGTAGAAGGGGAAAGAAGTAGATAGGAACTTAAGGGATGCTGGATGGGTAGGGCGCAAAGGAGTATGGAGAGAAGAGGGTTAAAAGTAGGAAGATGCTATGGACAGGGACATATGGAGGCAGAAGATCGTTTTGGGATGAAGGAAACCCATTGTATTGTGGAATATTCCTTAATAAAAAATTAATTTAATTATTTATTTTGCTTTCTTAAAATCAAAAGCAACAATTTTATTTCCATTGTATTTTTACTTTCTCTACTGGTAAGTAGGGGGAAGTATTGTATTCCACCCAAAAATTCAATGTCGAGACTTCACCTGAAATATATATTTTGAGACCCTCCTGAGTCCAAAAAAAGCATTTTTAGAAAAAGGTCTGTGTGTGTGTGTATGTGTCTGTGTCTGTCAGTCTGTGGACAGCATAACTCAAAAATGAAAAGTCATTTAAAAACTAAAGTTGGTTTAATGTCTTTCAAGGATGCGACACAAAGATTTTGAAGAAAATAACCCCACCCTAAACTACCCTTTATATGGAAAATTTTTATTTTCTTGAAAATGGCTCTAACAATTTTGATTAAAATGTCATATGTTTGAGATATTTTTATGGTAAATTAAATGTATATCTTGAATTTTCTGGCTATAGCCCCTGTAGTCGTATTTACTCTGGACGACTTTTGCATAACTGGTAAACTGTTAGCGATAGACCAAATTATACTATACAAAAAATGTAGATCTTGCTCAAATACACAATTATGTCCAAATAAATTTTCTTGTAGGGTGAACCATTTCGGAGATATTCCTTGTTATGTGTGCGAGTTTCAGAAAACTTAAAACTTTTGTGAAATGGAACATCGTTGTTCATTTTTTTATTGTTAAGTGTGCAAAGAGAACAGAATCTCAAAGCTTTAAACGATTTTACTATCGCACAAAGCCTGCTGTATTGTAATATTCCCCTTGCACCTACAAGGAAATAAACAATAAGATAATTTGTACAAATGTTTATCTTAACTAACACGAAGAAGATATAGGAATAAGAGTCTGTAAGAATGGTTAGTACAAGAGTAGAGAAAGTCATGTGAGTGCAACACATCAGATTTTTTTAATCCAGATAAGTGTTTATCCATTCAGAGTCAATAAGAAAATTTATTTTAGCGGTGGATTGTATCTTAAAAGATACTCTGCTTACTGGAGAATAAAAGGAAACAGATAGGCCCAAACAAATAGGCTTTGTATTTACTAGTAAATAACTGCTGAAAAAGAATTAAAATCTGAAATAATAGGAGCAAACATTTACTGTAAAACTGAGTAATCAAACTACTTAAATATTACTTTAAAGAGGGATGTTTATTTAATAAATCTTTTAATAAAATTTAAATCAATGTTTACATCCAAAGGATGATCCATGGATTGTTTCTATCCAGAAAGATAAAATGATCTATTACTGATTGTATTTTCCTCAGTGGTAAGGTGTGTTTCAAAATGTGCTAGGCTCTTCCTGAAGGAATTCTGGAACCACCTCTGAATGTCTGCTTAACTTAAGCTGATTGGGTAACTATATTTTGCTTTAGTCTTTCTATATAAAGCGTAAAATGTTTGTGCTGTTATTTTTGCAGGCATTTGGACATTTCACAATCAAGTGAGAAGCATGGAACTTTTCGTAATGAAAACCAGATTCTTGCAATGCTTGTTGAAAGTCTGCCTCAGTTGTCCTCATTGGATATATCGGGTACAAACTTAGCTGGCACAGGTAAGTGACAATTACAGTAATATAATTAGATTTTGTAAGCTGTAGTAATGCTTGAAGAAAACAAGACAAAAAAATAGCTGATATCCACATCAAACCTCCTGCATATGACTTTCAGATGCTGTTGCGAATCACAGACATGCTGCAGCATTGCCTCGTCAGAACTAGCTTCGCCTCGTAGTAACTCCAGATTAACGCTCATATATTAATAGTTGATTACAGGCTTAAAACTTATGTCAGTTATAAAGAGAACGATTGTGCTGGTGTGCATGAAAGAAGATTGTAATTTTAGCTTCAGGCATCCTGTATGTGTATTTTGTGTGTATGAGTTGGATCAACCTGCTAATGAAAGGGGGTATCAAATACAGTTACCTCCCTACCATTGCAAGTACAGTCTAACTGAGCTTGGTGTGCTCAATTAAAGTGTCAATTTACTCTCAGAAACAACACATTTAAAACTGTGGAGATTTGTCAATGAAGAACCTGGGTTTTATTAGAGAAATAGACCAAACTGTGTAAGCTTTCATGGCCAGTGTCATAAAACACAAAATGATTATCAGGGCTTGTGGGCCGTGGTCTAGTGGAAAATCTCCTTCCACGTGTAGTTTGAAGTTGCATCGAACATCCTCAAGGTGTGACCGTAGTATTCTGCTAGTGTCGGTGACGACTGATACAAACCATTTGGTTTTACAGGTTTTATACACTTAGCATATGTGGGCATATGTCTTTGTTTATTGGATTGGCTGTTGCATGGGGTGGGCTAGAGTGGGGGCTGCTTCCATTGTCTATGATTGTTGTCGATGGGCTAGTATTTACTGTGGCTGAGACTGTTGATGGTGTATGGTGACTTTGAACGAAACGTCTGGAAGGAGACTTTCCACTACACCATGACCCACAAGCCCGGATAATCATTTTGTAGAGTAGGTAGACCACCTTTGTAATGCAGTGGTGGCGTGCCGGCCTCTGGCACAGAGGATCCGGGTTCTATCCCTGGTGCCAGCGTGGGGATTTTACCCCACTGAGAGTTCTGGTTCAGGGTGCACTCAGCCTTGTGATGCCAACTGGGACTCCATATTTGGGCCACCAGGAACCGAAATGGAGACAATATGCCTACATTCCATCAAATTCTTGGTGACAAGGAAATCAGGGATCACTAATCTGAGGAGCGTAGTATGCCTGGGTAAATAGAAATAGAAATCGATAGAGTGATGACAAGGACGTTTGCTGGAGCCCCTGGCCATCCTTCAAGAATAATCAAATGTATTAATATCTGTTGTCATTTGTTTAGTTTTACTGAAATAGCCAAACTTTACTTAGGTTTTAATCTACAGTTCCCCCTAGGTAGCACACATTGAAATGCTCTTCCTACAATGCGCTGCATGCTAATATAACTATCTCTCTGATCCACAAGCACATGATATGGCTATGTTGTAGCGTTCCCCCGGAGGGTACCACCATATGAAGGAGATTTGATGTTGGTAATAAAAATAAATTGCTTTTGTATTTGATGAGGTATTTTTTTATGCGTTCATATTATAGGAAAACAGCTGGATTTAAGACTTTCTGAAATGAAGTTTATCGTTTAACAGGTGTAGCTGAACACAGCCCCTCATCCAAAACTCAGGATGAAATGCCATTGACTGATATTCCTGGCCTCAGTGCAAGGGTACATAATCCATTCGACTTCTTAGGCTTGTATGGAACACATCATGCAGCATGTCGACGGCATGACATACCTGCTAGGATGGTAAGTCTTGTGTAGGAGAGCAAAGGAAATATTTGTCTGCATGACCGCCCCAACAGATATGTTTTTGGCATCGTGAAACACTGTTTGCAGCGAGTGTCAAATATACCATGTTTTATCACGCTTTTCATGCTTTCTTCATAAGTAAAAGTCTGATGTGTTGCACTCACATGACTTTTTCGACTTGTACTAACCATTCTTACAAACTCTTATTCCTTTACCTTCTTCGTGTTAGTTGAGATAAACTTTTGTACAAATTATCTTATTGCTTATGGTGCTGTTTTTGCAATTATTATCGACGCTGTGTCTTTAGCTAATGAGATCTTTTTGATCTCAGGGCTTGGTAACGGATGGAATGAAATATCACACAATGTTTCTTTATCACAATGTATTAATTTATTAACACTTCATCGATATTAAGATTAAAAGGAGAAGCATTATATATAGTGATGTCCTGATCATTGTGAAGGTTTTTAGTTGCTACTGGCTGAGGATGTGGACGTAACCTCCACGAAAGCGCTCCTGTTTATCTACAACTACAAGTAAGTGATTGTCTATCTGAATATATAAAAGCAACTAAAAACCTTCACAACTTCATCGATACTTTACACTCTCAGCACCATATTAAATGCTTAAAAGCCTTTACACTTTTTTAATTTAGTAGAATTTATGCTTGATGAAAGTTTGGTGAAAGTTCCATGTTCACACTACATAAAAATGTCTTTTCACCTCGAAGATACACATGCTAGTGAAAAGTTTTTTGGCGTCGTTTGACGCGACACCGCCTTTTTCATATTCATCCGCGCTATTCATCAGCGCATGTGTCCATCAAATAGTTCTTTCTCGTTAGGGAAGCAACCTCTAATCATCCTCCCCTACTTTTATTATGGAACACAAACAATTCTAATATTTATACACATATATTAAAATCAAATATGGAAAGATTTATGACGTCTTTGTGCAAACTTAGTTGTTCGTAACAATGAACCTTATCAACATGTTTTCGTCATTTAATTATCTCATACCAACATCAAAAAACTAATTACACTTTTAACAAACATTTACATGAACGATTTTCTTTTGGGGTCTTCTAATATTCTGTCTCACTTATTTCATTGTTGGTACAAGGGGAATATGGGAATGCAGTAGGCTTTGAGCGATAGTGAAATTCTTTAAAGCTTTCAAATTCTATTCTCTTTGTGAAGTTAACATGTATAAAAAAGTAATAACGATGTTCTGTTTCACAGAATTATAAGTTCTACAAAACTCACACAAACAACAAGAAATATTTCTGAAATGGTTCACTCAACAAAAAATGTATGTAGACATGAATTGAATGCTCTGGCATTTTGTACAGTAAGATTTGGTGTATCTCTTACAGTTTACCAGTTATGCAAAAGTCATCCAGAGTAAACAGGACTTTATAAGCTATAGCCAGAAAATTCAAGATAAAAATTTCATTTGTCATAAAAATATCTCAAACATATGGCATTTTAATCAAAATCGTTAGAACTATTGCCAAGAAAATCAAAACTTTTGAAAAATGTCCATTTAGAGGGTAGTTGAGAGTGGAGGAATTTTCTTCAAAATCTTTGTCACATGCTTAAAAGTTGATAAACTTAAATATCAACTTTGGTTCTTAACTGACTTTTTGTTTTTGAGTTATGCTGTCCACAGACTGACAGACATACGTGTGCACACACACACACATGTTTTTTTTAAAAATGTCTTTTTTGGATTCAGGGGGCCTCAAAACATATTTCTGGTGAAATCTTGACATTGAATTTTTTGGTGGAATACAATACTTCCTCTACTTTACTATATGTAGTAGAGAAAGTAAAAATACACTTTGTGGCCATTATGTGAAGAATAAATTATTTAAGGCTGGCTGTGTTAACTTTCAATGACTAGTGTACTATAAGCTGGCTCTCATAGTCACGGTCACTGGAGTTTATGTCTTTGGTACTCTGGCACAGGGTGTCATGGGTTCAAGTCCTGCCTCGGGCATGTTACGCTGTTCATTGAAAAGAAAGGATAGGGGAAACAAAAGCTACACTGACACCACAATGCAAATGCTTACTCCAGTAAATATATTTTTTTAAAAAGTATAAGTTTGGATTTATTGAATTAAGACTCTCCTATTATTTACAAAAGCATTACAACTGAACAAGTCCACAATTTGGCCTGGAAAAAAGTTAAAATAGATAAATAATATGTGAAGGTCATTGAGACCTCCTCCATAGCGCAGTTGGTAGCACGCTTGCCTCTGGCGTGGAGGACCTGGGTTCAATCCCCAGTACCAGCATGGGGATTTTTACCCCACTGGGAGGTCTGGCACGGGGTGCACTCAACCTGTTAAGTCCCAGGTGGACTAGTTGAGGAGCTCCTTGATGGAAAAGTAGCGACTTCAGGTCGTGAAATCTGCATAACAGGCTGGGAAGGCTCGGAACACTGACCACGTACTACCCCCCAGAACTGCACTCCACCAGTGACACCTGTATTGGGCAGAGGTGGGGAACGCAGCGGCTGGGCAGCAAGCCAGGGCCCTTCCTGGGCTGTAGTGCTAGGGGTTTAGTTTAGTTTAGTTTAGTTTAGTTTAGAAGGTCATTGTAACATGTGTGAACGTTTAGTATTCATAAGCACTCATTACAATAAAGACCTTTCTAAAGTAAAGGTAATAAATTATATCAATCCTTACTACATTTCCAGCAAAATAACCTATACTTTAATGGTTTACAAATGTTATAATATGATTTAATCTTTCCTCATATATGTACGTGCAGTTGGTGACATTCTTCTTTCTGTAATAAACCAATTAAACAGTAAGTAATAAAAAGGAAAGGGATAATAGATAATATGTGACATTGTTATTTTTCATAGATATCCGGAGATGCAAACGAAGAACAAATACTAATCGCAGCTGCAGCTTACATTGAAAGACCTGATGTACTTCAGAGAGTCCTCAATGATCTGTATCACCTTTTCCGATATGAAACTTGTCAGAACGTAAATTATGCTTTAAGTATTGTGTTGGAAGCAATGGATCGTCATCTAACAGAGAAACATATTCAGATATCTGGCAGGTAAGCCTGATGTAGTATTTTAAACAAACCTATTTCCTTGTTAATTATTATTTATTTATGCCAACAAACTTACTGTTGGTGTTTTTAAACACACAAGCCGTGTGTGGGCAAAGTTTAAGAGGTAGAACTGGAACTTAAAAATTCAATGCCACAACTGGGATTTGAACCACAGACCTTCCAGGAGAAAATACGAACTGGCTTGAGAATTTAATGCCATTCTGGCAGTTTGTCACAATAGCTCAGTGGTTAGAGCGTCCGCCCGGCAAGCGGAAGGTCTGTGGTTCAAATCCCAGATGTGGCATTGAATTTTTAAGTTCCAGTTCTACCTCTATTTCCTTGTGTTACAAATGGGGATTAATTGCTACTCTGTGCTTATTGAGGCTGGTTCACAGTAACCTGAGAATGGATGCAAAACGCCATACAACATTTTGGTTCACAATTCCCCAAGCATGACAACAGGAATGCATATGGAGGACCATATTGACAGCAAAGTTGAAAGTCAACTGTGCTTATCTGTTTATAACTGACCAATCGTATTTTTTCACCTTCTCCCAATTTAGTCAACATAATGCAGGTTAACCAATGTCAAAATTTGATAGAGCAAACATTTTATAAATACAGATCCATTATCTCCAATTCCTCTAGTTATACAAATCTTCTTTTCTTTATTAATAGCATACACTAAGGTTATGTGTTGTTTTTTGCTAATTTCTTGAAGTTTTTGCTGTTCTTTGTAAGTTTTGCTCTTGTTTCTTAAAGGAAATGGCCAGTTTTGAGTTGCACTTGAGCTATAATTTGAGCAAATTTTTTCACTAAGAAAAAAACCACTAAAATAAAACTAAATTTTGAAGGTCAACAATTACAAGAAACAAAGGAAGCAAAGTATTTGGGAGTTATATGTGATACCAAACTTACATGGACCAAACAAATAGAAAATATAATACAAAGAGCAGAGAGGTGCCTTTCACTGTTAAAACGTCTAACAGGAATGAAGTGTGGATGTTCCAGAGCAACGCTTAACACAACATACAATATATATATAAAGCCATTATTTACTTAGTGCAGCAAAGTCCTTGTAATAGCAAATATAAAAAAAAAAATTCAAATCTTTCAAAGCCAAAGTCTGAGACTAATTACAGGTGCTATCAAAACCACACCAATAGCAGCTATGGAAATACTAACCAACCAATGCCCCATTGAATATGAAATAGAAAAAGCAGCTCTTACTCAACACGAAAAGTGGATCAGACTCCCATTCAATACATGGAACAAGAGAAATGTTATATATACGCTAAAGACTCAGGAGAGCTTTCTTTCCAAACTTCAAGACATCAAGAAGAATTTATACCTTCCCAATTCAAAGGAAAACTTCATATCTAAAGTCAATCCCACACAAACATTAGACATCACATATTATTTACACCTGATAGAAGAAGTTAAGAAAAGTGATACTCCAACTAGTGTTCTAAAATTATTGGCATTAGAGACAATCCATACTAGATTTCCAGAACACGAATGGCTCCATATTTATACTGATGGATCATTGATATCAAACCGAGATGGAGCAGGTGCTGGAGTCACATGTCACCTCTTTCCCTATTGCAAATCTTTAAGTTATGGAACTACAAACTTTGATGGAGAAATTGAAGCAGTTCGAATGGTCCTACAAAATTGTTTGTATAGAATTATGCACTTTCATCAAGCAGTTATTCTCTCAGATTCCAGGGTGGCAATTATAGCAATTACTTCAAAGTTGTCACGAAAAAACCAAACTATTACAGAATGTTGAAAAATCCTTACCCATCTAACCACTTCAAAAACAGTCTTCCAATGGATACCAGCTCACTGTGGACTGAGCGGTAATGAGAAAGCTGATTTTCTTTCTAAAAAGGGTACCAGCAATGTACAGAAATCTATGGTTAATCTACTATTTTATGCAGCTAAAAGATTAGTCAACTCTGAATTCAAAAAAAATTATTGCAGAATATTACTATGAAAAATCTTCAAACAGAAGATGGGAACTACCAAACATTCAAACATGTAATTCCTGAGTATCCTCGAAAAACAGCAGTTGCAACCTTCAGGTTGATTATGGGACATAATTGTCTGGCAAAACATTTGAACAGAATTGGAATATATTCTTCACCACTCTGTCCTCTATGTGATCTCTAAGAAGAAATGGACCAAGACGACCTTGAAATATGTCCAGCCACTTCTAGTGCACCATCCATCAGTGAAAAATATTGGAGAGCAAGCAGATTAATGACTTCATTGTCAGAAATCCAGCATTAGCCAACAACATAATTTGAGCATAATTTTTTTTATACCTCCGATGGCACCTACAAGTGGCCCAAGTAATGATAGGAGATGGGGGATCGTGTGGTGTGATTGGCTGTCTTCTCACCATTATCAGCGTCAGTACCAAGGTGAACTGATCAGTTAAAGCTTAGCTATGGACACTTAAAGATGGCTGTTACCATAGAATCTTCCACCAAGTGCAAGTTATTCAGTGTTATATTTCTACAGGAATAAGGACAGAATTTAGTGGAAATCCACCACAGAATGAGTTGTGTGTATGGTGAGAAATTTATGAGTGAAGACATGGTGCAGGAAATTTAGAAATCGTCAACAAATATTCATGGTGAAGATGGTGAGGAACAAAAGTGTTTCATACCCTCCCTACAGCCCAGACCTAGCACCAAGTGACTTATATTTACACAAATAAAAACTATTTGGTGGGGGGGGGGGGATGGTATTTCCACTTCAATGATCCTAAGGACACCATACAACTGCTCAAGAGGCAAAGTGTCTTTACAGAGAGTATTGGAATGTTGGTGCTTAGGTATGACAAAAGTTCCACTGTTCATGAGATTATGTTGAAAAGGACCTTATGGATGGAGGGAATTTTATCAATATAACCATTTTTCTATTCAAATTGGTTTTGATTTTATGTCCTATCAGAGGTTAAAAAAATGGTAAATTGTGTTAACAGAGAATTGTGTTTGTGACTCAGTTTTAGAAGGGAAATAAAGTGACATTAAAAGTAATGACTTGTTATTTGTCACAATATTGCTATACTTTGTGATTTCAATTAGAACGCTGTGACTTGCAAATATTGCTGTAGAACGGATCTCATCCCAAAAATAGGAACAAGGAATTTACCAATCAATAAAAGAGTAGGCGAAACTCAGTTTTACATTAGGCTGTGGGACCCATAAACTGACAGGTGTGGTCCTCCAGACATTCTGGGGGTTGTGAGAGAGCGATGTAACTGCCAAAACATAAAAATATGGTGCTCTCTAAAAAGCGGTTACTATTACTGCTATTGCTCTCTTCAATATCATCAATGAAAAACATTGGAGAGCAAGAGGATTAATGACTTCATTGTCAGAAATCCAGCATTAGCTAACAACAACATTAGGCCGTTTCAGTTTAACTTTCAAAGAAATAATATCATTAAATAATCCAGGAACTTTGGTAGAGTTATTAAAATATCTTATTAAGGAAGCTTTATCCTTAGGCCATTTAAAGCTTGTTTTACAAGTAACATTTTATTTATAGTGAGCTTGTGTTACTATTATTAGAACTATGGGTTATTTCAGTTACTCTTTTTAGAGTGATATATTTGTATCTGTGTGTGATTTATTTCCAGCGCCACACTGTTTTACATTGTAAAAGGAAAAGAAAGGCATCTTTTTGGAATGAAAGTGAAACGTCGCATTATATGTACGTTATTGAATGGAATGAGTGCACACAAAGATGATGATACAATGATGAGAAATGGTTGTCTCACCTTGTGTCAGTTCAAAATTCCAGATGATGTGGTAAGTGCTAATTTATTGTTAGAATATCTGGTACTAGGACTCGTGCATTTAAGAGTATTCAAGGTGCATATTTAATGTGGTGTAGTGTTAATGGACCACTATGAGCCTCAATCCATTGGACCTGATATTTTTGTACTAAAATTATTTACATACATTCTATATAAATATATACAGAGGAACTTGGCTAATTCAAACGTTTATAATTCAAAATTGTAATTAATTCAAAGATTTGTCTTGATCCCGTGAATTTTGTATTCATGTGTAACTTGAATTTAATTTTCCTAAATTCGAAGGCTTTTTTCAGAAATGTCATTCGAAAATTAATCTAAACGTGGAACTTGTCATGTGTTTCTGCAATAGAGTTCATCGCTCCGGGGTTGTTTGTTTTGTCGGAATGCTGTTTGGGGGTGGAATAGCTTTCCTAGCTGCTGGCCTTGAGCTTCTCTTTCTGCTCCTGCATCCCCTTGTTTGGAACACGTGATCTTGAGCTTCCTACTGTTCAGTGTTGCCACTATGTCTCTTAGTAAACCACGTGTCCATTACGAAACTTTAACTTTTGTGGAAAAAGCTGCCATCATTCGAGAAGTTGAAAAGGGTTTGAAGAAAAAATCTGAAATAACAAAAGAATGTCAAAATAGAATTTCTTTCAAGTATACAGTTTATTTATTTTATAGCCTTAATTAGGAATGATATGTGTACCTGAATTGCTAAACTATTAATTTTAGACATAACTTTTGTAATTTGAATTTTTGGATATTTCAAATGTTTGTCTTGTCCCATTAGCTTTGAATTATCCAAGTTCCACTGGTACATTTTAAGTACTTTGGTAGTTAGTCCAAATTTACATGGTAGGTTTCAAAACACACCATACCCAATCATTTTCATTCCCAGTTGAATACACCATTCTCTGTATTTTCTTCTTCGTCTTGAGTACTAGCAACTTCTTATCATCACCAATCTAAGAACTGGATGCTAAAATCAAAGTTAAAATCTTCATAGTCACTCATGAACTTTCTAATTATATTTTCATGATTTTATTATCTGTCAAACCTTTCCATGCAGCCATCTTTACTTGGTGTTTGATAGTGAACACATTAGCAGTGCAAACATGATTGGAAGCTGTTTTCATATGTTTATCTCTTTGAAATGCCAAAGTCACTAACATAAAATGTGCAGAGGATCAATGCAAAAGCATAGCAGTGTATAGTATGAAAATAACAGAAACTCAAGATTAACATGGCCAGTCCTAACAAAAACTGTCAGTAAGGTTAGTCTAACCTAGCTAAGAAACTGTGCACACCACATTCGAATAATTCTATATAAAAACTACCTAATACAATTAAAAATATAGAACATCTTAATGGATTCAAGAAAACACTCATTTTATTCAGCTAAGGAGTTCTTTGAAATGTAATGTAGTATAATATGTGATGTCATTTAATTAATTTATAGGTTCTAAGTATGTAAAAAAGTGAATTGTGCACACTTTTAGTCAGAAATTTTACTTCTAGTTGTACACATTCGTGTAATTTATATATATATTTTAGGTTGTGCATTAATACTCAGTACCTGGGTGACTGAGCTTCGCTCTGCTTTTCTTTTCTTTTCTTTTCCTTTTTGTTAATTGTGTGTTTTTTGTAGAAGACACTTATTTAAACTTGAAAAGCAAAATGTTAACTAAATATAAATTTTCATTCTAATTGTTGGAGCCTTTTCCGTGACAAGACCTTTAATATCCTGGCTTGTTTGTTGAAATTGGCCCATTAATATAGAAATTATGGCCAAATAAGGTTTCGACTAATTGTGACTGTTATGCGTAGACTAATGTAGCTAAGTCACCTTTCTTTAGGTTTTCTGAAAGCTCTTGACGCTACCTTTAATATCCTGGCTTGTTTAAATTGGCCCATTTACAGAGAAATTATGGCCAAAATAAGGTTTAGAGTAATTGTGACTGTTACATGTAAAATCACATTTTTTCAGGAATGACACCTATATAAATAAACCTAATAAGCAAAACCCTGCCTGAATACAAAATTTGATTGAAATCATTAGAGCCGTTTCCAAGTTGCGCAGAATATATTTATATACAAGAATTGGTCATTTAAATATATAAGATATATTCATATTTGTTATGTTAAGTTGAATTTCATGGTTTTCAGTGCACAAAAGTGTTTCACATTTTAGTATAAATTTATTGTGCATTGTTTAATAAAGTATATTGTTGAAAGAAGCCTGTAATGACATTTGTTATATATTAGAGTTCTCTCCAGTGAATTGTATATTAGAGGTTAGTGTAATAATGTGTTTTTGCAGCTGTTTGATTACGAACGCTTGGTACACATCTTGTTACACATAGTCTCCGAGATGGAACAGGAAGGCTTTGTGCAGCGAATTGGAATTTATCTCCTCAACTCCTTGGCATGTCAAGTGGATGGCTTTCAAAAACAACTTCTGGGAGACCTTGGAGCAATTAATGTAATGCTAATTACTTTAAACGTTACATAAAACAAGTTGATCAATCTTCCTTTTGTTCTTATCCTTCTTTCTTTTTCCCCTTCATCCCATTTTATCTTCCTCCTCTTTATCAGTCCAATTCTTGTCCACTATCTTTCAGTCTTATAATCTTCCACCACCTTCTCTTTTGATTTTTTTTTAATTTCCTTATCCTCTTTATGCTCCTTTCTCCGCCATTCTTAATCCTCCACCTTTTTCTTTCATTCTCTCTCATGTTTTCTATCTTCTTTCTCCAGTTCACTTCTTTCATCCTTCTTACTTCTCTTCAGGCCTTTCCTGCACCTCTCTTTACCCTCTTCCTGCTCTTTCCACCCATTTTGTTCTTTAAACTGCTGTTCTTCCTTGTCCTCAGATTCTCCATGCTCCTCTTTGTTCTCATCATGGTTACATTCTTTGAAATTTTCCTGTGTTCCTCCGTATATAAGGGAAAGGGTTTAATGACAGCTTCCAAAAGTTCAACATGGCCAAGATTACACCAAATCAAAGTACTGTTAATCTTACAATGGGATTTATTAATATCAAACTAGTCCATAAGGCGGGGCTGTGGCCAAGGTGTTCACTCTGTCTGGTACATAGGTTCCTGTGTTCCCCGACAGACGTCTGACTCTAGACACTGTCTTGTAAGTCCTACATAAGGGGAGGGTAATCAATTCCTCACTCTCATACTTGCAGGTGTTCACTCTGTCTGGTACATAGGTTCCTGTGTTCCCTGACAGACGTCTGACTCTAGGCACTGTCTTGTAAGTCCTACATAAGGGGAGGGTAATCACTTCCTCACTCTCATACTGACCACTTCACTCTGTCTGGTACATAGGTTCCTGTGTTCCCTGACAGACGTCTGACTCTAGACACTGTCTTGTAAGTCGTACATAAGGGGAGGGTAATCACTTCCTCACTCTCATACTGACCACTTCACTCTGTCTGGTACATAGGTTCCTGTGTTCCCTGACAGACGTCTGACTCTAGACAGTCTTGTAAGTCCTACATAAGGGGAGGGTAATCACTTCCTCACTCTCATACTGACCACTTCACTCTGTCTGGTACATAGGTTCCTGTGTTCCCTGACAGACGTCTGACTCTAGACACTGACTTGTAAGTCCTACATAAGGGGAGGGTAATCACTTCCTCACTCTCATACTGACCACTTCACCCTGTCTGGTACATAGGTTCCTGTGTTCCCTGACAGACGTCTGACTCTAGACACTGTCTTGTAAGTCCTACATAAGGGGAGGGTAATCACTTCCTCACTCTCATACTGACCACTTCACTCTGTGTGGTACATAGGTTCCTGTGTTCCCTGACAGACGTCTGACTCTAGACACTGTCTTGTAAGTCCTACATAAGGGGAGGGTAATCAATTCCTCACTCTCATACTTGCAGGTGTTCACTCTGTCTGGTACATAGGTTCCTGTGTTCCCTGACAGATGTCTGACTCTAGACACTGTCTTGTAAGTCCTACATAAGGGGAGGGTAATCACTTCCTCACTCTCATACTGACCACTTCACTCTGTCTGGTACATAGGTTCCTGTGTTCCCTGACAGACGTCTGACTCTAGACACTGACTTGTAAGTCCTACATAAGGAGAGGGTAATCACTTCCTCACTCTCATACTGACCACTTCACTCTGTCTGGTACATAGGTTCCTGTGTTCCCTGACAGGCGTCTGACTCTAGACACTGTCTTGTAAGTCCTACATAAGGGGAGGGTAATCACTTCCTCACTCTCATACTGACCACTTCATTCTGTCTGGTACATAGGTTCCTGTGTTCCCTGACAGACGTCTGACTCTAGACACTGACTTTAAGTCCTACATAAGGGGAGGGTAATCACTTCCTCACTCTCATACTGACCACTTCACCCTGTCTGGTACATAGGTTCCTGTGTTCCCTGACAGACATCTGACTCTAGACACTGTCTTGTAAGTCCTACATAAGGGGAGGGTAATCACTTCCTCACTCTCATACTGACCACTTCACTCTGTCTGGTACATAGGTTCCTGTGTTCCCTGACAGACATCTGACTCTAGACACTGTCTTGTAAGTCCTACATAAGGGGAGGGTAATCAATTCCTCACTCTCATACTTGCAGGTGTTCACTCTGTCTGGTACATAGGTTCCTGTGTTCCCTGACAGATGTCTGACTCTAGACACTGTCTTGTAAGTCCTACATAAGGGGAGGGTAATCACTTCCTCACTCTCATACTGACCACTTCACTCTGTCTGGTACATAGGTTCCTGTGTTCCCTGACAGACGTCTGACTCTAGACACTGACTTGTAAGTCCTACATAAGGAGAGGGTAATCACTTCCTCACTCTCATACTGACCACTTCACTCTGTCTGGTACATAGGTTCCTGTGTTCCCTGACAGGCGTCTGACTCTAGACACTGTCTTGTAAGTCCTACATAAGGGGAGGGTAATCACTTCCTCACTCTCATACTGACCACTTCATTCTGTCTGGTACATAGGTTCCTGTGTTCCCTGACAGACGTCTGACTCTAGACACTGACTTTAAGTCCTACATAAGGGGAGGGTAATCACTTCCTCACTCTCATACTGACCACTTCACCCTGTCTGGTACATAGGTTCCTGTGTTCCCTGACAGACATCTGACTCTAGACACTGTCTTGTAAGTCCTACATAAGGGGAGGGTAATCACTTCCTCACTCTCATACTGACCACTTCACTCTGTCTGGTACATAGGTTCCTGTGTTCCCTGACAGACATCTGACTCTAGACACTGTCTTGTAAGTCCTACATAAGGGGAGGGTAATCACTTCCTCACTCTCATACTGACCACTTCACTCTGTCTGGTACATAGGTTCCTGTGTTTCCTGACAGACGTCTGACTCTAGGCACTGTCTTGTAAGTCCTACATAAGGGGAGGGTAATCACTTCCTCACTCTCATACTGACCACTTCACTCTGTCTGGTACATAGGTTCCTGTGTTCCCTGACAGACGTCTGACTCTAGACACTGTCTTGTAAGTCGTACATAAGGGGAGGGTAATCACTTCCTCACTCTCATACTGACCACTTCACTCTGTGTGGTACATAGGTTCCTGTGTTCCCTGACAGACGTCTGACTCTAGACACTGTCTTGTAAGTCCTACATAAGGGGAGGGTAATCAATTCCTCACTCTCATACTTGCAGGTGTTCACTCTGTCTGGTACATAGGTTCCTGTGTTCCCTGACAGATGTCTGACTCTAGACACTGTCTTGTAAGTCATACATAAGGGGAGGGTAATCACTTCCTCACTCTCATACTGAACACTTCACTCTGTCTGGTACATAGGTTCCTGTGTTCCCTGACAGACGTCTGACTCTAGACACTGTCTTGTAAGTCCTACATAAGGGGAGGGTAATCACTTCCTCACTCTCATACTTGCAGGTGTTCACTCTGTCTGGTACATAGATTCCTGTGTTCCCTGACAGACGTCTGACTCTAGACACTGTCTTGTAAGTCCTACATAAGGAGAGGGTAATCACTTCCTCACTCTCATACTGACCACTTCACTCTGTCTGGTACATAGGTTCCTGTGTTCCCTGACAGGCGTCTGACTCTAGGCACTGTCTTGTAAGTCCTACAAAAGGGGAGGGTAATCACTTCCTCACTCTCATACTGACCACTTCACTCTGTCTGGTACATAGGTTCCTGTGTTCCCTGACAGACGTCTGACTCTAGACACTGTCTTGTAAGTCCTACATAAGGGGAGGGTAATCACTTCCTCACTCTCATACTGACCACTTCACTCTGTCTGGTACATAGGTTCCTGTGTTCCCTGACAGACGTCTGACTCTAGACACTGTCTTGTAAGTCCTACATAAGGGGAGGGTAATCACTTCCTCACTCTCATACTGACCACTTCACTCTGTCTGGTACATAGGTTCCTGTGTTCCCTGACAGACGTCTGACTCTAGACACTGTCTTGTAAGTCCTACATAAGGGGAGGGTAATCACTTCCTCACTCTCATACTGACCACTTCACTCTGTCTGGTACATAGGTTCCTGAGTTCCCTGACAGACGTCTGACTCTAGGCACTGGCTTGTAAGTCCTACATAAGGGGAGGGTGATCAGGAAAAGAAAAAAAAGAAGAAACTAGTTCATAAAACCTATTTTGTAAATTACTATTTATTTGTGATAGCAACCTCACTGCTGTGTTTATTATTTATTTATGCTAACAAACTTCCTGCCGGAAGGTCTGTGGTTCAGATCCTGGCTGTGACATTGAATTTTTCAGTTCCAATTCTACCTCTCAAACATTGCCCACGCACGGTTTGCGTGTTTTACGGAAGGTCTGTGGTTCAGATCCTGGCTGTGACATTGAATTTTTCAGTTCTGATTCTACCTCTCAAACATTGCCCATGCCTGGCTTGTATGTTTAAAAACACCAACAGTAAGTTTGTTGGCATAAATAAATAATAATTATTGCTGATGTTTTTAAACACTAGCATGTTTGGGTAATGTGTGAGAGGTAGAATCGGAACTCAAAAATTCAATGATTTGAACCACATACCTTCCGCTTCATGTGTGGGTGCTCTAACCAATAAGCTACTGTGAGAACTTGCCAAAATGATATTGAATTCTCCAACCAATTTCTATTTTTCCTGATAGACCACAAAGGGAATCTCACATCAGAGATAAATACCCCACGGGCAACTTACTATCATAAGTACTTTGTCCCGGGATTAAATAATCTTTAGATGGTAATTATTATTTATTTATGCCAACAAACTTACTGCTGGTAGTTTTAAACACAAGCCGTGTGGGCAATGTTTGAGAGGTAGAATCGGAAACCACAGACCTTCCACTTATCATGCGGCTGCTGTAAGTCTGTGGTTTAAATCCCGGCTGTGCCATTGAATTTTTCAGTCCTGATTTTACCTCCCAAACATTGCCCACACAATGTTTGTGTGTTTTAAAAACAAAGTAGTAAGTTGGTTGGCATAAATAAATAATAACAGCCTTCAGTTATTACCTCTTAAACATCATCGGTCATCCTCATTATAACTCCCTCTGCCCTCTAAAAGGCCTGTGCCCCTACATATCAGAGTAATATTTTTTTTAAACAGTTTTGCACTTGCTATAAACTTGTTCATTAGATTCAGAAGCTTCTATATTTAGAATATATATTTCAATTAAAAACATTTGTGTGCAACTAAAACTATTGCATCCATTAATAATTGTTGAAATGTAAGCATTACATTAAAACAAAGAACGAGAGATACTGCTGATTAAATTAAGAGCTTGTTGTAAAAAAAGCTCATGATTTAAATCATACTGCAAAACAATGTGGATGTCGAATAATTCAGTCATTATTTAACAACAGTGAATTTTTGGCGTTTTAGCAAATGCTGGCTCTTATTCATGATCGTCTGTCGCGCAAGGTTTGTGACGATGTGCTAGAAGTAGCATGGTCAACCATGTGGAACGTAACGGATGAAACAGCAATCAACTGTCAGCGATTCTTGGATGGCAGGGGGATGGAATTTTTTCTCGGATGTCTCAGCGTAAGTTTGTTATTATCTTTTGTCTTTGATGCAAGAAATTCCATAAAAATAACCTTTTATTGAAAGCAAAGGAAAAATATATATAAGAAAAACCTCTTGAAACAGAAATAAGATGTAATATAATTTAACTTGCTGTAGCAATACTGCAAAAATAATTTATACGCAATATAAATCTTTTGCTCACTAAAACTATCAAGTTGTTTTTTTTCCCATGCAAAATATATTGTGTTGTGCTCAGTTATTGTGCAGTGCTTTCTTTATTTTACCCAACTCTATAAGGGACTTGTATTAACCATTTTATTCTGTAGTTTTGTGTCCTAAGGCAAAACTTGGGATCAACTTAAGTCATTTTTCCTGGCTTCCCAATCCAGAGTGTCGTAGCTTCTTTGCTATACAAGTGCATCATTGTAAAATGAGATGGAGTTTTTTAGTTTAATTATTAACAGTTGTTGACCATCATGGTTCCAGTAACAAGGTCACAAACTTTAACTGAAGTGGTGATCGATTTTCCATGCCTAGTTGTAGTCCTTAACAGAATGTATAACTTGCAGCTCATATTTAGATGCTGCATGAATTAAAATGTAACAAATATTAGCATAAAAAGGAAGTAAAGCTGAGACAGGAATTATACATTAAAATGCCTCGTGGAAAGGATTAATACTATTATTCTATAAATTAGATTGTTTAGCAAAGATATATGTAAATATCTTTTATAATTCTAAAGTAAGAACAAATTAGAAACTAAAAACTTCACTTATCTTATTATTTTGGTGCTGACCTTGGGGTTTCAAGCTATATCCAGCTCATTCTCAAAGCCATATAAACAAACTCGTTGGCTTTGAGAATGAGCTGGATATAGCTTGAAACCCCAGGGTCAGCACCAAAATAATAAGATAAGTGAAGTTTTTAGTTTCTAATTTGTTCTTACTTTAGAATCTTGTTGGTTCACTGTTAATAGCTTCAATTTTTCCATAATTATCTTTTATAATGTTTTAGAAGTAAATGAGTCGACCTATAGACATTTATAGTTTCACTTACACTTATTTTTGTCTGGACGCATTTTGAAAACCAGTGTCTTCATTCTCGACGGATTCTCGACTGGCGGTTGAAGAGGAAACATTTGTTGTGGTAGTGACTGTGCTGCTATCTGGTTTGCTGGATATAATGAAGTCAACTCATTTACTTCTAAAACATTAGAAAAGTTTGACTGTCTATATCACTTTGTGTATATTAAGTTGAATCTTTTATAATGTTGGTGCTGTTTTTATAATGATTCTTACTGAAAGATGAAATAGTGTGATAGCAGACGCGATTCCTATTTACAGGGTCGTGGTTACAGAATGGAATGCATAAATCAATGTTCCTTTATCACAACATATTTATTCATTAACACTTCGTTATTTTACATTCTCAGCACCATATTAAATAATCAAAGACCTTCACAATTAGGTAGAATCTACACTGGATAAAAGTTTGGTGAGAGTTCCATGTTCACACGCTACCAAACACACGTCTTATCATCTTGAGCATACAGACGCTAATGAAAATAGTCCTTGGCGTCTCTCTGACGCAACACCGCCATTTTTTTGTATTCATCCGCGCAAATAGTTTTTATTGGTTGAACACAAAGTGACAAGAAAACATTGGCTATCCTGAATATTAAAAATAAGTCCCTGATACACCCAAACAAGAACTAGAAATTTATACACTTTTAAAAAAAAACATTTACATGAACGATTTTCTATCAGGGCCCAATATTCTGTCTCAATGTGTAAATTATCATGATTATATTTTATACTTAAAGTCCCAAGGTATCAAGATTGACAGGAGACATATTCAGGGTCGATCATGATGATGTTATCGACGCAACATAAAAGAATTGGCAAAACAGCCAATCAGTTATTGTAACTATGTTGTAACTAGGTAAAATAAATAGTTACCACTATAGGGTGAAGAGAATCCGTTGATATTCTGATATTCAGTAACGTAATCGGAATACATTGTTTAGTAGCACACGTGAAAGAATTAAAAAGAAAATATAAGCTTTGTGAATAATTACAAGCAAAAAGAACAAGTGAAGAAGTACTTTGTATAGAAAATGCAAAGTCACCAAATTGATAACTTTGGGACTTGCGAATGTTATAAGTTAAAAAGAAGATAATTTTTTGAAGTGTCTAAATAAATGATAATGAGGTCGGAGTCACAAAAGAAAAAATTTTATTGTCATTAAAAGCAATAACATCACCCAGAATTCGTCCACTTGAACCCATTACACCTTGTAGATAAAACTTATAGCTCAACAACGTAGCCACAATGTTCCATCACCACAACAATAAAAACTGCTACAATGCTCTAGATGATATTTAAATGGGTAACGAACTATCAGATATACTTATAGTCCATATCTGGAATAACTAATATATCAAAAGTAAGAGGATCTAATGTAGTTCATGCACGTATGTGCAGTAAAATGGGCTAAAGATAGAGGAAGGTTAGGTTACCAGCACTGAATGCAGGGAAGCCAACTTGCATTATGGGAGCATAAACAGGAAGTGGATCCTAAGACGCTATTGTCAAAAAATGTATTTAAACTAAATTTGCTAATTTTATTTTGTCTCTATTCATAATGTTTGATTTACAGACATTTCCAGATAAAGAAGAGCTTCTTAGAAATATGATGGGACTGTTGGGAAATGTGGCCGAAGTGCAGTCACTAAGGCCTCGCTTGATGACAAGTCAGTTTGTGTCTGTGTTCGCAGATCTGTTAGACTCTTGCAGTGATGGCATAGAGGTAAGTAAGTTCCAAGCTACAAGGTTCAGTGGGATTTGCAATATTTTCTGTTGAATCTCAATACTTAATGTTACTTTGGACATTGTACATTGCATTCCATTCATAGGTTTTGTTTTCTCTTGGCAATAGTGTACAATGAAAACCTCTTATGCTTCTTATTATTTATGTTGGCATAAATAAATATTAATTACCATCTGAAGGTTATTTAATCCCGGAACATAAAGTATTTGCAATAGTAAGTCACCATTGGGGTAATTGTCTCTGATGTGAGACTGCCTTTGTGGTTTACCGGGAAAAATACGAACTGGTTTGAAAATTCAATGTCATTCTGGCAGGTTGTCACAGCAGCTTAATGGTTAGGGCACCCAGTGGAGGGTCTGTGGTTCAAATCCTGGCTGTGGCATTGAACTTTTAAGTTCCAGTTCTACCTCTTATGCTTTTTAGCAGACTATCATAATTGCATAGTAAACAGGACAGTACCATGCAAAAGAAAATACAATGGGGAAAACATTTTTGACTTCATTTCATAATAATATACTGAGTAACACATCCTGACTTTCCACCCAGAAACTTAAACATTTATTCTAAAATGTTTGGCAACAGGGAGAAAGCAATGTCTTTGGATTTTGGAAAGAAGTAAGTCAAAGATTGGAAGACCTAGAGAAGCAGGAGATTTGGGCAAGGTTTTTAGGAGAAAAGTTGTTTACAATAACAAAAAGAAGTTGGAGATGGGAGAAATACATAGGTAATCATTGAAGCAGTATATATGTGTCCCTGGAGGTAATTAAATTAATCATGAACTTGACTTTATTCGTATATGTATTTGACTTTGTCCCATATCATTCTTTCATTACCAAGGAGATTGTCTATTTATTGATATGATACATAATTATTGTTAAATGTTAATATTTCAATTGTATTAATATAATTAAAAGTCTTTTGTGTGTATTTTATGTCAAAAATGTTAAAAAGATAAATTAATATTGTTTTCTTAGCAGATTTGAGATTATAGCAAAATGTGAGGATAGGAAACACAAAGCTTAACAAGACAATATTCGAACACATTACCTTAGCGAGGTAGTAATGTTAAAGTTTCTCTTGGTCTGCCGACTTTGAAGAGAGTGAACACCTTTTTAATTCACGGCTCCAAATAAGTGATTATAAAATAATTTAACATTTGTGGACCAAGGTTTAAAGTGAAGAATATATTATTTACCAATTTAACTTCAAAAAGTTAAACTATATGTGTATTAATTAATAAAAGCTGTTGAATTGCTGAGAAAAGAAGATAGTTTACATGTTGAGCTAGATTGAGCCAAAGCAAACTGCACATAATCTTGATCGTGCTAATAAATATGAGCCAGTTAAACTAAAGATTTTTAAATAGTGCTATGATTTAAAAATTTTAATAATCTACAAAAGTGTGAATAAAAAATTCAGCAAACATAAGAATCTCAACTCATCTCACCCTGTACAGCGATCCGAGATAGTAAAAGAGAGGCCATAGCCACTCTTTTATACAAAAACCTCACCACCATGGTCAACTCGGGAGAAGGGGTCTTAGGTGACTGAACCCTGTCTGAAACGATCAGGCAAAACAATTTGTAGAAGGTCTATTTTGTGTGTGAGAACCATTATTTAATAGTGTTAGATGATAAAAATGTGGAGAGATAGTGTCTGGATTGTATTAGCATTGAAAATGTTAACTGACATCAGGCTAGGGAACATTAATAAGAGGGAAAAATGAGGAATAAGTGGATGAGAAGTTTAACTCTAGTATTAAAGGAAGAGCATGAGAGCATATATAGTTGTGTGAGTAATGAGGTACATATTGTGCTGCCAGGTGACTCAAGTAGGGGAATGAGGTAGGGGATTGTCTGGTGTAATTGGCTATACTGCCACCACTATCAGCATCACTGACAAGGTGAGCTGGTCAGTTAAAGCTTAACTATAGACACTGAAACATGTCCATTACAATAGGATTCCCTGCAAAAGTGCAAGTTATTCAAGATTATATTTCTACAGTAAGAGGGGTATAATATAATGGAAATCCACAACAGAATGAAACATGTGTATGGTGAGAAATGTATGAGTGATGATGTGGTGCAGGAAATTTAGAAATGGCCAAACAAATATTCATAATGAAGATGGTCAGGGACTGAAGTGTTTGAGCACCCTCCCTACAGCCCGAACCTAGCACCAACTGACTTCTATATTTACTCACAATTCAAAAACTGTTTGGGTGAAACAGTACTTCCACAATACAATGCAATACAATACTTCATTTGTCACATATGTTTACATATTGGGCATAGGCCCAGTATCCCGGTGACTCGTCAGATAAGAATAACAAACTAAGCTAAAGTAAAAAGAAAAATGTGTGTGAAGACAAAATGCATACAGTGATTTTTACATTTATACATAACTGCTTAGCACAAAATATATAGTCCTAGAGACTGTCTTCCATATATTCCTTTACTCAAATAGTATGCTTTTGGCCAGGGAAGGTATATTAATTGTAACTTCCTCCCCTCCCTTTCTAAGTATTATTGCTTCCCCTGCTGACAGTTATTGACTTTCTTTTACTTCTGTCTTTGCATTACTTTTGTCTTTCTTTATGTATTAACCCTTGGCACAACAGCCCTTCACGGGCCAAGGCCTACCACTCAGCCACTGCATCCCCCACCTCTGACCTATGCCCACTACAGGCATCATTAGTGGGGTGCAGTTCTGGAGGTGGGACATGGTCAGTGCCCTCGTCCCTCCTGGCCAGTTATGTTGCCTTTGTGACCTGGGGTAGCTACTTCTTTATCAAGTAGCTCCTCAGTTGGTCCCATGCCATTACTGGGGATTGAACCTGGGTCCTCCACGCCAGAGGCAGGCGTGCTACCACTGCGCTATGTATTATCACTTTACTCAGCCTGGTTTTTCTTCACTTTATCAAGATTTCTCACTTACACCTACTTCTCTTTTCTTGCTTCCCCATATTCTGTTACAGTTATTGAGCTTCACTTGCACTTTTATCTACCCTTATTTGGATTACCTATTATTTTAACTTACTTGATTGTATCCTCCCCTCTGCCTCTCATGATCTCTCTCTATTCTCATCTCCCTTCCTCTCAGTCTCCCCTGCCTAGTTCTCATTTCTTGTCTAATTCCCTGTGTTGTCACACTTGTTTCATTTTGCATTAGCCCTATTGTAATTATTTCTTTACGCTCTTTTCTTGACTATTTCCTTTGCTTCCTCTAAGCTGTACACACTAACAATTCCCACTTAGGTGCCATGCCAGCCTTATTTTCTTCTTTGTTCAACTGACCAACATTTCTGAATTTTCTCCCTCTCCTTTCCGACCTCGTCCAATGCGAGTTTAGTACTCTGTCAACTAGAGGGATTTCAGAATTTATCAGATGGTCTTTGTGCTTCTATATGAGCTTGTTTTAACTTAACATTCCTGAGGTGCAAGGAAAACTAGTGGGCAATAGTGTTTTGCTGTTGGAATGAGAACCATAAGCTAGACCCGAATCCACAAATGCTAAAAAGTATGACAGGTCCTAGTGAACTCAAAACAAGGCAAACATTTTAAAACGAAAACATAAGGATGCTCTGATAGCCAGTTGACCCTTTGTGAGGCGCATTAGCAGAGAGAAGCCTGCAGTGAACTAAAACACTCAGCAATGCCAGTTCAGACTCCCAACGTTGAGAATAGAAGCACTGGCTCCCTCATAAATTAAGTGTAATTAACATAATGTTAAAAAACCAACTCCACAGATGTTCGGATATAGTTTGTATGTCACTGTTACTAAATTACTCTAAATATGGATTAATTTTGTATGTCTTTGAAAATGTCATGTTTGTTATCCCAGACAACCTGTTAACATTACCTTAATTGGTAATGCTGAACTAGTAGTGAAATAATGTTGATAGTATGAAACCTGATGAATGTAATATTTGCAGGTAAGTTACAATGCAGCAGGTGTGTTATCTCACATGGCGTCGGATGGGCCTGGAGCATGGACTTTAAATACACCAAAGCGTGAAGATGTTCTACACAAAATGATAATTGCTATTGAACGCTGGGATCTCAATACAGAGAGAAACATAAACTACAGGCAAGTACACCTCACACTTAAGTGAAGTTTTAACTTTCTTGTTCTTGTTCCTGGGTGCAGCATGTTAGATTCATATTGTACATTACTGCAGAAATGATCCAAGGTGGCCATTCCATGAAACAATTGCTACAGCTCTCTCTATTGTATGGCCAGTGAATCTCCGGCTATGACATTTCACAGCTGTGATGAGTTGGAGGGGGAAGGTTAACGTTGCCAATGTATAGTGATGAGTTTCGGAAAATGGATTTTCAAAATTATCTTAACAATGAAAGTATATGATAGTTATTAAGTTTAAAACATTGAAATACAAATTTTGGTTTTATTTTCATGCAATATCTTCGGTAGACCACTATTCTGTTTGAACATTACCTTTATATCTGATATGGGCAGTAGCTGTTAGTTTTGGCAATAGTGGAAGTGAGTAACGCACCGTTGTTAAAACTTCCTGCTAGCACCAATCAGCGGTCTCACTGCTAGACATGGCTTCCAAATTTAGCACCGTGCTGTCAACTCTGTTTTACAAGGACCATGTGTTTCAATTGCTTTGGTGTTTGTCCATATTTTTTCTGGTAGGTAAAGGTGTGACAATTGTCTTCTTATTCTACTATTCTGTGATCATTTATGTGCATACTGTCATTGTAAATTTACGACGTAGCGATGCAATCTGCAGATGTATGAAATGTTTCAAATACTCTGTTTGAAATTCCCGCTAAAGAACTGGCAACACTGCATCATGAGGTCTTGAGAAATCTCATAGCCAATGATCCACTGGCTGTACAATAGTTGCAGGCTAGAAAAAATGTCATTGGTCAGTTAAAAACAATGGAATTCCCTGTTTGCAGTATCGGCTTTCCAGTTTGCTATCAATACAGTGATAAATATACGTTCCCATTTTTGTTGCTACGGCCATGCTGTAGCCGAGTGGTTACACCAAAGTGAGAAAGAAAAAAAAGTAATTTAAAAGGGGCAGTGGGTGGCTTAAATGACTTTAATGAGCCAATGTTATGTTCTTAAACCAGTACTTATTAACTCAGGATAACTTTACACCTACCCAGGATTCCCCAAAATATGCTGGCAGTCCTGACAGTGGAGTGACGTGAACATGATTAGTTAGTCGCGTAAACAAGGGGATAGTGGATGGAGGAAACTCTTCATTTTCCGCATTGGGTACGGTAGCTTGTCAAAACTGGAAACCTGCATCAGTGCTAAAAATATTGATAAAGTATTTTGCGACAAAAGTGGCTTTTCAGCACTATGCAATCTTAACTGAAATGCACTCAGATCCAATATAACCTCTTTGTCAGACGAAGATTCTATAATGATGAACAGAATAGAAATATAACACTTTCCGGAATTAAACTATAATTCATTTAATGAAAGCAATAATGGTGGCCATCCACGTACTGTTTATAGATCCGAGATTTGCCCTATTGTGATACTTGAACAAATAATGTTTTAGATTGGTTTTGCAACTCACTTCAGAGGTAAATGAACACTTTAGTGCTAACGAAACCTCTAAGTGCATTCTTGCAACCCAGCATTTGTCTATTGCTGTAGAAGCTTACTTACAAAAAAATAAATTATTGTTGTCATCTCACTGTATTCAAAATTGATAATGATTTTGTTTGTTTCTCTGCAGGTCTTTTGAGCCAATTCTGTACCTTTCCAAAGTATACCACACACCAGAATGTCAACATTGGGCCATCTGGGCATTGGCAAATCTTACGAGAGTTTACCGTAAGTAATGGAGTATTTATATGCAAACATTTACATGTTTATTTTTAGTCAGGTGAATGCAACATAAAAAATATTTCCCATCTCTACCAAAAATATAACTTTAACCAGAATTATTTATTATGAACTTCCTTTGTATGTTGCAAATGCATTTGGCAAAACTATGCAGTTACAGTCCGGTGCATGAAAACTTTCCGATATGAGGAACATCTGTTTAGATTGGTAGTGAATGGCACCATGCCCCCAGTTCAAACCCTTGTCGGCAATAGGAAGGCATGTGCCTTCCCTTTGTTTCGCTATGGCAGAGGTGAACCAGAAGCCCAGACAGTTTAAGATACCTTAAAACATAATTCAGAATGCGTCTCATCAGATTTTGGTTATTTTATCAGCTGTTATTGAGGATAGGAACAAATGCCAGATTGCCAATCCTTTTTGAATAATGAACCTTCTCAGGTTTGTGTAGTTTTCTTGGGAAGGGAATGGAGGATGAGGCAGATTCATCTGTTTTATTATATGTGTATTAACTTGAACTCCACATTGTGCATATTTATTTTGAATCATGTCATTTCATTACAAAATAATTTAAAGCTATAACTTAAGCTCTATCTACGCAAAATATGTTGTTGTTTTCTAGTGCCTTGCATCTGGCAATGAAGCCATTAGCATTCGTGCTTTCCAATACTTTTGAACTGTAGTTTCTTCTGATCTTAATGCTTCACAGGTCTTCAAGTGTTCTTCATTCATTTCTGCTGGATCGTTACACAGGACACATATCTACGCAAAATATACAGAGCATACAAAAGCATGTTTTCGTCAGGTAGACAAACATAAGGGGAAAACACAAGATGATAATGTTCTAGTAATTAATCTACGTGTCCAGTATTCCCATTCTCTGTATTTCTTTCACCTGTTTGAGGCAGTTCACTCCATATAGTTCCGCAGTCCTTGCAGCATTATATCCTTGTTCAAGAAGCGCAGTTTCTTTCGGCTTGTTATCCATATCGTTTGCTCACTCCAAATGGCATGCATAGTATAGAGGACAATATATTCAGTGAAGTTGTTTCGTGTGATCCACCCCTTGTCCTTCTCCCTGGCTCCCGAAACCAAATCCCAGAGTTATGACATCAAACCAATGAGTGATGGGCACAGCCAGGAGATGATGGTGACAATCGTTCCACTCGGGTTAAATTGCTCCTTACCCCTCCCCTTGCATTACACACCTTGGGTACGTCCCTTGTTCATCGGTAATGGCTTGTGTTATTGGACTTGATACAAACCAATAAGAGATTGGCACAGCCAGGACTGGTGAAATGGTTATGCCAACATTAAAGTAACACACCAAAAGACACTAACAGCATCGGAAAATTTCTGTGCACCGGGCTGTACATGCAAAAGTAATGATATTCTATTGCAAAATAATTAAATATCCGCTATGTAAATTTGTTTCAGCTACCAAGTACTGCAAATTGGTAGAAGCTGAGGGAGGACTGGAAATTTTAGAAGAGATCGTACATCACGATAAACCATATAATCGCATAAAGGAGTTGGCAACAATGGTAATAACACATTGTAAACTTTATCGAGAAAAAGTTACTGAATCAGATGTACCTCTTGATGGCTGAATGCGTGATTTAAGACTTACTTTAGTTCATAATTCTATGTTCTAGCCAGAAAACAAAACAAAAACACCGTGAATTAACTGTATAGTAATGAACGCTTCAGTTATAACATATTGAAAGCTGTGTAATCAGACATTAATTCACTGCTTCATTTAAATTTATACATTAAAAGTTTTAATCTTGAACAGGAAAAATCTTTTTATATGTGTTGAATTTTTCCAGTTATTTATTAATATATTCTTAACTGTATGCTACCTGATATTTACAATGTACTATTGTGCCAGCTAATAGTGAAAATTATGTATTCTGTGACTTGTGTATAAAGTTGTCTTGTTTTTGAACCCTTTGTTAACAATAATATCCATTGTATGTATATTGTAGTTGGATAACAACATTTAGTTAATGTTTGGAAGCTGTGTTATGCAGTATAAAATTCTTTACATCTGTGATTTAAGATTAATGCTGCAGATTCTGTAAATGTGTACAGGCAAAACAGAAATTTGCTGAGATGTTAGGTATGTGTTCAGTTGTTTTGAATAAGTAACAAGCGAGGAGAGCATATGCAAACGTGTAAGTTATGAAAAGCGTAGTAGCTGTTGCCCGAAATATCACACGTAGAGCAGGTTAATGAATGATATATATATATATGGAAAAAAAAATTATTCTTAATAACTCCGTTATGACACCCTTTTTCAGATGTTGCAATTTCTTTGTTGCACAACTCACCCTTAAATGCAACTCTCTTAACTGCATGACTACTATAAATATTTAATTTAGCAACTAGTGAAAGCCAAAGTTAAAATTTCTGTTTTTTTCATCATTGTGATTATCACTGAATGTTTTTCTACATTAGTGAAGTAATGTGTAACATTGCGTAGCGAATATCTTTACAGACTGTTCAATACAAGTTTAATCTTGTTGATTATAAACCTTATGAAATAAAATTTTGTTTCATTGTTTGTAAAATCTTGAAATCTTAAAGGCATTCACTGTATGGAAAAAATTAAATTAGACGTACTTATGCAGTTAATTTGGTATTGTTATTCTAATATTTATTTAGACAACCTATAACACTGTGATTTGAAAGTAGCATCAAATGGCATAGTTGCTTTTCTAATAAAAGTCTGGAATGTAAATTGTGGTCTGTCTTACTTTATTCCTGGTGTCTAACCTTGCAACAGAAATGAGAAGGGAAGCAAAATGGCACACATAAATTTGGTTCACAATATTCTGAAAACAGGAGTGGGAATCTATTGATCATATTAATAGCAGAATAGGAGGTTCATCCAGAAATTAAGTTCCAATGGCCAAGAAAGATAAAGAGTTTCTCTAGATGAGAAATATTTATTGCAGTTGTTATTTTTTATGCTAGCCAGCTTACTGCTAATGTTTTTAAACACACAAGCCATGCATGGATAGTGTTTGAGAGGTGGAATCAGGACTGAAAAATTCAATGCAATAGCCGAGATTTGAACCACAGATGCGCGACTGATCTAACCACTGAGCTACCATGGCCAACTTGCCAATATGACATGAAGCACTTACAATTGTAAGTCACCCATAGGATATTTATTTATGCCAAAAAACTTACTGTTGGTGTTTTTAAACACACAAACCGTGTGTGGACAATGTTTGAGAGGTAGAATTGGAATTAAAAAATGTAATGCCGCAGCTGGGATTTGAACCACTTACCAGGAGAAATACAAATTGGTTGGAGAGTTCAATGTCATTCTGGCAGGTTGTCACAGTAGCTTAATGGTTAAAGCACCCACCTGGTAAGTGCTTGTTCACGTGACTCGCTGATCATGTTGTTTATATCACTCCACTGTCAGGGCTGCCAGCATATTTTAGTGAATCCTGGGTGGGTGTAAAGTTATCCTGAGTTAATGAGTACTGGTTTAAGGACATAATGTTGCCTCACCCTTTTGAGCAACTTCACTTTTTCAAGTTGGGGTAACCACCATATCTTGAGGGTGAATTATTGTCAATTACGTGTATTACTACAAGTAGTGCAATAAATGGGTGTAATGTAATGCTATATGTTTGTGAAATGCGATGTGAAGTGTTTTAGCAAAAAATCTTAACCTGCCATTTCTACCAGGACCAAGGAATTCTAGATATAGGTCCAATCCCTTTCAGGAATATGACAACATAGAATTTGAAGTTATATTTAGGTTCTCCAAACAAACATTCATGGATATCTTGCATGTGGTGGAATTGCAGAGTGAAAAACTGACTGCACGAAGTAGGTACATATGTCCATTTGGCCAACAAAATCAGCTGTTGTTATTACGGGACCAACCATTTGTTGATTACTCTTCGTTATTATACAGCAGGAGACTTTCAGAATGTGACAAGAGATCATATTCATGTTTACAAATGTACAGTATTGAATAATAGAACATGTGAGCCCCAGCAGTGCGAATGAGGTTACAATACATAAATATGCCTCAGCCAAGGCAATTATTTACGAACCATGAGGCAAGGTTTCTTGATTAGTAATTTCTCCAATACTACTGGTGCTATAAACTACAGTTACATGAAAATTCAAAGGTCTGGTGAAATGTTCGGAAACAAGACCGATTACTTTTCAACTAATTCATTACTTTTGTATTGAAGTCCAAGCAGTCTGCATGCTGAGGATATAGTTCCACATTGCCAATATTCTTACTTGAATTTGTTAATTGCATCCATGGCTTTATTTTATATTATTTTTTTAAATTAATGCCGATTATATGTTATTTCTTTAAGAGAAAAGTTTACTCCTATTCCTTTTGTTCTACATTTTGGCTTGCATAAAACACAAAATGAATTTATCAACAAAATTAGGTGTGCATTCCTGAATGTGTGTTAAGCTGTTTGTTGCACCGACATCTTATGGTGATTATGAATGTCGGCTGCATGGGCTCTGTCGCCTTGCAGTGGTATATGTGTGATTAAGATAACTATGTACTCGACTACGCGACTCTGTAATATATCATCTTCTCTTCTTGAACATGAGAGTAGTTAACTGATCATATAATGTTCTTGCAACTGCCTGAAGTTTAGAGATTCATTAGTTTATCGATAATCGCTCCACCCTTAGATCCGCACCTGATGTAAACACAACCCGTCAACAACTAACCCGTGATATGCCAAAACCGAAGTACACCATAAAATATAGTACCTTAAGTATTGGCGATTATCTGTGAGTTTTCAAGATGTACGATGACCCTGGTAAAGACTACTTGAATGTAACACGATAGCAGCGCTATTCCTAAAACTCCCTAGTAAATATTGCTCTATTGCATCATAAACACGAGGCATGATTCCACGTGGCATTTTTTTGTGTTAGTCGCAGATGATATGAACATCAGGTTATCGCAGAGGAATACAAGGGGTGGATCTAAGGCTGGATGGAGTATAGTCAACTAAAGAAGGGTATAGCTATTTATATGGAAGTTTTCTTACAACCCAGCACAAGGATGGCTTTCCTTCTTGTGTTGCATGTAACTAAGTACATATTGCATTATTTAAAATGATTTCTAGTTAAAAATTTATTGTGATTAATATGAATTGAACTACTTTTAATACTGATGGCGCATCAAATAGGTATTTCTGTGAAAGTGTAATGGATAGGTAAATAATGTGCAAGATTCTTGGTCTTTCTTTTTGTTATCATTGGAACCTCTAATATACCACAATCAACTTGCAAGGATATGTTTTCATAATGAATATAAAGTCTTCCTGATGTGGAATAGGAATCAGGAATCAGACACTACGTCTCCATGGGGAATTGAATTCGATTTGAGTCCAATCCTTTTCTGAATACAACCCATATTAAATTCAATAAATATTGAGAACAAATTGGATAAAATTTATGGGCGTCAGCAGACTATTTTTCAGGGGAGGGCCACAAGTTGGACGTTTGCAACCAAACAATATTAATCCATTATTCCGTTGTGAAAAACTGTTAAAGATATCAGTTACAGTATTTATTGCGGATAAGTATATTAATTTGTGCTAAATAAAAAGTGCTGTTTACATCAAAATTAAAACAACAGTCTAATAGCAATTGACTGCACATTACACTTTGCGACGTCTATGATCAAATTGAGAACAAATAATTCAAGCTTTTATTTTGGCAAAGACTTGAAAGTTTGTTGTTCGTCATATTTTAACCAGGTTTTGAGGTTAGTGAATGTTTTTGCAAAGAATAAATTGCAAACTGTAGATACACTAAAAGTAGCTCTGTTGTGTTTTATTGCACCAATTTTGTAAGCAAACAAAATGACAAGAGTGCAGCATGTTTCAAGCTCAGTGAACAATACCACCTTTGGCAGATTCAAATTGATTTGGAAAATGGTAGCTGTTTCCGTACAAGAAAATTCTGATCCAGTTTCACTTTCTAAGAGGATTGGATACAGGATTCAATACATCTAAATCTGCATTTCCATGCAGTAGTCAATCCAGAATGAAAACTCTAATCAATTTCAATTCTGCATGGAAACATAGTGAAAGGAAGAAATTATATTCCATAAAATTATAACTTGCAAGATAAAGCTTTGAGACAATAAGAAAACAAGCCTTTTGAGATCGCTGATCAGTTTCTGAAGGGGGGTGTACTCGCTTTTCTCTCTTATCCTTTCACTTCCTGAATAACGTTGTATATAAATGTTTCATAATATTACTTTTTCTTAAACAAAACTTATTATTCTAAATTTCATTTAATTAATAAAATACATAGTAACTACATACTTGAGCGGATATACATATGTCACATTGAATTAAGAATCTAACAGAACTACAGCTTATATTTGGATACTTAAAAGTACAGGTAACATTAAAAACAAAATATTAATTCTAAAACAGTATTGTTGATTACAGGTGTAAACATATATCACATATACACTATTTAGATCTATACGACCTAACTTCTAGACTTATGGGTATCATCTGAACGAAAGTTGAAAGTGTTAGGCGTTCATGGCAATAAATGTGGAGAGTCATGTTCTTGGATGCTTTCCAGTTGAAGTTGTAACGGTTTAGAAGAAAGCCTCTCAGACATTTGTTGTAAAATGTTGTATAACATTCTATCACAAAAATATTATTGGTTTTAAAAAAATAGACATGAGTATAGCAGCAAAAGAGTATTAAAAAAGTCACTACTTTTTGCAGACAACTGATAATACTTTTTTTATTAAGATCTTACAATATACATTCTTAGGACTGCAATTTATGCTTTAATATCAGTGTATACTTACATAACAATTATATGCCAAATAAAATTATTTCAAAGATACAAAAAATATTAACTCAGAATCAAAACCAAGAATTTTATTTCTCTTTGAGCTGTATTGTTCTTATTTAAATAAGTATAAAACATAAGAAGAAAAACAGAACAAAATGTAAAAAAATGAGGTAAAAGCCTGATAAACTTTCTGTAAAATCATTCATACATTAAGCATTTAACTGACCTGTTCACATGCATTCTATCCCATTCATACTGTTTGAATATGTTTAATAATAAATTAGCAAGTAAAACAGAAAATTACTTTTACAGTTTATAATACAAGATCATATAATAAAGTTGCCCATTTACTCACAATCAGATTTTGGGTAAAATCAAAAGAATTATTATTCCACAATGTACAAAGGTGAGTGTTATATTGGGACAACTTTGTTATGTTTACTTACAGCTGAAACAATTGAGGCAGTTAACGTAAAAACAGCACCTAGACCTGTATACCCTTTTTACAGAATGCATAGTTTTCTCTGCCATTTAGTCAGGTTTATTTTGGTAAATGTTTCAGCGAGATACATTGAAAACTGGCAATGGTACACCTATTTAAAGACGGCTATGCAAACTACTGTTTTTTTTCTTAAATTTATGAGTGAGAATGTTGAACTTTTTCATATCTGGAAGTCTCTCTTCATGACACAAAACTTCACTGCTGAAAAAAGTGTACGCCAGATGTAAACTAAAGAAAAATAGACAATGTTACTAAAGTTTTTAAATGAAACTGCTTCTGTTCTTCAATGGAATAATAAAACAAGATCGATATTATTCTGTGATGTTCTATTCATAAAATTATGATGTAACTTTCTCACAAAGTATTTTTCTACCACAATAGGATGAAATTAAATTTCAGGTAAGGCATTGCACTCTTATTTCTTAAATTTGAGTATCAAAAATACTGTCTGCATAAAATAAGCTGATAACAACTCATTTTTTTTCTTCTTAATGTTTGAAATGTACCAGTATTATTTTATCTGAATAATTTGGATCCAAATAAAATAATGTAGCTAATAATAAATACCACAACGTGCTAAACACACACCAGAGAAATAATAGAAACAAATTCCATTCCCATAATTGGTTAAAATTTATGAGTAGAATGAGTATACTTTAATTTGACCTACTAGATTATGTTTTAACATATTTCATTAGTTAGGTTATAACATAACCTAGTAAGTGAAACTAAAGTTTAACCATCCTACTCATAAATTCTAACCAATTTCACAAAGTTTCACTGTTTTGATCACTTCCATAAATCATATACAAAAATTAATTTCCATTTTTCTCAGAACACTTTGTTATTGCCCTCTTTACGTGGACCACCTCAATTTCAAATAGAGGGTGTGAGAGTATTGTACTTAAAGTGTATGTTATCGTACATGATTGATCTTCATGACCCTCCTTAAGAAAACAAAAGCTGCTTTAGCATTCATACTACTCCATATCTCTTTTTTAGCATATGTACACCATCTATGCTTCCAGCATTCAGGTAGTTTTCTAAGGAAGCCCTGAGATTTACAACAAAATGTCTGACAGCAGTAAGGAATGAAGTTCCTTTCTCAGCATTGGTTGTGTTGTTACAGGAAGATATTTAGCGCTTCAAGAGGCTCATTGTTAATGGAAATCTGAAGTCTGTATTCTCCCTCACTATTCATACATGGCTTGTTAGCTCCTTTGTTTGATTCAAAAACTTGTCAGACAATATCATCGTCTTGATATGATCATCTTACTTGCCACTATCTCAAATGATCAATGACTATATTAAGCAGAAGCTGCGGCAGCAATAAGAACAGGAGCAAGAGATGGAGTGCATGGAGAAAGTCCATAGATTTTTGTGTAATTGGCTTCCATCGCAGAAACAGATTCTATCATTTCATAACTGCACTGAACTGGATTTCCTGCAACAAAGGCAAACTATATTGAGTGTGCAGTTCTTGAGCTTACAAATAAGCCATAAAAGTGAACTTCGTTTATATGTTATTCACTTCTATACCTTTCACAGTTATATGCTAAATTTGCATATTGCATTTTAACCAACTCGTTGAATTGCCAGTTGGGATTTGAACTGATATTGGCTGACATATATAAACAGTCTATTTAAAGTAATTTAAGAAGCTGGGGGAATAGTGATAGATTATGTGGACGACACTACGATTGTAATCACAGGAAAAACAAATAGAGCTACAAATCAGGACAAGTACTTTACTAGAAAAAGTCAGTCAACATTTAAAAAATGTAGGTGTGGTATTAAACACAAACAAAACAGAGTAGAAGCAAATTAGTCTCAGTAACAAAAAACAAACAAATATAAAGTTAAAAATAGAAAACAGAGAAATTCAAGAGGTAAATAAAACAAACTTTCTAGGATTAATAATAGACAGTAACTTGAAATGGAATATGCATGTGGAAAAAGTCATAAGCAAAATTAATTCGGGTTTATATGTATTAAAACAAATAACAAATAATAGATAAAAAAAAGTCATAAGTAAATATACTATGCTTTCATTCACTCGCACCTGAACTATGGAGTGGTATTACGGGGCACAACACATAAAACATTACTTTTAAGGCTGTTTAGGCTGCAAAAGAGAGCAGCACATTTAATTGCAGGAATAGAAAAAAGAGATTCATGTAGAAATGCATTTAAAAAACTGAATATCTTAACATTACCTTCATAATATATATATACAAATGAATTAAACTCACATTAAAAAGTTATATTCAAAACAAAAACAGTAATATTTGCAAATGTAACACTAGAACAAACGAAAATTATTTTAGAAATAGACTTATAAGTACTCTAAACAACAAATGAATAGAAAATAGTATCAAAGATTTGTACAACCACCTACCGTCCAAAATTAAATAGACAAATGAAAAAATTAAACTAAAGACTATTAAATCTTATTTATTAGAAAAGGTATTCTACTCTGTAGAAGACTACAAAAATAGATAGAGTACAGTATTTATGCACTTCTCATTATTTTGTAATTATTCTCACTATTTTTGTAAATATTTTGTATTAATTTTATGTACATATAAATTGACGATCGCTGTAAAATTTTACAGTTGGAGACAATAAAGTATCAAAGTAACAGCACTCAGGTGTGTTTTAAATGGCTGACAATGAACAAGTTATCCTAAAACTTGGTCAGTAATAAGCAATAAATCAACAACAATGATGTTTCATGTAGATAACTGCATAACTAACTACATTTTAAACAGAAAAGAAATTAAAATTCAGCATTAATATTGAAGGTAAGTTTTATTTACACCAAATCTGACTTACTTTAGAAAATTAGGACATTAGTCAGTCAGTTGTTACCTGAAGATGGGAACAATTTGTCCCTGAAGCATGTCTTAATTTTCTAAAGTAAGTCAGATATAGTGTACCTAAATAAAACTTAACGTGCTTAACCTCATTTGTCCAAAAGCTTCCTAATCATTATTAAAATTAAGTTATTTAACTGAAATATATAATGAATGGGAGTAATATGATTAAGATATCAGCCTTATCAATGAAAATTAGCTTTAGCTTGTAAAGTTTATAGGTTAGGAGCACTTTTAAAGAAATAATCTTCAATACAAAAAGAATTGTTTTTCCTTTACATCTGCTTACAGTACCAGTTCACATTACAGAATCATCTGAATTTCATTTAGAAACAGTAAATAAAAATAAATATTTTCATAATGCTTTTTTAGAGTTATCCTCTTTTAACAAGATACACTAAACACAGTTTTCAGTAAACTGCATAAGAGTATGTTCCGACTATGGACTAAAGTGCAAACTCATTCAAAAAGTTAAAATTGTGCAAAAATTGTGTACAAATACAAAATAACGTTACAGTAGGAAATGCATGTTTAGGTCATACTAAATTTCCATGAAAATAGTGATAATGATGATTTCAGCTGAATCCCAATTAGCAATTAAAGCCCTGGACTAACATAAGCAATCTCTCTCAAGCCGATAGAACCATTCAGTTTCATGTAAGAGCCTGTTAATGGTTATAACTAAAAATAAGGGCAAATAAATTTGTAGGCCATGAAAACTGGATCAAGGAGGCAGTAGAGTAAAAGGCATACAGTTTTACTCACCTTGTAGATAAATCCTAAGTATACCCAGGACATCATGTATTCTACATCGTGTTTTTGAAGTAAGATCACGACTTATTGTCTGAATCTGGTTATTGGACAGATCAGCCCAACACAAAACAGGTAGCCCATGAAAATCCTGTTTCAATGTGGTTAAAGCATTATAAGCTGCATACAAGCGCTCCAATGATGGTAGGAAAGTCTGCAAATGAAGTCCAAAAATTAAAAGCAACTTCTATATTTACTTCAGATGTCCTGCTACTTCCATTATTTGAAAAAAAATTATTGTAGTTCACACCTTTAAATTGCTATTATCTATTATCACAGGGATGCAAGATTTATGGAAGAAATGATAGTAAGGAAATGAAAGAAGGTAAGAACTAGAGTGGAGGACGTAGGTAAACAAGAGACATGGGGTACTTCGGAGAACAAACGATCGCTCACATCTTACAGAGAAATTGAAAGGGAGAAATAGGTATGTAGATCAATGCAATAAAAGAGAAAGGGAGGGAGTTACATGGATGAGAATAGGTGCAATATACCAAACAGGTCCAAGAGGGGCAAAAGAAGGGATATGTCAATTAAGTGGGAAAGAAGAAAGGCTGAGTTAGACAAACGAAGGAAAGAAATACAGGAAAGAAAATGGCATATTATTAGCAAAACAATAGAAGTGAATAGATGCTGACAGGAAATTAAGAAAAGAACAATAAAGGTGTGGGAGATTTCCTAAGAAGAGCAAAAGAAAAATTGAGTAGAAAAGTAAAAAATGGGGGAAGGAAAAACAAAGAGTGGGAGCTAAGAGATTAGGGGATAACCCTTTACCACCTTCTTTCACTTTTCACTTATTAAACAATCAAACAATATATTGTTGCAAGTGGCAAAACATGTAGAAGGCAGAAGCTGGGAATACATGCACACATTGTAACATGAATGAGCACACACTTCTGGTCATGTGGTAGTCACATGGTGTATTTGTAACGCAACTGGATGTGATAAGCCGAGCTATGTGAGCGACGTGGCTGTCGAGTGCCAGGTTAGCTCTCTCAGGGTATAAACAGCTTCATTGCAGTGTTTGTCGATAGACTATGTTCAGGATGTTGTACGAGGCTGTGATAAGCCAAACTACGTGAGCGACGTGGCTGTCGAGTGCCAGGTTAGCTCTCTCAGGGTATAAACAGCTGTATTGCAGTGTTTGTCGATAGACTGACTATGTTCAGGATGTTGTACGAGGTTGTGATAAGCCAAACTACGTGAGCGACGCGGCTGTCGAGTGCCAGGTTAGCTCTCTCAGGGTATAAACAGCTGTATTGCAGTGTTTGTCAATAGACTGACTATGTTCAGGATGTTGTACGAGATTCTGATGGCTGCTGCTGCTCTCTCTTGAGTGCATTCCAAAGTATGTTGCTCTTGTTTGCATTGTAATTACCAAATATTTATACTTCCCAACTACTTGGAATATATTTTATTTTTTGTCCCATCTGAAAGCATCACATTGCATGGAAAGCCCTGTATCTCATCAACTATCAAAGTGTATCTATGATTTATGTAACGTATAATTTTCAAGTGCATAGAGAATGAGATCTTTCCTTACCTTGGAAGTTTCTTCTAAAGTTATCAACTTGTTGAAGGACACATCAAGAATACGCAGATCTTCTAGTCCAATGAGATCATCAGGGGAAATTTTTTCCAATTGATTGTGGCTCAAATTAAGTTTCTGAAGACCATGGAGACCCATCAGTGCTCCATCCAAACTACGAAGGAGGTTGTATTCTAGACTTAGCTGTATAACTCGAGTATCTGGTTCCACCAAATTCTGGAAACATTTTAAAAATGATCAGTTAACTGCTAAAACTAAACAACAAAGTTAGAGCAACATAACTTCTTTGTGATTGAGTAAGATATAATTTAATCATTATCTTTTCCAAGCATAGTTAGCAAAACTAATCCTCTGCCAGCTTGTATAACGCAGTTAAAAAGCATTTTCAAGTATGGAACATACCTCCATTCTGCCACTGAGGTGAGAAATCTTATTGTGAGAAAGATCAACAAGTCTGAGGCGTTTTAGGCCTCTTATTTCTTGCAAAGAAAACTCGGGCAACTGATTGTGAGTTAGGTTTAAACAGTTCAAATTACGCAATGGTAATAGTGATCCATTCAATGAAGTCAGCATATTATGTCCTAGTTGTAGATCTTCCAGCGAGTCCAGCTCCATGAATTCATCAGGTGCTACCTATAAAACATAAAGAATTAGTTTTATTAGCATTTTCAATATTTAATTAATATAACAATGCACCAAATGCCACAATGAAAGATAGAAAGGATGCAATAATTACAGCAAATTTCTTGAGTAAAATAAACATAATTCCAGAATAAAAGCATACTCTAAGTTTTGTATCGTTGGTGACACTCAGGTTCATAAAAGAGAGAATGGAATATCCTAGCTTGGCAATAGTGCCAAGCAGTACAGCGGCCACCAGAGTCAATGTGAACGACTTCGTAAGTACTGCCGTTTCAGTGCTCGAGCAGATTACATCAACTCACAAAACATTATACTATAAAGATATTTTTGTGACATCCTGTAGTGATGGAGTACAAACGCTTGGAAGGGTCCAGTCTTTATCCTTCCAAAGGCAAATTTATAACAGTATTTCATAACACTAAACAACCCCTCAGTCTGTGTTTATATGCTGTGCATTTCCTGTGAAAAATGGCAAATATTTCTTGTGTTGTTTTTGCAGCAAATGTAGATGATGAAAAGTTGTTAGAATATTTCTATCAGTGTGAAGTAAATGTCCAGGTTTTACATTCCACGTACCAAATCAAAATCCTTTTCCTATGTGTAATTGTCTGTCCATTTGTCTCCTTCCGAGGCTCTCATCAATTCTCTGAATCGATTATAGCATGTGTGGGAGATTGGCTCAACAACAAGGGCCCGTTGGACAAGTCCTCATAGCTTCCGAAGCACAAGCTGGTCTTGTTTCAGGGTTCACTCCCTTAGGAGATTGCTGTCACCATGGCTATAGAGTGTCTCCTACTCTATCTGCCCCCCCCCCCCCTCCCCTTAAGGTGCCTCTTCTGCTCCTTCCACCATTGGGAATTCCCACTTTCTCTTCTGCCTTCTTGACTGTTGGGCCTCCTCTACTGGTAAAATTCAAGAAGTAAGTAAAAGAGCACAAAAGGCCTCAAATGCATATTACTCACTGAACAGATACACATTTGGCAAAAGAGAAGTTGATAAACAGTCCAAAATCCGGATGTATAATGTAATATTGGAACCTATTCTGTTATATGGGAGTGAGAGCTGGACACTAAATAAGAATATCAGTAAAATTAACTCAGTTCAGATGAAGTGCCTAAGAAGAATAGTAGGCAAAACAAGAAGAGATAAGATCCGAAATTAAAGAAATCTGGAATTATAATGCATGATGTATCGTTTAAGAACACCATTTTATATATATCATACAATTCTATGTGCATTTTTAAGCTGAGAATGTGAAAACATGCTTTTGTTTAAAAACTCTTCATCTGTTGAGGGATTATCCAAACTGTTGATATTACACATGGAAATAATACTAAATGGGCCTTGGTTTAAAAATAATTTATCCACTGGATATAGTTACTTATACATAATAACATCATAAAACCTATGACACTTTACACTGATGATGGTGACAGGTCTCTGACTCTATATAGTCGACTTCACATGCACGAGCAAATCGGCTCACCGCACTAAAAGGGTTAAATTATGATAATGAGATGCCAGACTGGTAAGCCCAATGTTGCAGCCTACCAGGTTATTAGGAAAAGGAGAGGTCCAACCTAATTGACAATTAAAGGCGACTTCTAGAAACAAAAGTGCCAGATGCAGAAACAATCGTGAGACTGAAATATTTTGGAAGGAGAAATACCTTGAACCTGGAACAATGATGGCTTGTTATTTTTGAGTTGAGAGTTGCAGTGTGCTGCAGGTGAGTAAAGTGAGCGTGGTGAGTATTGTTATGAGTGCTCAGTGTAATGCAGGAAGTTGTAGAAGCACATTGGTGTCTTCTTTGGTAGAACCCAGAGAAATTACAAAAAGGTGACACAATTGACAATACTACTGTAACCTTGACACAATACACTGCTCAACATACACAGCTTGCTCTAACAGTTGTACGGCGGCGCCGTGGTCGAGCGGTTAGCGAGCTCGCCTACCACCTAGGCGGCCCGGGTTCGATCCCAGGGACCCGCATGTGGTATTTGTGGTGGACGAAGCGGCGTCAGGGCGGGTTTTCTCCGGGTACTCCGGTTTCCCCCGCCATCTCATTCCACCGGTGCTCCATCTTCATGTATCATCAGTGTCACCGCCTGCGGTGCCGTAGTAGTAAAAGCGGGCGTTAAACACTACAACAACAACAACCCTAACAGTTGTAGATAATAAATAAATTTAGCCTATACACATCCTGTAAGGGCAAAGGCCTCCTGTTTACACAGGGACTAGCTCATAAATAAGTGCCAAAGGTGAGTGAATTCTTGGGAGCTCTGTTGTGTTGCTAAACTCTCTTTCTTTTCCTAATCCTACTTGACACTTCCACGCTGCTCTTTTCACAACTTTTGCACTTGCTGTTCATTGTCTTTCTCCCCTGTTTGATGCTTGTTGATTCCTATTTGTCTCCATACTTCTCTGTTTCTTGTGACTCTTGACCATTGATTTCCTGCTTTGGTTCGAAAGTGGTCTGCCCATCTGGTCCTTGTTATCCCAGGTTTCTTTGTCCTTCTCATGGGTCCCACACTGTGATGCGGCACATCCATTCTGGTAGTCCGTGCACAAAGGCCAGAGGGATGTGCGTTCGCATGCGATACAGGTTAGCTGGATGCAGAATATGAATGATGTCAGAAGTACAGAACAGCCATCAAATGTGCAAACAACTGCCTGTAGAAGCAAGAGTTGAGAACAATGTAATGTAGTACTCTGTGGACTAATGAAGCATTGCCTTGCAAGTGTATGCAGGCGCAAGGTCAAGGTGTAGTATAACGTCACTGTTACTATTGTAACTGCAAAGTCTCTGATATTGCATGAACTATCTGAAAATCTTCAGTTCATATCCAACAATTTTACAGTGTTGCCCAAAGCTATTAAACAATTAGAAAAATCAGGTTTGGAAATGTGCAAGATCATAAGCATGATAGAAGACTTAGCTAATTCAATTAATACGATAGCTCTTGTGCCAGACATCAAAAAAGTGAAAGCTGAATCCCAGAACCTTCTAAACAAAAATATTGGTTGTCAAACTACGTCTGAAATTTAGAAAATGAGTAAGAAGGAAAACATGCCAGAGGCAGAGTGGAATTCTTTACATTTGCACCTGTGACATCATGTGACGTAGAAAAAAGTTTTTCACTCTTTAAAAACTGCAAAATTAGACCAACAAACTTTTAAACCAGAGAAATGACTGGTGTCTTTGCGAGAGTATAGCAGAATAGGGCACGTCGATGCACTCCTTGTGTTAATTGCAATGGGCATGCATTCCAACATTTGCTTTGAATAGTAAAGCTGTGATTAAGTGTTGTTGTTTTCTAGTGCCTTGCATCTGGCAATGAAGCCATTAGCATACGTGATTAAGTGTAAACAATGAGATATTTGTGTTTTATTTATGTGTTCTGTGTTTGTTTCTTGGATTAAGATTGTGTGCCTTTCTAAGATAAATGCAATACTAATTTCCATTGTTGATTTAGCCATAAATACTTAAACTGGGTGGGAGGCAGAGATGACATTAACTTGTCTAGCGCTTTAACGAAGCACTGCAGCAAAAATCTTTCCTTCACAAAAACTGTTTAAAATAATGTCATCCATCAGTTCCCAAAGTTTGTCGGCCTATTTTTGGGATACCTGTATATGTGTCTGTGTGTCGGTCTGTGAACAGCACAGCTCAAAAACAAAAAGTTGATTAAATCCATACTTGGTATTTAAGTTCAACTTCTTCCAACAATGCCAAATAAAGGTTTTTAAGAAAATGCCCCACCTCCGTATCCCACACCACCCTTTACATGATTTGAAAATTTTATGTTATAAAAATGGCTTTTAATTATTTTGACTAAAATACCATATGTTTAAGATATTTTTATAACAAATGAAATGTGTATCTTGAATTTTCTGAGAATGTGCTCAGAAGCCCTCTACAGTCTGAGTGACTTTTGCCAAATTGGTAAACCATAAATGACAAAAAAAAGTAGATCTTGTTAAAACATACAATTTATGTCTAATACATTTTTTCATGAAGTGAATCATTTCCATATTCCTTGTTATTTGTATGAATTTTGCAATACTTATACTTTTTTTTCAAATGAAGGGTATTTATTCATTTTTCTATCTCTTAGCCATGCTAAGAGAACAGAAGTTCAAAGTCATTACATAGCAATTAAAACATTTGACTATCGCTCAAAGCCTACTGTATTCCCATATTCCCCTTATGCCTACAAGGCAATAAGCAATAAGATAATTTGTACAAATGTTTATCTCGACTAACACAAACAAGATATAGGTATAAGAGTTTGTAAGAATGGTTAGTACAAGAGTAGAGAAAGTCATGTGAGTGCAACACATCAGATTTTTTCATAAATTTCCAAGCTTGCTAAAAACAGATTTCTAATAAGTAATTAAGAGATGGTTTAAAGTTATGGTAAGATACAACACAGTGTGATTTTAGGACTTGGATTACTGTAGAACGGAATTTGATTAAGTAGTACCTACGCAGAGTGAGAACAGTGACAACATTTTTAATATAATGTTACTTACCTCCTTTATCTTGTTATGAAATACATGAAGTCTTTTTAATCTTCTAGCTTTTTGTATAGATCCTCCCAAGCTCTGAAGTTCGTTGTGTTGGAAGAACAGTGACTCTAAAAGTATGTAACCGTTGAGTTCTTTTGGGAGCTTCTCTATTTTGTTGTTAGCTGCATGTATTAAATTCAGTTTATTTCCTTGTTCAGGAAGCTCTTCATCTATAGAAGTCAGTTGGTTGCCATTTAGAAACAACCATTCTAGCTCAGTCAGACCTCTGCAAATCATTAGAAAATAGCAATTAAACTTCATGTCAAAAACAAAACACAATTGCTAAATACCTACACTATCAAATGAACATTTAACACCTTGCAAAAGTTAGATCCACATTTAAAATGTAATAAATCTAATATGGATATTAAAAGATAGAATCAGAAATGAAAAATTCAATGTGATAGCCAAATATGAACTGCATAACATACCAGCCCAGCCTTAAATTCTTCAACTGATTTACATTTTCCTGGTAGATCATAAGGGAATTTCACTATTCAAGATAAAGTATTCCAAAGGCAACTTACAATTGTATGTAAGTACTTTAAGTTTTGGGCTTTAAGGTTTTTATATGTCTTCTGTCTGCTCTGGTCTGTCACGTTAGGCATTCTGGTGTGTCCAAGCGTTTTTGTGCCACGGACCCAGGAGGAAGCGTAATACGAGTACCCGATAGTCCTCTCATGTGACCAAAAAGCATCACAGGCGGAACTACTACAGTGGGTCCCAAATAGGTGCAGCAAGTTCTTCAGCCCAACGAAGTTCCAGGTCACCACAGCCAGGTCCAGCTGATCAATCAGTTCCCTCTGACTGCAGTGCCTCCCCTGAGTCAAACACCTTATTTCCAGAGCACTAGCTCCATCACAGTGCATCCTACCAGCAACCCCACTGACTTTTACAACCAGCCGGTAAGTTCAGATAGAGAGAGAATGAAACAGAAGGGGTGATTTGGGTGTGTGAAGTAGATATCCTTCCCAATATTCGCCTGAGTGACCAGGAAAAAACCCTGAAAAAATCCAAGGTCAGGAAGGTCGACCCACGACCTCCCAAATGCAGGCCAGACATTACTGGCTGAGCCAACTTGCTCAGTTTATATAAACCTAGTTCTACCTTTCAAAGTTTGCCTACACACAGTTTGTGTGTGTTAGAACAATCAATTATCGTATGTAGAAACTAATTGGTTATGTAATCTCAAAAGAAATTTGAGAACACCTTTAGTTTGTCGGGAGAAATGTGAAATAAGCAGAGAAATTTAATGTTGTGCTGGCATATTTTATGACAGAACAGTTGGTTAGAGTAGTAGCACAGAAAGTCAAAGATCCATGGTTCAAATCCTGAACATGACTTGAATTTTTCACTCTTGATTTTATGTTTCTAACTTAGCCTACATAAGACATGTGCTGCAGAACAATTCATTAATATATAAATTTCAAATTTATTTACCATTAATACAACAAAGAATACACAGTTTCATCAGATTACATTAATTAAAACAAAATTACTCTTATTCAATTTAACTATACTATTTATCAATTTAAATACACGATAAATTTAATTAGCTAATTGAATCCAGAAACTCATATATGCTATAATAAGCCTCTCTCTTCAAACAACATATGGACTGTTCTTTTAAATTTGCTGGAAATTTATTAAATAGCATAATCCCACAATACTTTACCAAACATGGATGTTTTATGTTCAATAACTCCTAAGTTTCTTTTGTTTCTAGTATTGTGGAAATTAATATCTTCATTTGTCATAAATTTATTAATATTTTGCTCTACATAACATAATATTTACTTTAACTAGTAAAAGTAATGTGAGTCCCTAAATGCTTTTAAATTTACAAAATATTTCATATAGTTATTGGAATAGGAAAGTGAGACAATGCTTGTATATGGGTGTATCAATAGATATCTCAACTAATTTTACAATTAACACATAATGGCTTTATTCTATTCAAATTTACATATAAACTTCCGAAGTATTCTCCCCCTGATTAAATACAGCTATTCCAACAATTTACCCATTGTTAAAAACATTCATTGAACCCCTTTTTTGACAGTCTGTTCAGAATACCCATGGCAACATTGTTCAATTCCTTATTACTTTGAAAACTGCGATCATGAACCTCTTCTTTTACTTCAGGGAAAACTGATGACCCCATTTCAGAAAATCTGGCTCCCATCGTAACCTCCCAAGCCATTGTTGACACATCATAATGTAGCGAGCCTTTCCTTCGTCCTTCAGGACATGCAGTATCCATTTTGTGGCAACTCTTCAATAGCCAAGAGGATTTGGGAGGTAGAATCGGAACTAAAAAATCCAATACCACAGCCAGGATTTGAACCATTGACCTCCCACTCTGTGCAACTACTCTAACCATTGCACTACTGTGACAACTTGCCAGTACTACATGGAATTCTCCAACTGATTTATATTTAATCCTGTAGAATAAGAATAGAACATTGCCCACACACAGCTTGTATGTTTAATAAAAACACCTGCAGTAAGTTTGTTGGCATAAATAAATAATACTTAGCCAAGAGTATTGTTAACTATGCTTTCTATGGTTTCATAAGACAAATTCATTATCTTTGCAAGCTTCACAATTGTTATGTGATGATCCTCTTACACAATTGAGTCAATTGGGTTAATGTTGACTTCTGTTTATGCTGTTATGGGTCTTCCAGGGTGCAGAGATCTTGAAGGCCTTCATAACCCTCTCTTTGAAACTTTTGTGCTACGCAAGGACTTGTGTTTTGCCTAAAGCATAGACTTCACATGCTTGTTGCACTATTTCCAATGCAATTAATGTTTTTCACACAATAGCCATGTGTAGGACATGATTGGAAAGGGCAGAGAGAGACTGAAAAATTGAATGCCATGACCAGGATTTGAACCACGGATCTACCAGTTACCGTCTGGCTGCTCTAACCACTAAGCTATCATAGCCAACGTGCTAATATGTTATTAAATTCTCCAACTCACTCATATTATTCCCGGTAAACCACACAAGGAGATCTCAATTTACTCTGAGATAACATACATATTTCCAATGTTTCTGTAGTTTTGTCTAGAAGAGCACAAAGCTTCATCATTGCATGTTACTGCAATTTCAGTTGCATATTGGGTAGAGTAAACATTGCCTTAAGTATCGGGGTCTAATTCCCAACTGAATCATTCAGCGTGACCGGCGTTCACAGCATAGCTAGCGTAGAGTTTCACGTTTCTGCTGCTAGGAGCTGTTGCACTTCAGGACAATTTATTTAAGGCAATGTATCTATGAAAATTAAAAAATCCACAGTTTTCTTCTGATTGCTTTGAATTTTTTTCCACACACTCGGAACATAAAATACACAGTGCACACAAAATTTCAATATTCTATATCAAACCATTTTTAAATTATTAATAATACATCACTTTTTGACATGCTAATATGAAATGACCCTTGGACCCTACAGTGTATTGCATCTCTCCTAAATTTTTAATTTGAGCTCAGTATATAGATATAACAAAACTGATATATAGCCATTGCTTACGTTTAATTAGATTAGAAGAAAACATTTTTTGTATACAGTTTATTGATATTTTCAATTTTTTCAGCATGAGTTATGAAAAATATTTAATTTCAACTCAATTATTTAATATTTTTTAACTAGTGCATGAAAAATTTTAATCTCTGAAGCTCTCCTGAAAATTTCAAGCTAATAAGTCATAAACAAGGCTCCAAGGAGCATTTTGAATAGTGAAAATGCTGAAAAAAAAAAGAAAAAAAGGATTGAGAAAAATGGATTTTAAAGTTTATCAATATATTTTTGTACCTTAACTAAATCCAATCAATTTAAAATTGCCCAGCATCGTATGTGGGACCCTCGTTACTTGCTTCTTGGCCTCAGTAGCAGTTTTTGAGAATTTTAAGTTTTCTTGGTCGTTTCTTAATAGGAAAACTTTCCTTTTACCTTCGCATTGTTCACAAAATTTAGAAATTTATTGTTCTTAGCTAACCTCTACACTATGCACTTTCGCTAATTTATACACAAAATTCATAAAATGTCTGCTTGTTACGGCTTTACTATACACTAACAAATAACTTAAAACTTATTAACTACCTAAACAATTATTTATTTATGCCAACAAACTTACTGTTGGTGTTTTTAAACACACAAGCCGTGTGTGGGCAAAGTTTAAGAGGTAGAACTGGAACTTAAGTTCCAGTTCTACCTCTTAAACTTTGCCCACACACGGCTTGTGTGTTTAAAAACACCAACAGTAAGTTTGTTGGCATAAATAAATAATAATTACCATGTGAAGGTTATTTAATCCTGGGATACAAAGTACTTGCAATAGTAAGTCACCATTGGGGTAATTGTCTCTGATGTGAGACTGCCTTTGTGGTTTACCGGGAAAAAATACGAACTAACTTGAGAATTTAATGCCATTCTGGCAGTTTGTCACAATAGCTCAGTGGTAGAGCGTCCGCCCGGCAAGCGGAAGGTCTGTGGTTCAAATCCCAGTTGTGGCATTGAATTTTTAAGTTCCAGTTCTACCTCTTAAACTTTTACCTAAACAATGCCTAATATATAACTGGAACACTGAAATAACCTGGCAAGGTTACAGCATTACAGAACACTGATGGCATTTCTCTGTTTGGAAACAAAACCTGTCAGATTCACAGCATTTCGGCTCGATATATCAAACTCATTTCAGCACAGCCAACTCACAACCTTTCTGAAGCAAAATTCCCTGCAAGAGACTAAAATCAAAGCCAGTGAAAATGAAAAAAGCATTTCAAAACTTGAGCAATGAAGTTTAGCAAGGAATGTCCACCTGCACTAGGACATTTAAATGCACTCCTGGAGCTTTAAAAATGGTGATATTGAGAAAACTAAAGTGTGCCGTTAAAGCACAAAGTATAAACATAATAAAAATCCAAAATGTAAAAATCAAAATTTTTGACAATTTTCACCAAATTTCATAGATACATTGAATACAATTAAATTATTTTGGTTATTTATTGATACATCCTTATAAACATTACTTTCCCATACTCACCTTAAAGTCCCATTTAAATGAGCAATCTGATTACGCCCAAGATGTAAATGTCTCAGAGTACTAGGTAAAGATGACTGATCTAACTGGGAGATATCGTTTCCTGCTAGTACAAGATGTTGCAAGTCTGGAATATTCTGTGAATTAAAAACAAAACGTAAACTAGAAGTGTTATACACAACTAAAATAATGCAACAAAACCATAGAGAATTTCATCTCTGTGGTGGGGGGGCAGTGCGTCTGCCTCATATCCAAGTGGTCCGTAGTTCAAATCTTGGTCAGGGTGTTACCTGCATAAGGCTTTTTCTGGGTCTTTTCCTTATCCTAAATGATGAATATTGGATAACTCAAAGGACTCTTGATTTGAGCATAATTTCATTCATTTTATTCATCATCCAATATGACCTAACCAGCTAAAGTGATAGTTATAAAAATAAAATGTTCAAACATGTGAAATTCTTTGTTTCCCCTCTTTATTTGTTTTTCTATGAGAATCTGAAAAGCAGGGCCTTTATTTATGAAGCCCTGTGACTTTAGTATTGAGGAAAAAATATTGATCACTTTTATAAGTTCCTGTAATGAAACTTTATTTTATGTAATAAAGATAGCAAAAGGTTTTGTATTTATAAAATAAATATTTTTAAGAAATAATACTGATAGATCTGAGTATGCTGTAACAAATCATTTATTTAACTTTAATTGAAATTATGCATTACTTTTGAAAAATGTAGCATATGAGAAATAATCAAAGGTGTCCATTTACTACATGACAATTTGAGTAAATGAAGCAATTGATTTCTGCAACATCTTACTTTGAAGGTATGATGTACAGAAACAATGAACCTTACAACCTGGTGTGCGTTCCAACATTTACTTTCAATAGTAAAGCTGTGATTAACTGTAAACAATGAGCCTTTTTGTGTTTTGTTTATGTTTTCTGTGCTTGTTTCTTGGATGCTGAAGTACTGGAAGTAAACTTTCAACAAATTTATTTATAAAACTACATAATGGAAAATAAAATAAAAAAGAATTTGTTTCGTCTCCAGGGAAGAAGTTATTCATAATGCTATGTTTTGTATGTGCATAGGAGAGTATTCTCAGCATTTGCAATTGCCATTGGTAAATAAAAGCAATATGAAATTGGAGCCAAGTTGGGTCTAAATAAACAAGTTCAGAAACCATACTTACGAAGTAGGTACCTAACCTATAAGGATATAAAAGTAAATATAGGTACTTCTTCTTTTGTATCACATAGTAATTCATTAATTAAAAAGATGGGATTATTTCAGTAGTAATCAGTGACTAGTTATAAGCTTATATAAAAATGTGATAATTGCATATTTATAAATCCCCAGATGGAGATTTTGATTTATTTTTCCGAAAACTAGAGAGGGTTATGGAATTCTATGCAAAGAAAACGAAAGTACTTGCATTATATGGGGAATGGAATATTGAGATTTTAGTAAACACCAAGAAATTGGTCAGACTACAAAATCTGTTAATTCTGTATGGGTTTATGAATACAGTGACTGCAGCCACCAGAATTACTGAGAACAGATCATCTTTATTGGATGTAGTAATCGTAAAAGCTTCAAAACAGGACCTAGCAAAAATTATTGACACAGGTTTCTCAGATCATTGTGCACAAGTATTAGAACTTCAAATACAAGAAAAAACAACTCAAATTAGAAACCTCAGAGTTTTGAAAAGAGAATTTAGAGAAGGGGATGTGATTTCTGAAAGGTAATACAATGAGCAGGTGTATATCAAAAGGCAGGGAAATTAATATAGGTGTGCCACAAGGCTCTACTCTGTCATTATTTTTAATTTATACAGGTGTCCCATAATTAGACCAATAAACTTTGGGAGCTGATAGGTAACATTATTTTAAATACTTTTTGTTAAGGAAAGGTTTTTGCTGTGGTGCTTCGTTTAAGCCACCCAGTTTAAGTATTTACGGCATAATCAACAATGCAAATTAATATTGCATTTATCTTAGTAAGACACACAATCTTAATCAAAGAATCATACACAGAGCCATAAACAAAACACAAACATCTCATTGTTTACAGTTAATCACAGCTTTTCTATTCAAAATTAGACCGACAAACTTTTAAACCAGAGAAATGACTGGTGTGTTTGTGAGAGTACGGCAGAATAGGGCACGTTGATGCACTCCTTGTGTTAATCACAATGGGCCATGGGCATCGCAAAGGGGGGGCAAGGGGGGCCGCGGCCCCTCCCTGGAAGTTGGTCAACTTAATGTGCAATCAATTACTGACTATTAAACTACTATTTTAAAAGATCAATTTTTATTTAACACAAATTAAGACGGTTATATGCAACGAATATTATACATTTTTACAATAAAATAGTGAATTAATATTATCTGATTGCAAATTTCAAACATGTGGCCCCCCCCTGGAAAAATGTCTGCCGACGCTCATGCAATGGGCATCCATTCCAACATTTGCTTTATTCTTTTTGCTGATGATACTAATGTGCTGATAAGTTAGTTTACAAACAAAAGTAAATTAAGTAATGGCGGAATTATATTCTTGGTTTCAAGCTAACAAGCTAGTAATAAATGAAAGCAAAACTACTGCGATATTCTTCCATGCTGATCAAAATAAAGCACATTTTGTACCTCAAATTTATTAAAACACCCTCAACATTCAATACAAGAAAGATACACAATTTTTGAGAATTATTTTAAACGAGAACCTAAAGTGGAAGAACCATATTGATAAGTTAGTTTCTAAATTTAGCTCAGCTGGTTACTTACTAAGGTCTATTAAAAATGAAGTAAACTTAAATACCCAAAGGAATGTTTACTATGCAAATTTTCACAGCCTAATGCACTTTTTGGGGAACATGTTATGAGGGTGAGCAAATATTTAAACTACAGAAACGGGTAACTAGAATAATGAGTGACAAGGTCAGTCAGTGTTCATGTAGAGCTCTTTTCAAATAATAAAAACTATTGCCTCTTCCTGCAAATTTATATTGGAGACATTAGCCCATATTAAAAAAATGTACAATGAGCTTGAGACAAATCAAAATCTCCATCAATATAACACTCAACAAAAGTATGCACTGCATATTCAGTTCTGTAGAACCAACATAGTTAAAAGTAAGTAAAGAACTTGGGCATTAGACTATTTAACACATTGCCTCAGAAAATCAAAGTAATGACTAAAATTCATAATTTCAAAAAACACTTAAAGTCATTCCCACTACTGCATACATGTTATTCCATAGATGTGTAAGTATCATATTGTAGAAATACTATATTTAATCAGACTGTGTTATAGTGTGTATTCAAATGTATAATGTGAATTACTAGCTCTTAATAACTTAATTAATTATGTGTAATTAATAATTATTTATTGTGTTATGCTTTAGCTAATACTAATGTACAGGTGTATAAAATTATTAGAAATATTTATTATATTGTTGTGTCCGAAAAACAATATAAATTGTTCCATAAGGATGAAAATAAAATACAAATACAAGCCAACCAATAATAAGGGAGAAGCTTGCAAGGACTGAAGTGCAAATGTCAGTCTAAAGTGCAGGGAATGTTATTACTAAAGCCTGTACATTAGGCAAGATGCCTTGTTTACATACCAGTAATAAATCAAAGGTTATATGAATATATATAGTCAAGGATATATAGATGATGGACACTACATCAGAATGCGACATCTTGTAATGTTTGCTAATGTCTGCTAGGGGTTCAACATTACTCTTTGAAACTGGATTTCCTGATATTTCCTTGCACATCATATAGAAGTATATTTTGACAAATAGAGTGGGTGAGTTAATGCAGTGGCAGCTATTCAGGCGCAGCTAGTGAAGCTCCACTTCACCAGTTTTAGTTGTATTAAATATGAGTACCTGGGCGACTGAGATTCACTCAGCTTTTATTTTATTTTCCTTTTCTTTAATCTTTTTTTTTTTTTGGGGGGGGGGGAAGATACTTATTTAGATAAACTTGAAAGAAAAATGTTAACTAAATATAAATTTTCATCCTAATTGTTGGAGCTATTTCCATGATGAGGCCTTTAATATCTTGGCTTGTTTGTTGAAATTGGCCCATTAACAGAGAAATTATGGCCAAAATAATATTTTGACTAATTATGACTGTTACACATAGCCTATGATAGCTAAGTCAACTTTCTTTAGGTTTTCTGAAAGGCCTTGATGAGACCTTTAATATCCTGGCCTGTTTGTTTAAATTGGCTCATTAACAGAGAAATTCTGACCAAAATAAGGTTTAGAGTAATTGTGACTGTTACGTGTAAAATCACATTTTTTCAGGAATGACACCTATATAGATAAACTTAATAAGCAAAACCCTGTCTGAATACAAAATTTGATCAAATTCGTTAGAGCCGTTTCCAATATACTATATACGAGAATTGCTTGTTTAAATATATAAAATATAGGTGTTTAATTTGTTGTATGCTTAAATATACAATAATTCGGAAATATATCTGTGAGGGTAAAGGGAAGGATGAAAGCTACCAGCTATCTGCCTTCTCTCTCACGCTTTAGCCTTGAAGAGGGCACTATGTGGGACAAAAGGTGCAGCTATTTATGTCAGCCGATATATAGCTGCATGTTTATATCCAGTTGCCATGACAGCAAAGCAGGATATGAGGCTCCATGTAATGCTAAATAGTCCTGCTGTGAGGGTAAAATGCAGCTACTCAGTTCAAGGATTTAGCGAATCTCAGCCCCTTGTAGAGGTTTATTGCCCTTTTAAAATGCAAGCTAACTCACCTCCCTTTCTTATTGTTGTAATTAACTAAACAGTGTAAAAATACTGTTCAAGTAAAGTGGTTGTGTAGTCTAGTTGTCCATTTTACTGAAGTTAGCTTTGCTACAACTTCTGTTTTCTTTAGTTGAAGTTAGTGGAGAAATGAATCTGAATGATTTTGTGTGTAGTATATTACACACACTGTTTTTGTGGTGGACTGATTGAGATAAAAGGGATGTGCTATTAACAAGAAGACCAATCCCTATTCTTAATTTATCTGCACAAAATGTGGAACAAAAAGGTGTGAAATGTTAGAAAAAGTGTTTTAAAGGTTTGTGGTACAGTGAGTGAATGTGCGGTAGTTCTATGGAAAAACTGTTCTGTTGGCCTTGCCCATTACTTGGTGTAAAAAGACACTGTGGAACAGAAAGGACAGAAGAATCAACTTAATATATAAGAAATAGATACGTTGCATGTGATTTTTATGTGATGAGAGCTTCACCTATTGTTTAGGTCACGAGCCACCACTGAGTTAATGTCATGTGAAAACAGACTTAACATTATTTAGTTATGATGCCTAAATTAGTTCGGTTTCATGAAAGTTAAACTTCATAGTAAATTTGGCCCATTTGTTTTCAAACAGTTTCTTTTTGTATAAGGTTTTTGAAAGTCAAGTTTATCAAGGAAAAAGTATTTTATCAATCAATACTATTACAGTAAAGCACAAATCTGCTGCTGCTTCAAATAATGGTGACAAAAATAGGGATACTTCCAACAGCCATTTTCACATCTACAGAGAGAGCCAATCAACTAAGAACCAGCTGCGCTGTATTTTTTCATTGGGTGTATGGATATGTGATTCCACACTACTGCTGCAATCAAGGTCACATTAATGACACAGCTTTGCTCTGCTCAGGCTCTGCAGCATCCAGATAACAGTGATATGGTGTAATTCAGTTATTACGAGTTATTTATTATTTTGTCCTGCATTTAGTCAAAAAGTATATTATAGCTCAGTTTGTTTTCTACTGCATAGTGTATATTTATTGCTAATTTATATGAAATGCAATTTGAAGGAAGATTTCCTGGTGTAAAAGTTCCAGTCTATAATGCAATCCATATACTTTATAATAAAATTCAGCCCACAGGAAGTGTTCATCTAAGAAACCCAAAAGACAGCACAACAAAATTACAAAACTTAGCTTTAAGGACTTTTTCAAGCTTTAGACATACAAATTTTGGCTTATGTAACATTAAAATGTTGACTATACTTGGCAATGATGTAATTAGTCTAATTAAATTGAATTTTAAACACACAAGGTGATTCACCTCTCATGAAAAACTGTTAAATAAATTATAATAAAATCTAAGCCAGACCACCACCAGTACTACCACCACCATTAAAGCTGCTTCTGCTAAGACCACCACAACCGCCATCACAGTTGCTGCTGCTGCTGCCATTATCACCACCACCACCACCACACCACCAACACCACCACCATCATCACCACTATTACTATTACTGTTTTCTTCCTGTTCACCGTGTTCCCATTATCTTCAATACTCTTCTTGTTCCTCTTCTGGTTAGCTGTATGTTGAAAAGTGAGCCAAGTTTGAGACATTTGAAGGTTATGAGGAAATTCACAGAACTAATAATGGAAATATAATTTCTTACCTGAAAATCAGACTGTGTTATCGCTTGGAGATGACTTCGCCCAATATCCAGAGTTTTGAGCACAGGCATCTGTCTCAGTACATTTTGTGGCACTACTGGCAACAAATTATCTGCGAGACTTAGATATTTCGTACTTCCCAATCCGGTAAACACAGATTCTGGAAGGAAACTGTAAGCAAATATTAATAGCTTCAGATAAACTAACCTCAAAAATTAAGTGCAGAGTTGTATCATAATAAAGGCTCAGATTTACAAAGCAATCATTCTTTTGTTGCATTCACGTGACAATCTCTATTCACTGTTCTATAAGCTATTTTTAAAATACATCCTGTGGTGCTATAACCCATGAAGGACTGGGTCTGCCAACCTGATACACACTTATGCATGGCTAAGCTGGGCCATTATCCAACTAATACAGGCAGCTGAATTGGCTAGCATTTCATATTGACTCATGAGACCAGGATTGTTGCCAATCATAAAGAGACATAAAACAGGAGGATTAACTATTGGATATGCAGATAATATCTCAATGGTTATAACTGCAAATACAGAGGTAGAAGTACAGAACAAAGCAAACAGTAAATATACATTTAACAGAACTAGGCCTAACATTAAACATGAACAAAACAGAGTGCAGATTAGTTTAAGAAATAGAACACTATCTATATCCTGGATATGGGAGGTGTTACAAAAACAGAATATCAAAGTAAGTCTAATATCTGGTATACAAAGTTTTTACTGTGACTGTACAATTTATGTCTGCACAAGTAATAGGTCAACAGAATTCTATACAACCAAGGGAGTCAGACAGCACTGTGTTCTGAGTCCTTTGCTGTTTGCTATTTTATTGGATGAAATTAAAACTGCACAAAGAAGATTAACCCACTACTAATAGAAAATTGGCTTATGAAACCCATAAAGATATCTCAATTATAAGTAATTCATGTAGCCTCCGAAACATGTTCCGGTAAATTATAAGTAAGTGTTTTGTAGTGCTATTAATCAGCTCACCTTTTTAGTTTAAAATTTATGCAAATGATTTGGCAATACTGGCAAATTCAAGAAAAAACTTACCTACAATATAACTTAAATGCATGGAATGAAGAACCAAAGAAAATAAACTTGAAAATTAGTTACAGTAAAACCAAGTCTATGGTAATAAGCAGAGAACCTAAGACACAAAATAAAATCAGGAAAGGGTGTAATCGAACAAGAAACTAACTTTAAATATTTGGGATCTCTATTTAGCAATGATGGAAAAATAGATGATGTGAACAATAGAATTGCAACAACTAGAAGATTGTATTATGCTTCAAATAAGAACTTCATTAGCAAGAAAGAGATCTTGAAGACGACTAAATTAACAGTATATAAAGGAATTTATGTACCACCATTAATTTATGGGTGTGAATCTTGGCCATTAACATCTAAGTCAATTAGTAAACTACAAATAAATGAAATGAGGTGCTTGAGAAGAGTGGAAGGTAAAACCGAACGAGATCGAATTATAAATCACACAATAAGAGCAAATTTGAAAATTCAACCTTTACAACAACAAATAGAAAATAAACAACTGAGATGGCTTGGCCACGTTCAATGCTTGGGTGAAGAGAGGATCCCAAAACAGGCTTGGCAAGCTAGAGTGGAGGGAAGGAGATCAAGGGGAGGGCCTGGGAACATTGGATTGAAGGGATTTTAAAGGGAAAAGGACTGGATATGAATGGAGCAAAGAAGCTTGCAAGAGACTATGAAATGAAACAGTCACTTAAAAACCTTGATACCAGAAGGTACAAGAGGATCGACTAAGTAAGTTAGACACCATCAATATCACTTTGACAATATAAAATAAACAAGTCAAATAGTAATGCAAACTAAGCTTTTAGGATTAATTAAATACCAAAATATAAAATGGAACAAACAAATTGAAAGGAATTTAAAGAAAGCAAACAGTGGGATATATGCACTAAAACAAGTGGCACACGTGGATAGTGTAATACAAGTATATTATGCATTTATACACTCACACTTAAATTATGGGCTCATTTTGTGGGGATTAGCAAAAAGAAAATATTATGATTGTAGACAAGAGCAATCCTGACCCAGAGATGGGTGAAATGTTACGTGCTTCAGCGTCTACTGGACCATGGCCAACATGTCAGCAAACTTATACAAGGTTTGTGGAAAGCCATTGTAAAAATCTGACTATTGCTTTATCTGCTTAGCAATGAATATGTAAATATATAATGCAAGTTTATTTTGATTAACAAGAAGCAGATAGAAGAATAAGATTTTGTAAGAATAGTTTGTAGAAAAGTGAGTAGAGAAAGTGATGTGAAAGCAACACCTAAGATTCTTTTCTCCAGATGAAGTACATTCATGCAGCAAGTACATTCAAATACGGCCAAGCCAATGAGGAAAGTTATTGTTACAATAACTTGCTGCTTCTGCATTTTCACTTTGAAACCTTATTATCGCTGGCTCAACAAAGCATCAGTTCTAAATGGATATGCAGAGGTTAAAAATAATTTATTACTCTAGCTGCAGGTGTTATGTTATACATGTCCTTTTTAATTAGTGTGAAAGCATTTTCCTTAATGCCATGTTATTCAGAAATACCAAGAATATGCCAGATATTGTAATCTAATGTAAAGTAGTATTGAGGTGTGTAAAATTATATCAATCAATGTGCTGTTGTTTTAATAGAGAATTCATATTATTTTTCATACCAAATCTCCCGTGTATTAAAGCTTAAAGTGAAAGGAAAAATACTGTGTTTTTTTATTTTCTTATGTTCTTATTAATTTTTGTTCTACTTTTATATTATACAACATTTTTTATTGATGTTGGGTACTGATTGAAATAAAGTCTTTCTTATTTGAAAGATTTAGAATTAAAAAAATGTCTTTCTGCAACAAAACCGACCAAGTTGAAACTTGAAATTTTGAAAGAATATAGTAAATAATTAATATGATTTTCCATATTGATACAACATGAACACATATGGAGCCTAATAAAGTGAAACAAAAATATTACTAACTTTCATTGGTTTGTCTGCAGAGGTTTTTAATGAATACTGAAGAAAACATGTGACTTGGCCAGTTTTCATACTAGACGACTCAAGCGCAGATGTATTAAAAAATATTGCCAGTGATAATGGAGCGTTGGTATCAGACAACTGAAATGAGTTATTGACAAAAGCTTGGGCTATAATGTTTTATGCTCCATCTCTTGAGCCTTGACGAGGGAAGATTTTAGCTTGTCTGACATTCAACAGGAATTTACATCCAGTGATTTAATTATACTACCATCGTATCTATGGATGTTGAAAGGAATTTTTCAATGTACAAGAGCATAATGATGGGCAATCAACTTTTGCTTTTCCTTGAGAATCTGCTGTTATGCAGAATGAGATAACCTGTAAATAGATACATGATGTATTCACTTATCTAACAGTAGTTTTGTTCTTTTTTCCCCCCTTCCATGTGTTCCCTTCTAATTATCTTGCACACAGTGTATAAATCAAAGTACTGAAGTTAACAATAACTGTATTCATCTCTAAATTGTCTCATTCTTGTTATAATTGTAATTTAAATATAGAAAGATGATAGCTGAATTTAATTGTATGTATGTAATTCCATGACTATAATTGGACCACATATACTATGTAGAACATACCCAAATATGATAAATAAACTAGTATTTACATGCAAATTATTGGGTAATTTTATAGCTCATTTTTAGGGAAGCCAGGTCTCCTGTATTTCCCAGGTTCTCTTGTATTTCAGTCTTATTTTATTGAGTCTCCCAGCTCCTATATTTTGGACTATTTCTCCCGTATTTCATACACTGCCATAAATTCTGAGTTTTAGAAGGATGTTTGGAATATGCGATATATCGAAGTGGTAGTTCCTTTTTCCCAATGTTGGCAGCAGTATTTTAATTAGCTGTTGGTAGCAGTGAGTATTCTTTTCTTATTGGTTGGTAGAGTGTAGCCAATCCTTAAGCGTACCTGTGGTCATGTGATGCGTGATGTGAGCACACGTCTTTCAATTGAAGTGAGGAACATGTGTTTTGTTTGTTTGTTTGTGGTTCTATAAAGCAAGTAATGATGGAAGGCGATGGCCACAATGAACTGAACAATACTCCACCCAGGAACAAACCTAAGTACTACATATGTATTTATCTTTCTGTTTGGGAAGATACTTATTTTTGGGCAGAACCTGTGAAGGATAATAAACATTATGCACATTGCTCTTTGTGACTTTTTAAAAGAGTGAAATAGTGAGATTACAAAATCACCATTTTGTAAATATACTCATTAGTTTAAATGTTACAAATAAATATGTAAAACCTAGTTCTGTGCAATAAACACACATTTTCTAAAATCAATACAGAGAAAAATCAACATATCGACAATATGTTCAGGTATTAAGGAAACATTTTTTAAATCTCCCATATTTTTAGCTTGAAAACCTAGCAACCCTACTCATTTTTAAAGTATTTTAGGTGATGAAAATTTTGCCCCTGGTCATAAATAATAATAGCTGACACTCTGAATCCTTTTAATTTGTAAGTTTAGGTGCAATATTTACAGAACTATGAATAACAGTAATAATAATAAAGAAAAGAAATTATATAAGCAAGATAACACACATATGTCTCACATTTTTATATTTTTTATATCCAGATAACACTTCATTAGATGCTGACAAATGAAGAATTTAAACTAGAATTTATTTACAACTTCATTTCCTTGCTATCAGTGTGGAAGCAGTTTCATATTTTAACAATCCTTGAATGTTGCGAAACACGAGAGATAGAGCTCTTCACAGTGATGAAATAAAAACATAGCGTTACAAATGCCTCTCTACCAAGGCTAGATATTTGATGCTCTCATTTCATACTCTGGAATGTCCATATGTCCTTACATGCATTATGACAAAACAGCACACTTCATTTTACATTATAATCAGCAATTATTCTGCAATCCACCAAAGAATTTGGTATAGATTTCATCAGAAATGGACCTTTGTAAAATTTGATATAAATAATTTATATCAAATTATAATTATTATATATCATAACAGATACAAAAGCTTACTACACCAGAAATTATATATATACACCCTAAGACAAAAAAATGAGCAAACTCTGGAAGCGTATATTAATTGTCGAAGTCCATGTTATTTCCACGCTTCCAGAGTCTGCTCATTTCTTTTGTCTTAGCAGACTCTGGAAGCGTGTATGAGTATTTGTCTAAGTCCAACCACTCGGCCATCCAGTTGAGACTCAATATGAGAAATGACAACAGAATGATGCTATATATATATTAGCTTTTTCCAAGGATGTGGCATGAAGATTTTCAGGATACCCTGACCCCACCCAAAACTACCCTTTTCTGCAAAATGTTTGCATTGCTTCTTTGGCAGACACTCAACTTAAACACCAAATTTGGTCAATAAGTATATTACATATTTAAAGACTAAACTTCATTTATCTTAGGTCTTAAGTTATTGCATCTTTTAAACTAAACCAGTTTTGCAAGAAAATCTTTTGAATATTCAGTAGTGTATACTATGATTGTATTGTATTGTGAACTACTGAAAGCAGAACAAATTTGTTGACAGAATCAATCACCAGTGTTTCAAAATTCATTATGCAATCCTTATTTTTCAAA